>CAJQUN010000452.1:0-449988 GCA_907163345.1 Haberlea rhodopensis
AAAGCGTCACTATAATTTATATACCTATTAAAACGCACCACCTCGCGACGCGTTAAGCAAGCGTCACTATAAAACAAAAACGTCACATAAAACAAAAACGTCACTATAGCCACATTTCATGAAGCTTTTTTTGCGCCACCGTATATATCAAGCACACTACAACTAATTATATCAGGATAAGCTAAAAGCTGCTTCTTTTTTCTTTTTTCTTTTTTCATTTTTCGTGCTTATACATATAGAAGCAATAAATAAAAAACAAACATCTTTATTAATTTAAAATCATGAAACATATCACAAAATTCTATATAATATTAAGCACAAATTACAAAAACTAGTAAAATAAAAATCAAGTTGAATAGAAAAAGTCGCAACAACTATCAAAATCATTACATCCTCTTGGATCCCCCCGAGTAGTTCACACGTCTGCTAACTTCTTGCTTCATTTGACTCTTTTCAAGCTTTGTGATCCAATCACGCAGGAGTGATATCATCAACAATAGTTATCTAGAGGAAATAAATAAGAAGCAATATAAATTGCATTGAAGCAAGCCATTATAAATGGTATCAAATTAATAGACTAGATAAACAAAAGAACAAATAATACAAGATCATCACGAGATCAAATCATCACGGATGGCTTGGTGTCTGCCATGCCAACAGTACATTGAAATATGATCACAAAACATATAGTTCACATATGACAATATGTGAACTAGCATAGCATGTATCACTATATCCTCGTTCATCACCTCATTAATCAAACAGTTAAAAGTTTGAAAATCAGACACAGTTATGTTGTTAATTGCAAAAAATAACTACTTCAATGATCAAGGAAAATAACAAGGATGAAATCGAGACTCAGATTCTTTGCAGGTTTCTATCAAAATTCAGAAACAAATGAATCTTGTCTATAGCAAGTCTGGAAACCTTAGAAGATAGGAGCTCATGCTAAAAACTGTCAACTTTAAAGGATTTTAAAGCACTCTATTAGATTCAAAGAAGAAGTTCTTGAATAAAATAATTAAGTAATATGCAACTGAGAAACATTTTAAAACACGTGATTACTGAGAAAGCGTATAGAATAGCTCAAGTTGAATTTTTAATATATTCAGTACTGAGGCCAGCAGAAAATTGGTAAAAACTGTACCTCTAGAATACATTCCAGAAACAACTCCAAGAGCTTCTAGGAAACCAATTATTATAAATCATCTCCCCCACATTTCTTGGAACTTCAAGCATCCAATCAATGGGCGAATCATGGTTTTCTTGTTGCATCAGTTTTGTTCTGTTGCTTGGTAGCTACAAGCTATGGTGTATCTTCTCTTCTCTTCAGAAACTCTCATCGTCGCCGCGCTCATCACCGACATCGGGACAAGGTAACTAGCTCTCCTCACATCTCAAATCTACCCACCACGAATTTCAACCTGCTAATCCGATCCACCTATTTATGTATGGATGAAACAATTATACAGTAATAATGTTTATATATTGTATGAAATTATGTTTATATATTGACCTGCAGTTCTTAAAGCTGGAGTAGACTCGATCAACGACATGGTCATAAAGCACCACCTATGCACCCTGATACACTGCGGGGAAAAACGCTCGTATTCAACTATCCACTTAACTTAAACTTGGAGGTATAATTGTAAGGTTGACATTCACCCCCACAAGGTCGACCTCCCTTGGTCAAGACATGCGCCTTAAGGGCAATGTGTATTGCCGACCTCCCGACCTCATTTGGTCAAGGCATCCGCCTCAAGGGACAGGTGTATTGCCGACCTCCCCCGACCTCCCTTGGTCAAGACATGCGCCTCAAGGGCAAGGTGTATTACCGACCTCCCGACCTCCTTTGGTCAAGACATGCGCCTCAAGGACAAGGTGTATTGCCGACCCCCGACCTCATTTGGTCAAGACATCCGCCTCAAGGGCCAGGTATATTGCCGACCTCCCGACCTCCTTGTCAAGACATGCGTCTCAAGGACAGGGTGTATTGCCGACCTCCCGACCTCACTTGGACAAGACATCTGCCTCAAGGCCAAGGTGCATTACCGACCACACCCGATCTCACGAGGTCAAAGCACCCTCCCCCGCTCTAAGTATATGACCAATTTCCCTGATCTCCCGAGTTTTGGGAAATCTCATTTTTAACTAGACCTCATCCAACTAGTCATTGAGCCAAATTCATTGATCTGTCGACCTAATGAGGTAAAAGCACATGCCTTGACTCTAAGTATATGATCTTTCACTCACCGACCTCCCAATCTAATGAGGTCAGAATAACTTCAAGACCTCTTAGCTCTAGGAGTGCTTTGACCGGTAAGCCTTTTGACCAATTTCATGTGTAACTAGTACCAAAATTGTATTGTTTCATACCAACTTCATGTATAACTAGTACCAAAATTGTATGTGCTTCATACCAACTTGATGTGAAATAAGTACAGAAAAAATTATAGGTTTCATACCAATTTCACGTGTTACTTGAACCAAAATTGTATAGGTTTCATACCAATTTATGTGTAACTAGTACCAAAATTGTAAAGATTTCATACCAATTTCATATGTAATAAGTACCAAAAATATTATAGGTTTCATACCAATTTCATTCGTAATTAGTACCAAAATTATATAGGTTTCATACCACTTTTATGTACACTTAGTACCGAAATTGTATAAGTTTTATACCAACTTCACGTGTAATAAGAACCGATTATAGTATGTTTTTACGCCAAGTATACAAATTGTATAGGATTAATACTAATTTTAAGTGTAACTAGTACCAAAATTGTATAGGTTAGTAGTACGGAAATTTCATTGGTTTCATATAGTTCATACCAATTTTATGTATAATAAGTACCGAAATTGTATAGGTTTCACACCAACATCACATGTAATAAGTACCGAATATAGTATATGTTTCATACCAATTTCATATGTAACTAGTAACAAAATTGTAGGTGTCATACCAACCTCGTGTGTAACAAGTACCGAACTTGATTATGTTTCATACCAACTTCACGTGTAATTAAGTACCGAAAACAGCATAGGTTTCATACCAATTTCATGTGTAGCTTGTACCAAAATTGTATAGGTTTCATACAAATTTCATGTGTAACTAGCTATTGTGAAAATTTTATAAAGTCAATCCAGCATCTTCATTTCATCAACCATATTTCTAAAAATAAACGTTGGATAACACAGGTGAGAGTATCTTTATTTCTTTGTCTCCATTATACGCATTTCAAGGAATCATCGAAATATAGAAACTCGAACTATAACTCACTAATCCAATTTCAATTTGAAAAAATAAAACCATAAGAATTGAACAGAACATCGTTATAATCAAGTATACTTCCACAACCACACATATGGATTCATTTCAATCTATTTTTAAACATAGTAGGCAAATAACAAGTTTTAATTAATTGGGCAACCAACAATTATATGTTGGGTTAGGGGAAAAAACTTACTCTTTGAATCTTTTCCTCGACTTTAATGGGTATTCACCTTTCATTCATTGAAAGGGCCCTTCTATAGCTTGAATTATTTTATTTGGTGACAAGCATTTTTTTTCTGGGTTAGGCCTCCGTTCAACGCTGCGTGGTCGATGAAAATATTGGTATATGAGATTTTCAAATAACTGGAAGGGTATTTTAGTACTTTCCAAGCTCACGGGGAGTTGAAAACAAATAAAATTTGGAGTAGGGATCGACCTCAAGATTAACCTGACATAAGGACTCAAACTCAATAAAAGTTTGGCCTCGGGGATTTTAGGCTAATTTGCCCAAGAATAAATGTAAAATAATAATAACTTCAAAACAATCAAAAACTCATCATTTCTAACCAATAAAAATATTAAGAATAACCAAGTATTTATGAGCAAAAGATAAATAATTATGTTTAAAAAAACAAGATAACTAATTAAAAATACTTTTAAGTCTGAAACAAAAAAATAATAATCGATTTTAAAATTTAACTAAGAAATAATTTACAAAAATGCTAAAACAATTAATTAAGCTACTATTCATATTTTAGAATTTAATTTTAATAACTCCAAAATATAATAGAAACTTAATTTAACAATTAATAATCGATTTTAAAATACCAACATTTACTTAGGAACATGTTGAATTTGTCAAACCGATTCATCTCCATAAATATATTATTAACCCCAAAATGAAGATATTGATTAGGTTGAACATCAATATATAGCCATGTATGTGATGCTCAAACTTAACCAAAACAATTTAAAATATATATTTACGTTGGGCACGTACATCGGATTTCGGGTAAGAAAATCCTACCCGAACCTGACCCAACAACAGTGGCTTAGGGTATAACCCGAACCCGATTTCTTTAAAAAATTACCCGATCAGATCGGGTAATACCCCCGAATTTTATTGTCCTGGATAACGACAGTTCGACGAAAAATGACTAAATGTATAAAATAAAAAACAAAGTTATTTCATAAGTACAAACTTTGACAACTTCCAAAAAAAATATTAATAATAAATAAAAATTGTATAGATGGATGCAAAACAAACTTATTATCGTTTTAAACACATTATGGTAGGCTTGTTTGGTCCAATATTTCATCTTACATATCATGTATGGTCGGGTTCGGTTGCTTCGATAGATATGTTGTAGATCTTTTATTTTATCCACGTGGACCCATCAATTTTCCTAATATTGTGGACTAATTCAATTTTTTTTTGTATAACAGTATAATGAAATCGATATCATTAGTTGTACAGTCGAACAACGAATGATTTTATTTTAACATTAAAATGAATTATCTGAAATACTTTGCTATTTTTAAAATAGCTTAAAATGGAATATTGTACGTTTAAAATCTGTTGATTTCAAAATTCTCCAAACAACTTGGATAAATTTGTATTAATAATATGAAATCCAAATCCGTCAAAAAATCTTTCATCCAAAAGTTCTTATAAATGAAAATATGTAATGTAGAACTATATAATATAAAAAATGTACAAATAATATTTTAAAAATCGAAATAGTTTTTAAAGAGACGATTGTCCCCATGATGTGTGTATTATGTTTATCCTAATAAGATCCTAACATGATCAAGAACGAAGAGATCACATTTATACACTAGAAAGCATGGATAGATGCACTTTAAGACAACGGAAGGGCAAGTGTCATCCCAATATATATTTTTGTATTACCCCCTAAAATTATATTTTATACCCCAAAAAGTACGATTTGCCCCTTTAAAAATTGTAATTTTCCCATATTTATCCTGATTTTTAATGTTTTTGTATGAAATCTAAATTTAAAATCCGCTCCTAGGTGGAAAACAAATCCTTAAGCAGCCTAGAGTCCCAATCGAATTTTACCAACGCGTGCTTTTTTCGCCAACGAAGTAAGTCAAATATATTTTATTATTATTATTATTCAAACCATCTATCCATACTTCGTTTTTCCTAGAAATATTATTAGCCTCAACGTTTGTAAACATTTTTTTTCTTTAAAATAATATAAAATCCTGTCTTTAACATGATAATTCAAAATATAAATTGTGTAATAATTGTGTCTTATTTACCAATACACAATAATAGAATGAAAGAGTAAGTGAGTCTAGTACTTAATTTCACGTATTTTAGCTAATTAAAGACGTACATGGGGATATATAAGTATACGTTTAATTTGTGTTGAAGGATTTGAAATTACAGAAATTCATTTCGTAGTTTAAATAATTATATTAGAATATACGTGAATCTCGAATTTTTTTCGGGCAATTCTAAACTTTTATTTCCATAATTCCGAGTATTACATTCTCAAATTTGGGTTTTTTTTAAAAAAATTTACACAATAAATTATTTTTTAAAAGTATAAACTATAAACCATTCCGTCCAAAGCAAAATAATGAAATTTGGTTGAGTAAATTCATTTTTTTTTCCGGGTCAACATTTGATGTATATTATGGAAATTTACCGAAATTGTGAATCATTTAGTAGTAAATTTTGTGGCTTTCACGATGTGAAACAAAGAATTTTTTATATATACCTTTTAAAAATATATTTTTTTACAAAAATACCTTTAACATTTTTTTAAAAAAAATTGTATTTTTGCTCTAAAATTTCATTTTGCCCCTTAAAATTTCATTTTTTTAAATACCTTTAATTTTCCTTCCATTTTTTTTTATGTAATTACTGTTTAAATAATCCTGAATAAAGTTCTAGACTAGTCCCTATTATAATTTAGTTAACTCAAAAAAGAATGGAAATCTTTTGTTTATTATATATATATATATATAATATATATATGATGTGCTTCGTGATTTTTGAATATAAGGTAGAATAAAGTGTTAATGAAAAATAACGATAAAACACCAAGATTTTTTACGTGGAAAACCCTCAAATTGAGAGAAAAACCACGGGACCTA
Source organism: Haberlea rhodopensis (assembly GCA_907163345.1). Classification (NCBI taxonomy): domain Eukaryota; kingdom Viridiplantae; phylum Streptophyta; class Magnoliopsida; order Lamiales; family Gesneriaceae; genus Haberlea; species Haberlea rhodopensis. The sequence goes on from CAJQUN010000452.1 coordinate 6,410, forward strand.
GTCCAGTATAAAACTTTACTATAAACGTTGATGATTTACAAGACTCTCTGACACAAATAACAATCGTTCAATGACTTATACGAATATTTTAGAAAAATAACAAAAAAGATCGAAACAGACATAATTTGCTCTCTTCGGAGTCTTTTTGCCCAAGAAAAAATCCAACCCCTACTACGATGACATCCGCGGGTATTTATAGGACTGTTCCCAGTGATTGGCACGCGGGGGATCCGGAACACGATGTCCTCTGATCGTGGCTTAATTGGAGCCCAACGTGTCCGAGAAATCCGCGCCCCATTACTGCACGTTTATTCACGCCGGTTGATTTGTTGCTTATCCCGGGTCTTCCGCTAATCTTTGACCAGAAAAACCGAGGAGGGTTTAGCAGTTGTTCGGCAAAACCCTGCTCGGTGCTATCTGCTCGGTGTATTCTGTTGGGTATATGACTTGTTCGGTTCTTGAGGGGGATTTTACCCGAGGAAATCAATATAGTCATATAGGACATCACCTACCCCCCCCCTAAAGTAACGCAAGACGAGACTTTTGAAGTCTTGTTTTATTGTCTTCTGGGTAAAATCCTAAACTTAACCTGTCGGGACATTTTTGCCGCCCCTTTTTTCCCGCTCAAAAATTTCAAATGCCGCGCGACGTTTGTTTCCCGAGGCAACCTTTATGACCGTTCATTCCCTCATTTTTGGACGGTGAAGAGTGAATGACTGTTCATATGGTCCTCGCTATAAATACCCATCACTTTTCTTCATTTGTCTTACTTTGCTGTCTTTTGCTTCCGAGCTAGCCTCAGACGATCGAACAACTTTCCTCAGCAATCTTCATTTTTCAGTCGTCAAGTATGCTTTTTTCTTCAGCCGATTCTTCCTTACAGGCGATAGATATGTTCAATGAGGGAGATGCTCTCAGCCACCTCTACCTCAACCTACCTCTTCTTCTTTTGATAGCGACAAAACCCTAAGCTCTTCTGCTGCGTCAGCTGCTCAAAACAAGAGCAGAAACGTGCTATCCGAGCGAGATTTAGTAAAAAGCCCGCTTACCCTGGTTCGATATTTTTGAGTCTGAGGTCAAATCGGCTCAACAACTAATAATATTCGAAATAAAGGGGGGATTTCCGAGGGGACTTCTATTATTGCTCCCCCTTCCGGATCTCGTCCCCACTTACCCCCTAAGGGGTATTTTCCTTTTTATATAGATCAGCTCCGAGAAGGCCTCCGTTTTCCTGTCCCTCCTTTCTTTATTGAAGTAGCCTCCTACTTCTCTGTTTCCCTTAGTCAATTATTTCCCAATAGTTATCGGTTATTAGCAGGCTTCTTCATAGTCCTTTCTTATCTGGGTTTTACCCCTACTCCCGAACTTTTCATTATTATTTTCAATTGAACAAGAAAGAGATCGGGCTCTTTTACTTTTCCTCAAGGACAGGGGTTGGCTTCCTCAAAAATACCCTCGTCCATAAAAAATTGGAAAAACTCTTACTTCTTTGCTCGTCCCACTCCAACCGTGGGATTGCCCTATGCAGTGGAGGGAAAATCTCCCGAGGGGCAAGTCAATCAAGGGTCATCTTGAGGAGGAACCGTATTTTCGGTTCGTCGTACACTTGGCGATCAGTGTTTTAACTTGATGGAGGTTGATTGACGAAGGACTGCTATACTTGTTCCAGTTGAGCCCCAATGGTGTATCCTTGAAAATGCCCATCGGTGAGTGCTTTTTCAAGCAGTCTTCTTTATTTTACTTTCGACTTATCATGTTCGGACAAATATTTCTTTGCTCTTTTCAGAAACAAAAATGATGAAGGCTAGGATATCCGAGAAGCTGAAGGAAAAAAGCAGAAAGGCCAAACTTCTAAGGCTTCTACTACTCCTGCCCCTCCCCCGTCTGTTGAGATTTTGACTCCTCCTGAGGAGAGGGCTTCACCCGAGAGGACTCAAGCTCTTCATCGCCGGAAGAGGGCTACTCCTGAAGGTCCAAGTTCTTCGCTCCAAGCACCTCCTATTAAGAAAACTCTTCTTTCCCTTATCTCTTCCGAACCTCGAGCCTCCTCTCAACCCGCTCTCGGGTGTTTCGCGGCCTACCTCGAGATACCATATCCATTTTGTGCTACACACCCCAACTCAGCTGACCGAAAGTACCTCGGGGAACTGGGCTTTCAGCAACTTGGTGAACGACTTCTCCTCCTCCTTTACTCAGGTAAATACTTTTACCCATTAATCTGTTTCGCTTGTCTTTTTACAATACATTCATTTGTTACTTTAATTTGTATATGCTCTGATGCAGGCCCACATGATGGCGGGGTGAACTTCTCACTCGTTTTCATTCAGTTCGTCGATTGGCTGATGGGCAGAACCAGAAGCGCATCAGGCAGTTAGAGAGTATGGGTGAGGAGCTGAAGAAAACAGTGAGCCTTCTGGAGGAGTGACACTTGGCCCTGGTGTCAGCTCGGGACAAGGCGGAGCAGGCCCTGGCAGAGGAGCGGACAAAATTCGCAGATCTGGAAGGTTCTAACTCTACTTGTCGGAGCAGTATAATCCTTGGCTGAGCAACATCAAGCTGTCTCTGAGCAACTTGCTCAAGAGAAATCTTCCACTGCTGCTCGTGTGGATGAACTCTGGCTCTCGAAGAAAGCTGAGTTTTGGAAGTCTCCGAGTATAGCAACATGGTGGCGACCGTGCTTACAAGTTTTTTATCATGGCTGGTGAAGCATGTGTCAGCCAATTTGGATCTCAAGGCTCTCCTCCCGAAGGGGCTTCAAAAAGATTTCCTTGATGTAAGTGCTGCTTTGGAAAGCCTCCCCGATGAGCTATTCACCCTAGGGTAGAAACTTTTACCATTTCTGTATTTCTTTTCGTTCATTAATAAAATTATTTACTTGTAACTCGGAACAAGCTTGCTACCCCGACCATAAAACACTTAGGCAATTTTAGGTTTAAAACGTGGACCAAACATCCCGATCCCACGAGTAAACAACTAGAATCCGAACAAGCTCGCTACCCCGAGCATAAACACTTAGGCAATTTTAGTTTTAAAACGTGGACCAAACATCCCGATCCCACGAGTAAACAACTAAAATTCCGAACAAGCTCGCTACCCCCCCCCGAGCATAAACACTTAGGCAATTTAGTTTAAAACGTGGACCAAAATCCCGATCCCACGAGTAAACAACTAAAATTCCGAACAAGCTCGCTACCCAGAGCATAAACACTTAGGCAATTTTAGGTTTAAAAACGGTGGACCAAACATCCCGATCCCACGAGTAAACAACTAAATTCCGAACAAGCTCGCTTCCCCGAGCATAAACACTTAGGCAATTTTAGGTTTAAAACGTGGACCAAACATCCCGATCCACGAGTAAACAACTAAAATTCCGAACAAGCTCGCTACCCCGAGCATAAACACTTAGGCAATTTTAGGTTTAAAACGTGGACCAAACATCCCGATCCCACGAGTAAACAACTAAAATTCCGAACAAGCTCGCTTCCCCGAGCATTAACACTTGGCAATTTTAGGTTAAAACGTGGACCAAATATCCGGATCCCACGAGTAAACAACTAAAATTCCGACAAGCTCGCTACCCCGAGCATAACACTTAGGCAATTTTAGGTTTAAAACGTGGACCAAACATCCCGATCCCACGAGAAACAACTAAAATTCCGAACAAGCTCGCTACCCGAGCATAACACTTAGGCAATTTTAGGTTAAAACGTGGACCAAACATCCCGATCCCACGAGTAAACAATTAAAATTCCGAACAAAGCTCGCTACCCCGAGAATAAACACTTAGGCATTTTAGGTTTAAAACGTGGACCAAACATCCCGATCCCACGAGTAAACAACTAAAATTCCGAACAAGCTCGCTTCCCCGAGCATAAACACTTAGACAATTTTAGGTTTAAAACGTGGACCAAACATCCCGATCCCACGAGTAAACAACTAAATTCCGAAACAAGCTCGCTACCCCGAGCATAAACACTATGCATTTTAGGTTTAAAAACGTGGACCAAACATCCCGATCCCACGAGTAAACAACTAAAATTCCGAACAAGCTCGCAACTAAAATTCGAACAAGCTCGCTACCCGACCAAAATAAACACTTAGGCAATTTTAGGTTTAAAACGTGGACCAAACATCCCGATCCCACGAGTAAACAACTAAAATTCCGAACAAGCTCGCTTCCCCGAGCATAAACACTTAGGCAATTTTAGGTTTAAAACGTGGACCAAACATCTCGATCCCACGAGTAAACAACTAAAATTCCGAACAAGCTCGCTACCCCGAGCATAAACACTTATGCAGTTTTAGGTTTAAAACGTGGACCAAACATCCCGATCCCACGAGTAACAACTAAAATTCCGAACAAGCTCGCTTCCCCGAGCATAAACACTTAGGCAATTTTAGGTTTAAAACGTGGACCAAACATCCCCATCCCACGAGTAAACAACTAAAATTCCGAACAAGCTCGCTACCCCGAGCATAAACACTTAGGCAATTTTAGGTTAAAACGTGGACCAAACATCCCGATCCCACGAATAAACCGATGATAATTTAACGTTTAAACGTGGACCAAACATCCCGATCCCACGAATAAATCATTAGAATTCCGAACAAGCTCGATGAATCAAATACTTTCATTTTTATTACGACTTCCGACCTTCATGATAATAATAAATAAAAAAAGAAAGATTACACAAAATATTTCTTCAAGTTATGAATGTTCCAAGGTCTTACCAACTTCCGACCTTCATGATCCTCCAGCCTGTAGGCTCCTCTTCCGATCACTTCCTTGATTTTGTAAGGGCCTTCCCATTTGGGTGCCAACTTTTTCACCTCACCAGCAGGATGTGTTCTTCGCAACACCAAATCCCCGACTTGAAATGTTCTTGTGCGAACCCTTCGGTTATAGGCATTGGTAATCCTTAACTTATATAGCTCTGTTCTTGTTACAACTTGTTCTCTTAGTTAATAAATCTCATCTAACTCTTGCATTATTTTACCCTCGTTCTGCTCTGGATCATAACATTGTACTCGGAGAGGTTCAACCCCCAATTTCTGCAGGAATGAGGGCCTCCGAACCGTATACCAGACTATACGGAGTTTCCCCTGTAGATACCCGAGGAGTTGTTCGGTAAGCCCACAAGACTCCAGGTAGTTCATTTACCCATTCTCCTCGGGCCCTTCCAGCTTCGTCTTAATCCCATGTAATAGAATACGGTTAATAACTTTGACTTGCCCATTTGACTGTGGATAGGCCACTGACGTGAATACTTGCTTGATTTTCATATCCTCGCACCACTCCTGTAGTTTCTTTCCCTGAAACTGTCTTCCCTTATCAGAAATAATTCTCCTCGGTATTCCGAACCGACATACTATGCTTCTCCATAAGAATCTGATAATTTTATCCTCAGTTATTTTTGCTAAAGGCTCAGCTTCCACCCATTTAGTAAAGTACTCAACTGCTACTAGGAGGAATTTTATTTGTCCCGTGGCAAGAGGAAAAGGTCCGACGATGTCCATCACCCATTGATCGAAGGGACAGGAAGTAACACTGCTATTTAGGACCTCTGCGGGTATATGAGATAAATTTGCATGTTTCTGGCAATTGTTACATTTTTTAACAATTTCTTCGGCATTCTCTCTCATACTGGGCCAATAGTATCCTGCCCGAAGGGCTTTCTGATATAACATATTACTTCCCAAATGATTCCCACAACAGCCTTCGTGAATCTCCTTTAGCAAATGTTCTCCTTCTTGTACTGATGTGCATTGCAAGAAGGGAGCTGAAAATCCCCTTTTGAACAATTTACCTTCTGCTAACACAAAACGCATCTCCACTCTTGTCACCCCGAGCAGCTTCCTTCGGATCTAATGGCAACACCCTATTTTTCAAGAATTTAACGATATGCTCTCGCCAATCGGATATGATACAAGGCTCCAAATTCATTATACTGTTGATAGTTATGTGCGAGACCAAAAGATCTTGTACCAGCACTTTCCTGTTCTTCCACTCATGAATGGAACTGACCAATTTTGCGAGTGTATCTGCTCGGTTATTATCTTCTCGTGGTATTTACTTCAATTCCACTTCGTGGAACTGAGTCATTAATACTTGAGCCTTCTCCACATATTTTTTCAACTTTTCTTCTTTCACCTTGTACACCCCATTTACCTCCATTACCTGCTGAACAACCAGCATTGAATCCATGAACACTTTTTCTTTCCGAGCTCCGGCGTCTAATGCTACTCGTAAACCTGAGAGGAGAGCTTCGAATTCAACCTCATTGTTTGAGGAATGAAAACCGAACTGAATAGCTATGGCAATTTCCTCTCCTTCTGGACTGATAAGTATAATTCCTGCACCGCTTCCTATTTGAGTAGATGATCCATCTACAAATAGGCTCCAATCTTTTTCTTCGCGAGTATGAGTCACTTCAACCAAGAAATCCGATAAGGCCTGAGCTTTGATGGTAGTCCGAGGCTGATAAGAAATATCAAACTCACTCAATTCTGTGGCCCATTTCACCATCCTTCCAAAAATTTCAGCTTTTGACAAGAGCCTTCCTAAGAGAGTGATCGTTACCACCATGATAGGGTGAGATAGAAAATACGGCCGAAGCCTTCTTGCAGTGATCACGAGAGCCAAGGCTAATTTTTCAATTTCAGGGTATCTTGTTCGGCTCCTTGCAAAGCTCGACTGACATAATATACCGGTTGTTGCTGCCCTAATTTCTCTTGAATTAACACCGAGCTGACAACTTCCTCGGTTACCGACAAGTAGACGATGAGGGTCTCATTGTGCTCGGGTTTATTCATTAAGGGTAACTGTCTTCGAAAGCTTTCTGACACTGATCATCCCACTCAAACTGTATTCCTCGCCTTAATGCTTTAAAGAAATGCAAACTCCTATCAGCCGATCGAGATATGAATCGACTAAGCGCCGCTATTATTCCTGCTAACCTTTGTACTTCGTTCAAGATCCGAGGAGGGTTCATTTCTCGGATTGCACGGATTTTCTCAGGGTTAGCTTCCACACCTCTATCTGTCACCATGTACCCCAAGAATTTTCCACTATGAATTTCGAAGGTACATTTGGCTGGATTTAATTTCATGCCAAATCTTCTTAAAGTGGCAAAGACCTCCTCCATATCTTCGATCAGATTTTGGGCCTTCTTGCTTTTGATCAGGACGTCATCAACATAAACCTCCACGTTCCGTCCTATTTGATCTCTAAACATCTTATACATCAGTCTCTGATAAGTGGCCCCAGCATTTTTCAATCCGAAGGGCATTACGACATAGCAAAAAGTTTCTCCAGCTGTGACAAAGCTAACCTTGGACTGATCCTCGTGGGCTAAGGGGATTTGATGATATCCCTGATAAGCATCCATAAGACATAACAGCTCATGTCCCGCAGTAGAGTCCACTAATTGATCAATCCTCGGCAATTAATAACAATCTTTGGGACACACTTTGTTCACGTCCCGAAAATCTACACACATCCTCCACTTGTCTCCTGCTTTAGGTACTAGAACCACATTTTAGAGCCATGTAGGAAAACTAATCTCTCGTATATGGCCTGCCTTCAGCAACTCCTCTACTTGTTTAGCTATGACGGCATTCTTCTCGGGTCCGAAATGCCTTCTCTTCTGCTTAATTGCCCGAGCACTCGGGTCCACATTTAGATGATGTTCAGCAATCTCAGGTTTTACCCCAACTAAATCAGAGGTATTTCAAGCGAACACATCAACGTTATCTATTAAGCACTCAATCACCCTTTTCCTCAATTCTGGACCCAACTTGGATCCGATGCGAGTAGTTTTTGCCGGGTGACCTAACTCGATACTCATAAATTCCTCCTCGGGGACTATCCGCTCCTCCGCCTCAGGCTGTCCATGTTTCCTCTTATTATTTCTTCGCTCCCCTTCTTCTCTATTATTTCCCTTGTCTTGCTTTAACTCTTGCACATAGCATTTTCTTGATGAACTCTGACTTCCCCTTACTTGTCCAACTTCCTCTCCTACTGGGAATTTTATCTTCAAGTGGTAAGTATAAGCAACCGCTTCGAAGGCCGTTAATGCCGGCCGACCCAATATTATATTATAGGAGGAAGGTGCATCCACTATGAGGAAGGTGATCATCTTCGTCTTTGTCTTGGACTCCTCTCCTAATGTGATGGGTAAAGACACTTGTCCTATAGGACTTATGACTTCTCCGGTAAACCCATGCAAAGAAGTATTCACTTTTTGTACAGCTATACTTCCCAATTCCATCTGTTTCAAAGTATTAAGGAAGAGCACATCTGCCGAGCTGCCTGTATCGACGAAGATTCTTTGCACATTGTAGTTGGCCACTGTGGCCGAAATAACCAATGCATCCTCGTGGGGAAAATAAATCCCTTGTAAATCTGCAGGTCCGAAAGCTATAGAAGGACTCTCATGAGTATGACTTGGATTGATGGATAACACTTCGAGTCTTCGAACATAACTTTTTCTTGCTCGGTTAGAATCTCTACATGATGTTCCTCCCGAAATCATATATATAGTTCCTCGGTTAGGAACATTGCTCACGGTCCTTTCCCTGGTAACTTGATTTCCTCCCTCCAATCTTTCCCCCCGTACTGCCCAATGAACTGGCTGAAGTGCTCCTCTCCCTGGATTAACATTATTCTGAGGGAAAGGAGCACTGCTCCTCAGGTCACCGTCAGCTCCTCGCCTTATACCCATTCTTCCTTCATGAACGTTCCCTCCTCGGGTGCTTCCTCCTCGGAATACTCCTCTTCATAAGGTCCTCCCCGACCCCTCTTCGGCATAATTTGGTTCATGGCTACCTCCCGATAAGATCTCATCGGTAGGTATTGATCAAAGTTCCTCTTAGGCTGTTCCAGTGGCCTCTCATTCCTATTGACTTCACCACCATTTTTTATTTCCTTCTTCTATTTCATCCTCTGTGCTTCCTCTAAATTAATATATTTAGAGGCACGCCCTAATAATTCATCATAATCCAACGGTGGCTTCTTGGCCAACGATCTGAACAGATCCCCCTCCCTCAACCCTTGGGTGAAAGCGCTGGCTAGTATTTCGGACGTCACATGCGGAACCTCAAGGTATGCTTGATTGAATCTTTTCAAAAAATCCCGCAGGGACTCTTTATCCATCTGCCTGAGACCGAACAAACTCAAGGCTGTTCTCTTGCAACATCTACTGCTCGCGAATTGATGAAGGAACAACGAGCTGAATTTAGGAAAGGAATCCACTATTCCTGATGGTAATTGGTTGAACCACGATTGAGCAGCGCCAGCTAGGGTAGTCAAGAACACTCTACATTTCACCCCATCTGACAGCTGATGAAGGAGTGAAGCATTCTCAAATCGAGAGAAATATTCCTCTGGATCCGTGCTGCCATCATAATTCCCCACACTTAAAGCTCTAAAATTAAGAGGCAGAGGATCATCAATGACTTGAGGAGTGAATGGGGTGCTCCTCCTTGCCGAGTTAATACGACCTTCCATTTTATTGCGCATTTTTGTAACTCCTCCTTTAAATCCTCCATTTGATGGTGCAAAGCCCTATCTATTTCATCATTTGAATGATTAGAAAAATCTTTCAATTCTTCAGCCCTCCTCCTCCGACTTCTTTATAGAGGTTGAGTCTTCCTCTTCTTCCTTATTTTCTTCCTGACAGGGGGGTCATAAACTGCTTCATAACTTCTCCGACAGTTTTAGCAATCATCTCAGTTAAATGTTCCATGGGTATTCCTCCAGTGGGTAATACTCGTGAAACATTCTGAGATGATCCACCCTCCCCTCTCCTTCTGGTTCTGGGCATGAACGTGTGGGGGGGGGGGGGGGGGGGGGGGGGGGGGTTGTTGGTTTATCCCTTCCCGACATTGACCCTCGTCCTTTGCTTCTAACCATTTCGCCTTGGATTCTTAATGAAATATCCTTGCTTCAACGTCTTTACTCTTTGTTCCCACAGACGGTGCCAATGATGTGATTCGTGATTTTTGAATATAAGGTAGCATAAAGTGTTAATGAAAAATAACGATAAACACACCAAGATTTTATTGAGAGAAAAACCACGGGACCTAGTCCAGTATAAAACTTCACTATAAACGTTGATGATTTACAAGACTCTCTTGACACAAATAACAATCGCTCAATGACTTATACGAATATTTTGGAAAAATAACAAAAAAGACTGAACTGACATAAATTTGCTCTCTTCGGAGTCTTTTTGCCCAGAAAAATCCAACCCCTACTACGATGACATCAGCGGGTATTTATAGGACTGTTCCCAGTGATTGGCTCGCGGGGGATCCAGAACACGATGTCCTATGATCGTGGCTTAACTGGAGCCTAACGTGTCCGAGAAATCCGCGCCCCATTACTGCATGTTTATTCACGCCGGTTGATTTGTTGGTTATCCCCGGGTCTTCAGCTAATCTTTGACCAGAAAACCGAGGAGGGTTTAGCAGTTGTTCGGCAAAAACCCTGCTCGGTGCTATCTGCTCGGTGTATTCTGTTCGGTATATGACTTGTTCGACTCTTGAGGGGATTTTACCCGAGAAAGTCAATATGTCATATGACATCAATATATATATATATATATATATATATATATATATATATTGAAATAAGACAAAAATTTATTAAACAGTCTAAATTATATATATATATATATATATATATATATATATATATATATATATATTTCAGTGTAAACGAAAAATTTAAGCTACATCATCTCTTACATCACTTAACAGTTCCGACAACACATGTCACGACTCGTGACTTATGACCCCAAAATAAGGTCCAGTCATTGTCATTGTACGCACGAAATTTATTACGAGCTATTAGTCATATATTTATCCAAAAGTTTATTTGATGTTGTCTTACATGATAATATGAAATATTTCACATCAATTATGAATATACCCTCGTGGTACTGCCATAATTTCCCATTTTTAAGATGACATTTATGTTCCCACAGAATTTATTTTCTATACCAGAAAGTGGACGGAATTGGCCGGTTCCATTAATGTGCTGAACCTGGCTTAGGATCGAACCCCAAATTTCAGACCACATCACAACATTTTTGCGATAATTGTCATTTATATCAGTTATTACATTATGATTATATTCATCATCTTAACAAATTATAAAATTCACAATGTATATTCAGTCAGTATGTAAATATAGAGCTTCCGGTCTTACTGGCTTGGTCAAATATCACTGCTCATTTGGGGTAGACTAATATTCGAGTCCCGCAGAATACGAAAAATAATCATTAACCCGTCTCCCTGTATCAAAAAAAATGAAAATATATAATGTTTCTTCAGCAAATATCCCATTATAGTGTTGAAATGCACAATCTAACCGTGAAGATAGGCTCTGAGATCTTATTAAAGTCAAATGGAGTCTCAGAATCCATTTGAATGAGAATCCATTTCAACATATGTTTTATTATTATTAAAAAAAAAACATTATTTCAACATGGTTACCAGGGTTGACATTTTTTTAAATTAAAAAAATATTATTATATTAAATGTATATGATTCATATACAACTTTTTCATGTTAGTTGACATAAATATACGATTGTAAAGAGATAAACTTTGCAGCTATTTAGGAAAGGGGCAAACTTATATGTTTTTTTAAAAAAAAATATTTTAGAAAATAATTATTTTTGTATAGTAGTTAAAATACTTTTATTTTATCGGATAAATACAAATTACACCCGAAACAGAAAATTGGAAGGCTTCTTGAGCCAATATGCAAAAGAAAATGAAACAGTAGACTTATCCAAAGTACGTCGGGTTATTGTTTTTTTTTTTTATTATTATCATGGGTTCTTCACTGTTAGTTCAACTACTAATTTGTATTTTCCGTACCACTCAAAATTGATTTGAACCTTAATTAAGTAGCAATTGGGGTGCATAAATATTATGTGTATGTGAAGTATGAGTTATACATGATATATCACATGCATTTATATAATATAGATATTTAAATATGTGATAGAGATATTAATTAGCATTTGGAGAAATTGATAAGAAAAAAAATAGTATTTATTCTAAATGGTATAGGAAATTACAAAAAATAGTTCTGATCTGGTTGACATCGATCTGGTCTATATCAATCTGGTTGACATCGATCTGTGTTCTGTCATTGTCTTTATTGGTTTGGTCTGTTTTGTCATCTTTAAAATCCGGAACCAACAAATTCCCCCATTTTTGATGATGACAAAACCTAGCTTCTGTATCCTTTTATTAAATCCTTTTTCTTGTAGAAATTTCATTCAGATCGATTAAATCTTTTTGTTCAAAATAAATGAACATTCAAAATAAATGAATAAGACTGAGAATTCCGACCGAATGACTTTTTATTAACTTTTCTGATGAATATATTTACGGATGTTATTCATTACAGGCAGTTATTTATGTCTTCTTTTCGGGCTGCTGTTCTGGCTTCATTTATTTCTTCTTTTCCCCATTTTTGGCATCAGCAATCTCCTGAAGGAAATCTACGATCTGCGTAAGCTGAGCGCATATAACATCCAGGCGATGGAAGCCAGCTCGATCTGTTCTTTTCTCAGACTGGCCTTATAGGATGCTTGTTGAGAGAACAGATCGTTCAGACCACTGATGCTCTTCGGCATCTTTTCCTTGAACGAGTCAAAATCCATAGAGGTGGTCCGCTGGCTTTGATGTACTTCTCTTACTCGTTGGGAGAGAAAGAGAAAGTTATCAGATAACTCGCGAAGGGACTTGGCCACTAATGGAGCATCATCAAGGTAGTCTGGAATTTCTTCAGCAGGTGACACAACCAGCTCTTTCCCTTTGTCAGTCGTCACAACAAAAGAATCAGCAGATTGGCGACCGGACTAGTTTCACCAGATCCGTAGAAAACTGATTCAAAAATGCCAAATCTGCAGCAGACTGATCTGGAGGAGAGTTTGGTCGAACAAGCTCCTTGATTTATAAAGCTGCAACGATGCTGGGCACAACTAGTCCAACATCGACAATGTCTTGTGTGACAATTGTCTGTGGTGCGACTAGTGTGCTGGTCGGAGCTTTGGAGACTGAGGACGCAAAGGAATGGAAATAGTAGGAGATTCCAGCAGTACGTCCATTGCCTCATCCTCTGCAGCAGACGGAGCATTAGGCAGTGGTTGCTCCGCTGGCTTATTAATGGTTGGCTCAGAACTTTGTCCTGCCACAGTCTGGCTTGGGGTTGGGTGATCTGGACTGGGAGGAGGGGTAGAGATGTTCAGCTGCTAGCGATGCATTCAGACATCCATATGAAGAGTTAGAACGTCCATCTTCAACTGAGCTATGACCGCGCTGTCGTCCTTGACAGTCGGGCTGGTGACATCAAAATTGGCTTTCTTGGCTTGGATAAGGAGGTTTGCAAGCCTCGGCCTGGGTTTTGCACAAAACAGCTCTTTGCGATGCACAACAATGCGAACATCATCTGTTTCTGTGCCTTTCAGAACTTCCTGTTCCATTTTGTAGAGCCGCTTGAGTTTGCCAAAGAACAGATTGAAGTGATTGATCGTTCTGTACTGGACCTATTCATCGAATACGACGGTGAGAGCCTGTACTTTGTCTTCAACGTCTTCCATGGCAATGTCAATAGCTGTTTGAGCAGCTGATTTGGGCTTGGAGGGTGCAGACTCTGTCATGGTGGCTTTGCCCTTCCCAGCAACAGATGATGGCTTAATCCCTGATTGGGTATAATCGCCCAATTCTTTGATCACAATACCCTTGACAGCTGGGATATTGGATGGGACTCGGGGCACCATTTTGGCTATTTTGGGTAAAGCTTTGGATGTTTGAGGTGGAGCTTGGGATTTTGGGAGTGGAGCTTGGGATACAGGGGCTGCTTGGGTTGGAGGAAATGTAGATATGAGTTTGGGGTTTAAGGTTGTCAGGGGTTTGGTGAGTTGGGTTCGAGGCTTCTTTGGTAGGGGTTTGGTTAGAGATGACGTAGTAGAGGCAGACTGGGTTTCATCCGAGTCAGTCTGGACCACTACCAGTTTTCGCTTAGCCCTTGTTGTCTTCTTCTCTGCAGCCTGTTCTGCACCAACCTCCATTTTGACAGTCAATAAATCCGTGGGAGTTGGGGGAGTACTATTGGATCTTCACAGAGCTAGTCCTTTAGCATCAGTATTCAAATTATAATCACATACACACATAGTATACACACATATGATGGAATGTGCAGAGCAGATTCGGAAATTATATGTGTAGAGTAATCCGATGTCTTCTTCTATTCAAAAAGATTTCAAATGCTACGTACAATTTAAATGCTTTGATTCAAATATATTTCATGTTCATATCATTTTAGCAAATAATTTTAGGTCGGGGCGACGAGATGAGATTAAAAGATGATGAAAAAAATAATGATCTGAGAATCGTCGGAAAATTAGAGATTTTACGTGCAGAGGGGAAAAGAGATGACGTAAAGAGTTATTATGAAATTAGGTTTAGAGTTTTTTATAATTTAAGGGTATTTTGGGAACTAAAAAAGACTTTTGCAAGCCAACTCTTTAAAAAGTGAACTTATGTGAATATAATTCTCATAAATGTATTTTTTTGTAAACATTATTTTTTGTCATACTTATTTGAATTAACTTTCTGGAAACAACACCAATATGTAATTTCCCCAAATATAATTTTAAGAGGGGCGAAATGTAATTTTTTAGGGTAAATTTTAATTTTGGAAGGTAAAATATAATAGGTATATATATATATATATATATATATATATTCAATTAATTGGCTGGCGTTAAACATGTTGAATGTGTACGTGTTGAATTATCTAAAGAAATGCTTAAACTTTGACAATTCGCTAAGCGACACATAAACAAAAAATAATAATAATAATAAAATGCAAACCAACATAAATTATCTTTCAAATCGCAGACATTAAGAATGTTCAGACTTCGGGCATACTACGTGGAACTGTCCACATTTGACATTCTCATGTTCCGTCCTTCGTTTCTGCTTATAAATACTCACACTCTCTCCTAGATTTAAGCATATCTCAAATTAATTTCACAACATTTGCTGGCTTAATTAATTTCTTGAGAACCAGAACATAAAAAGTCACACACTCAACACACACTGATGGAATCATCACTTCAACTTTTGTCTGCTATCACTTTTGCAACGGCTGCATCTGTTATGTTATATGGGGTGGGAAGATTGTTGTTTTCTTGGTACATTTTGCCTTATTTGGCATATAGAAAGCTTACAACAAATGGGTTTTCTGGGCCAAAACCTAGTTTCCCAATGGGGAACTTAAATGACATGAAGAAGAAGAAAGATTATTCTATCCCTTCATCTTCTTCTTCTTTGAGCAAGTTATCCAATGATATTCACTCCACTGCGTTTCCATATTTTTCCAAGTGGCAGAAATTGTTTGGTAAGAATTGAACTTTTTAACAAGAGTTGATTAGTATTCTGTTATTGATGCATCATGCATGACTGGAGAATCACAGCAAAACCTGAGTTTTTTCACAATGAAGGCTGCTCATGCATAATTAGTAGTATATCTTCCACTGTGCATGAATGATGCAGCCGAGGTGTTGCATGCATGCATGCATGCGTAACACAAGAACACATGCATGCTAGCTTGTTATAATAGTCTAATATTTAGTGGGCAAATTAAAAATATTTCGATTTCTTTGCAGGGAAAGTGTTTGTTTACTGGTTGGGAACGGAACCATTCCTTTATATCGCGGACCCTGAATTTCTGAAGAATATGTCTGCGGATATAAAAGGTAAAACATGGGGAAAACCGAATGTTTTCAAGCATGACAGAGAACCAATGTTCGGCAATGGTTTGGTTATGGTTGAAGGCGAAGATTGGGTTCGACACCGCCACATCATTACTCCGGCATTCACTCCGGCTAACTTGAAGGTATAAAATCAGTGTATTTCATCACAAAGACCATCATGCATAAATTTCAATTCTTTAATTGATCAATCACCATATTTCCGACAGGCAATGGCAAGCTTGATGGTGGAGTCAGCAAACAGCATGCTCGACCGATGGGCCAGCCTAATCAACTCTGGTCATCCCGAAATCGATGTTGAAAAGGAAATCATCAGCACAGCCGGAGAAATCATAGCCAAAACAAGCTTTGGGGTAAGCTATGAAAATGGAAGAAAAGTGTTGGAAAAATTAAGAGACTTGCAAGTCACTCTCTTCAAGTCCATCCGGCTCGTTGGAGTTCCCTATGGCAAGCTCTTGAACCTTAACCTAACCCTAAAATCACAGAAACTCGGTAAAGAAATCGATGCCCTCCTCCTGTCCATAACTAACGAACGAATGAACCAAGCGCGGAAAGGGCAACCGGAGAACGACCTTCTCGGGCTACTATTGGCCGGTAACACAACCGACGGCTGTCAAAAGAGGGCATTGACAACCAAAGAACTGGTGGATGAATGCAAAACTTTCTTTTTCGGTGGTCACGAGACGACGGCTTTGGCTCTGACGTGGACATTATTCCAGCTCGCCCGCCATCCCGAATGGCAAGACCAGCTCAGAGAGGAGATTAGAGAAGTGATCGGTGATAGGAAGAACATTGATGCCACGATGCTTGTTGGACTGAAAAAGGTAAACTTTTTTGAACTTTACATGAAGCATGCACGTTTATTTGCTAAATTTTAAGGTTTTACTAAGAAAGAAGTAAAATATTGGGATCAAATTAAAAGTTTCATGGATTTTAGTTGGTTATATGTGATGGAGTCATAACAAAACATATGGAAAGGTAAGAGAACAGAAAGAATGCCTTAAATAGAATGACAAAAAAATAATTCGGCAGAATAGGACAATAAATTAATTATAAGTGCACTTTTTCAAGGATAATAGTACTAATATTATCTGTAACGACCCCTTATTCTAATTAAGAATCTAAAAAAGAGTATTAGTGTAGTCTTGAATCTTGAATTTAAATGTGTGTGTACATTAAATACAAAAAATGGATTTTTTAAATATAAATTATAAGCTTGCCATCTTACGTCCACTCTTGACAGAGGCGAATGCACCTTGGCCCGAGGGGGAGCTGCCTCCCTACATTTTTTTAAAATATATATATTATATTAAAAAATTATAATATATATATATATATTGTATTTTAGTCCCATATTTAAAAAACCTATATTTTTGTCTCACAATAAAAATCCTATAATTTATCACACGATGTCTAAACTAGATTCATCCCTGACTCTTAATATAACCTTAAGACAGATTACGAGTTCATATGGCGCTAGTCTTATGTTCAATTTAATGATGGTCCTGAGTGTTAGTTAATTAGTTAATTATGCACACGTAAGAACAACCAGGTTTCATATTCTCAAGTCTCAGGTGAAATATGTACGATTGAAAACGACCGTCGCACGCGGCCGTAGAACTGCCGGTCGTGGGAGTTCCTCGGCTCCACCGGCCTACTAGAAGCACAATTGAAAATTTTATTGCATATGCAAAATCTAAATTTATTATTTCAATTTAGTTTGATTTTAAATTACTTGATAATTTAAATACTCCATCTTGACACATTGGTACCATTGCGAGTTGGTGAAATAAGTGAGCGCGGAGACCTTTGGTCACTAGTTCGATAGTTCGATTCCCCTTATCAACACTTTCGCGTGTCTGTCGCGTCTTGCTTACCTAATGCCGTTTACCTGGCTGACGTGGTCTGCTTAATGTGCATCCAAATAGTAGCGGCTGCGGGTTCCCCGTTATAAAAAATATATATGGTCATTACAATAAATTAACTACGTTCACATGAATATTTGTAGTTTTTATCAAATAGTAAAAATTGTTATCACTCATGTTAATTTCTACTATGTGTGATACATAAAAGAATGTACTCCGACTTCATAGTGTTTGATTTTAATTTGAATTGATTTCAAGTAAAGAGGTGAATGTTTGAAGCTAAATTTTTTTCCTACTCTGTGTGATGCAGATGGGATGGGTGATGAATGAGGTTTTACGCTTATACCCTCCGGCACCCAATGTCCAAAGACAATCAAGGCAAGACATTCGAGTGGGCGAATTAGTAATTCCAAAGGGTACAAACATGTGGATAGACCTAGTATCAATGCACCATGACCAAATCTTTGGGGTGAAAGTGTGAATGAATTCAAACCAGAAAGATTCAAAGATGATACAATATATGGAGGATGCAATCACAAGATGGGCTTTTTGCCATTTGGATTTGGTGGGAGAATGTGTGTTGGTAGGAATTTGACCATGATGGAGTACAAGATTGTGCTAACCTTAATTCTCTCAAAGTTTTCATTTACCCTATCCAAAAACTATATCCATTCTCCCACTATTATGCTCTCACTTAGGCCAATGCATGGGTTACCTTTGGTTTTTAAACCACTTTAAATTTTTGCCATTTTCTCTTATGGTATTATACATTGCTATACAAATACTATAAAAAGGGTACTACCTTGCTTGTCCTATTTCTGATCATAAACCACCCATTTTGAGGATTTCTAGTGTGCAATTTTCTATCCCAATATCATGTGTTTAGAAAGGGATGATGAAATTTTACTTACTTCTAGGTTTTGTTTGTTGTATTTTTTTGTCTTCCAATTCATAAGTTTAGAAAGGGATGATTAGGAGTTTTTAATTTTGTTATCATTGTCGGAGGAACGATCCTCAAAGTTAAGGCCAGGAGTACACCGTCAGCAACGTTTTGCTTTATTGTAATTCTATTCATGAGTCTTTTTGGATTGATTTCATAAGATGTTGAATGTGTACGTGTTGAATTATCTAAAGAAATGCTTAAATTTGACAATTCGCTAAGCGACACATAAACAAAAAATAATAATAATAATAAAATGCAAACCAACATAAATTATCTTTCAAATCGCAGACATTAAGAATGTTCAGACTTCGGGCATACTACGTGGAACTGTCCACATTTGACATTCTCATGTTCCGTCCTTCGTTTCTGCTTATAAATACTCACACTCTCTCCTAGATTTAAGCATATCTCAAATTAATTTCACAACATTTGCTGGCTTAATTAATTTCTTGAGAACCAGAACATAAAATGTCACACACTCAACACACACTGATGGAATCATCACTTCAACTTTTGTCTGCTATCACTTTTGCAACGGCTGCATCTGTTATGTTATATGGGGTGGGAAGATTGTTGTTTTCTTGGTACATTTTGCCTTATTTGGCATATAGAAAGCTTACAACAAATGGGTTTTCTGGGCCAAACCTAGTTTCCCAATGGGGGAACTTAAATGACATGAAGAAGAAGAAAGATTATTCTATCCCTTCATCTTCTTCTTCTTTGAGCAAGTTATCCAATGATATTCACTCCACTGCGTTTCCATATTTTTCCAAGTGGCAGAAATTGTTTGGTAAGAATTGAACTTTTTAACAAGAGTTGATTAGTATTCTGTTATTGATGCATCATGCATGACTGGAGAATCACAGCAAAACCTGAGTTTTTTCACAATGAAGGCTGCTCATGCATAATTAGTAGTATATCTTCCACTGTGCATGAATGATGCAGCCGAGGTGTTGCATGCATGCATGCATGCGTAACACAAGAACACATGCATGCTAGCTTGTTATAATAGTCTAATATTTAGTGGGCAATTAAAAATATTTCGATTTCTTTGCAGGGAAAGTGTTTGTTTACTGGTTGGGAACGGAACCATTCCTTTATATCGCGGACCCTGAATTCTGAAGAATATGTCTGCGGATATAAAAGGTAAAACATGGGGAAAACCGAATGTTTTCAAGCATGACAGAGAACCAATGTTCGGCAATGGTTTTGGTTATGGTTGAAGGCGAAGATTGGGTTCGACACCGCCACATCATTACTCCGGCATTCACTCCGGCTAACTTGAAGGTATAAAATCAGTGTATTTCATCACAAAGACCATCATGCATAAATTTCAATTCTTTAATTGATCAATCACCATATTTCCGACAGGCAATGGCAAGCTTGATGGTGGAGTCAGCAAACAGCATGCTCGACCGATGGGCCAGCCTAATCAACTCTGGTCATCCCGAAATCGATGTTGAAAAGGAAATCATCAGCACAGCCGGAGAAATCATAGCCAAAACAAGCTTTGGGGTAAGCTATGAAAATGGAAGAAAAGTGTTGGAAAAATTAAGAGACTTGCAAGTCACTCTCTTCAAGTCCATCCGGCTCGTTGGAGTTCCCTATGGCAAGCTCTTGAACCTTAACCTAACCCTAAAATCACAGAAACTCGGTAAAGAAATCGATGCCCTCCTCCTGTCCATAACTAACGAACGAATGAACCAAGCGCGGAAAGGGCAACCGGAGGAACGACCTTCTCGGGCTACTATTGGCCGGTAACACAACCGACGGCTGTCAAAAGAGGGCATTGACAACCAAAGAACTGGTGGATGAATGCAAAACTTTCTTTTTCGGTGGTCACGAGACGACGGCTTTGGCTCTGACGTGGACATTATTCCAGCTCGCCCGCCATCCCGAATGGCAAGACCAGCTCAGAGAGGAGATTAGAGAAGTGATCGGTGATAGGAAGAACATTGATGCCACGATGCTTGTTGGACTGAAAAAGGTAAACTTTTTTGAACTTTACATGAAGCATGCACGTTTATTTGCTAAATTTTAAGGTTTTACTAAGAAAGAAGTAAAATATTGGGATCAAATTAAAAGTTTCATGGATTTTAGTTGGTTATATGTGATGGAGTCATAACAAAACATATGGAAAGGTAAGAGAACAGAAAGAATGCCTTAAATAGAATGACAAAAAAATAATTCGGCAGAATAGGACAATAATTAATTATAAGTGCACTTTTTCAAGGATAATAGTACTAATATTATCTGTAACGACCCCTTATTCTAATTAAGAATCTAAAAAAGAGTATTAGTGTAGTCTTGAATCTTGAATTTAAATGTGTGTGTACATTAAATACAAAAAATGGATTTTTTTAAATATAAATTATAAGCTTGCCATCTTACGTCCACTCTTGACAGAGGCGAATGCACCTTGGCCCGAGGGGGAGCTGCCTCCCTACATTTTTTTAAAATATATATATTATATTAAAAAATTATAATATATATATATATATTGTATTTTAGTCCCATATTTAAAAAACCTATATTTTTGTCTCACAATAAAAATCCTATAATTTTATCACACGATGTCTAAACTAGATTCATCCCTGACTCTTAATATAACCTTAAGACAGATTACGAGTTCATATGGCGCTAGTCTTATGTTCAATTTAATGATGGTCCTGAGTGTTAGTTAATTAGTTAATTAATGCACACGTAAGAACAACCAGGTTTCATATTCTCAAGTCTCAGGTGAAATATGTACGATTGAAAACGACCGTCGCACGCGGCCGTAGAACTGCCGGTCGTGGGAGTTCCTCGGCTCCACCGGCCTACTAGAAGCACAATTGAAAATTTTATTGCATATGCAAAATCTAAAATTTATTATTTCAATTTAGTTTGATTTTAAATTACTTGATAATTTAAATACTCCATCTTGACACATTGGTACCATTGCGAGTTGGTGAAATAAGTGAGCGCGGAGACCTTTGGTCACTAGTTCGATAGTTCGATTCCCCTTATCAACACTTTCGCGTGTCTGTCGCGTCTTGCTTACCTAATGCCGTTTACCTGGCTGACGTGGTCTGCTTAATGTGCATCCAAATAGTAGCGGCTGCGGGTTCCCCGTTATAAAAAATATATATGGTCATTACAATAAATTAACTACGTTCACATGAATATTTGTAGTTTTTATCAAATAGTAAAAATTGTTATCACTCATGTTAATTTCTACTATGTGTGATACATAAAAGAATGTACTCCGACTTCATAGTGTTTGATTTTAATTTGAATTGATTTCAAGTAAAGAGGTGAATGTTTGAAGCTAAATTTTTTTCCTACTCTGTGTGATGCAGATGGGATGGGTGATGAATGAGGTTTTACGCTTATACCCTCCGGCACCCAATGTCCAAAGACAATCAAGGCAAGACATTCGAGTGGGCGAATTAGTAATTCCAAAGGGTACAAACATGTGGATAGACCTAGTATCAATGCACCATGACCAAAATCTTTGGGGTGAAAGTGTGAATGAATTCAAACCAGAAAGATTCAAAGATGATACAATATATGGAGGATGCAATCACAAGATGGGCTTTTTGCCATTTGGATTTGGTGGGAGAATGTGTGTTGGTAGGAATTTGACCATGATGGAGTACAAGATTGTGCTAACCTTAATTCTCTCAAAGTTTTCATTTACCCTATCCAAAAACTATATCCATTCTCCCACTATTATGCTCTCACTTAGGCCAATGCATGGGTTACCTTTGGTTTTTAAACCACTTTAAATTTTTGCCATTTTCTCTTATGGTATTATACATTGCTATACAAATACTATAAAAAGGGTACTACCTTGCTTGTCCTATTTCTGATCATAAACCACCCATTTTGAGGATTTCTAGTGTGCAATTTTCTATCCCAATATCATGTGTTTAGAAAGGGATGATGAAATTTTACTTACTTCTAGGTTTTGTTTGTTGTATTTTTTTGTCTTCCAATTCATAAGTTTAGAAAGGGATGATTAGGAGTTTTTAATTTTTGTTATCATTGTCGGAGGAACGATCCTCAAAGTTAAGGCCAGGAGTACACCGTCAGCAACGTTTTGCTTTATTGTAATTCTATTCATGAGTCTTTTTGGATTGATTTCATAAGAATCGTGCCTTTTATTGCTAATATTTAGTTCATAATATATAAAACTAGCATATGGTCGGAATTTCATAAAATTTATCAATGAATTATAAATATAAAAAATGATCATTGTATTTGTACTCGTGAATAGCTCATATAAGTAAATAAAATATAGTAAGCTATGGGGGGTTGTACTTTTTTTTTTTTTTTTGAACAACAGCCAACGATTTCATTAACCAGCAAAAGAAAAGACTTGATTTACATATTTACTAAGAAACATAGGACAAGAGTCCACAAATTCCACGTTTTGAGCAGCGATGAACGCATATTTGGCCAAAACATAGGCGGCATTGTTTGCGGGTCGAGGACAATGTTGAACAGATGAAATGTTGCAATTGTCAAGCACGACGAATACAAGCAATTATATTAGCCTTCGGACCTCGCAAAGATGGTTTGACAATGTGAAGATTTATCAAACCACCTTAAACATTGGTGGGATATTGTATTCAATATATAGAGTTTGAACAATATACATGATAAGGAATAAATCTTAATATACAAGGAAACAAATCAAACCAAATATATCCTAATCTTTAGAGGATTCCAAAGTATCCTTAGAGGATCCCAAAATATCCTCAACACCCCCCTTCAAGCGAAGCAAAGGATTCGGCCGAATGCGTAGCTTGGATCGAAAGAAACCAAATAATGGACGAGGCACACTTTTAGTGAAAATGTCTGCAATTTGAAGATGAGAAGGGGTATACTGAGTAGTAAGCTTTCCGGCAGAGATTAGTTCACAAACAAATTGGTAATCGATATCAATATGTTTAGCGCGTTTATGAGCAACGGAATTATTACTAAGAAAAATCGCACTTTTGTTATGGCAAAGAATAGTTAGTCGTGAATGTTGGACAATACAAAGGTCACGGAGCAAATGAGTGAGCTAGACAACTTCAGCATCAGCATTGGCAAGTGCACGATACTCAGATTCACAGCTCGAACGAGAAACGGTCGGTTGTTTCTTAGCACTCCAGGAGACTAGGTTGGGGCCAATGAAGATAGAGTAGCCGGAGGTGGAACGTCGAGTATCAGAACAACTGGCCCAATCAGCATCAGAGTAAGCGAGTAAATTCGAGAAGGGGGAGCGTGTAAAACTTAAACCAAAGGGGAGAGTACCCTTGACATAGCGGAGAATACGCTTAACTGCTTGAAAATGAATATGCGTAGGAGATTGGAGAAATTGACTGACTGAGTTATCAGCATATGCAAGATCCGGGCGTGTGATGGTAAGATATTGAAGAGCACCAACAAGAGAGCGATAAAGCGTTGGATTATCAAAAATTGGCCCGGCAGCAGTTAAACGTTGTGCAACCACCAGAGGAGTAGAGATTGGTTTGCTGTCTTGTAGTTGAGAGCGCACCATGATATCGTGAGCATACTTGGTCTGACTTAAGAAAAGACCATCATCTGTGTAGGTAACTTCGAGGCCAAGAAAGTAATTTAACTTGCCAAGGTCCTTAATAGCAAACTCAGAGTGGATGCGAGAAATGAATCGGCGCAAGAGAGACGAATCATTACCAGTGAGAATAATATCGTCCACATAAACGAGGAGATATAGCAAAGTTGACCCTCGATTAAAAATGAATAAGGAGGTGTCCGTCCGACTACAAAGAAATCCAAGTTTAAGAAGAAAATCGCTAAAACGCTGAAACCAAGCACGAGGAGCTTGTTTCAGGCCATAGAGAGCTTTGTGGAGACGACAAACATGATTTGGAAAATGTGGGTCAACGTAGCCTGGTGATTGCTCCATATGTATTGTCTCTGTCAAAAAACCATTTAAAAAGGCATTTTTCTCATCAAGCTGATGAAGAGGCCAAGTTCGCATAACAGCGATAGAAAGAACCACACGAACCGTAGAAGCCTTGACAACATGACTGAATGTAGTGGTAAAGTCAAGACCAGGGACTTGGGTGAACCCTTGAGCGACCAAGCGCGCCTTTAGGCGCTCAACAGAGCCATATGATAAGTATTTGGTAAGAAACACCCATTTAGAGCCCACAATATTGGGATGAGAAGGGCGAGGGACAAGTTCCCAAGTGCGGTTGGATTTAAGAGCCTCAATTTCATCATCCATGGCTTTTAACCATTTCGGGTGTTTAGCGGCAGATTTAAAACCTTTAGGCTCTGGCGAACTGAGTAAGGCGTGAATAATAGCGAAACTTTGAAGATCAGCCAAATAAGATAGATGTCGTGGTCGAAAAATTCCAGCCTTTGCACGAGTGATCATAGGATGCGTCTGCCGAGGGGAAAGAACCAGTGGAGAGGTGGCCTGAGCCAGTGATGGTGCGACAGAATTAGATGAAGCAGGAGCATCAGGCGGAGGAAGAGCGGTTGAAGCAGTAGTGATATCATCATAACAGACTCGGCATGGCAGGAGCGATGAAGAGGGCGAAGGCAGGTGAGGAGATGTAGCATCCAATGAGACCGATCCAGGTTCAACAAAAGTGCTGAAATCCAACGAGGACAATGGCTGAGAGACAGTAGAGGCGAAGAATGGAAAAGCGGATTCATCAAATTGAGCATGCCGAGTAATAAAGATCCGAGATGTGAGAGGATCCAAGCACCGAAAACCTTTGTGATTAGAGCTATAACGAATAAAAATACAAGGCTTGCTTCGTGGAGAGAATTTGTTGGGCACATAGTCGCGCAAACAAGGAAAACCCCGACATCCAAAAGGCCGAAAGTTAGAATAATTAGGGGCCATTCCAAATAACACCTGAAAAGGAGAGAGGCCATTGAGCACTGGAGATGGCAAGCGGTTAATGGTGTAGACGGCATAACTAAAAGCATCAACCCAAAATGTAGGGGGAGCATGAGAATGAAATAGCATTGCTAAGCCAGAAGATGGTGTAACAGGAGCAGGTCCCCAAATATCACAATGTATTAAATGCAAAACGTGCGACGAACGTCGTTTATTATCAATAAAAGATAAACGATGACTCTTTGCTAATTGACAGGTGGAACATAATGAGGGATTGGGAAGTAAGGACGTAACAGACAGATGTCCTTGTTTATTTAATAAAGAAATAACACGACTTGCAACATGACCTAAACGAGCATGCCATAAATCAAAGGAGCCAGTGAGTTGACGATGGTGGAGAGCAGACACAAGAGCCGAGTGCCTTGCTCCAAAACGTAGAGACCCCCATCACGGCGCCCTTTCGCCAGCAACTTTCCTGTTAACTTGTTCTGAATATGAAAGGAGTCGTTAGTAAATGTGATATGAACAGGATAATCAGTAATCAGTTTGCTGATAGATAGCAGATTTTTAGTGATATGAGGAACCACCAATACATCCAATAAAGTAAGATCAGACGAGAGAGAATGCGAACCAAAATGTGAAATAGGGAGTGATGCACCGTTTCCCACAATAACACTATTCTTACCCTTGTATGGTTCAATAGAGTCCAAGGTAGAGACAGATGGGGTCATATGAGCAGAGGCCCCGGTATCAAGATACCAGTCAGATGCGTTTGTAGGAGAGATTGAGCAAGATGAGTTGAAAGCAGTGGCCAAGTGCGCAGACTCAGAACCTTGGGAGTGTTCATAACGTTGACGGCAACGGTCCGCTGTGTGTCCTTCAACGCGAAAAATTTGACAACGAGGAACATAGGTGCGCCTTCCTCGTCCTCGACCACGTGAAGAACCACCACGGCCACGTCCGCGAGAAGAGGAAGAGAAAGCACCTGGACGGACAGGATGAGAACCAGTTGCAGCAACAAAGGCCACGGATGGTTGTGGAGCACCATCAAGCGAGTGTTGCAAAATTTCAAAACTCTCCGCCTTGGGGACGAGATAAGTGAAGGATGGCAGTGGAGATAGAGCCATATGAGCCGCAGAAAAACTTGAAAAAGAAGGTCCAAGACCACGCAAGAACCAGTGAGATTTGTCTGTATCATCAACGGAACGATTAATAGCGGCAAGTTGATCACAAAGAGTCTTGAATTGTCGGGCATAATCAGAAACCGAACGAGTTCCCTTTTTCATGAGTTGAAGGTCATCCTTAATACGCAACTCACGAGACTTGGAGCAATGGCTAAAAGCCGTCTCAAGGGCAAGCCAAACTGCACGAGAGGTAGTGCAGCCAAGAGCCTCGCCCATGGCTTCTTCGGAAAGAGAAGATAAAAGAAGGCTGAGAAGCCTCTGATCTTGCATGTGCCAATCAATGAATTTTGGATTGGCAGTGGAC
Source organism: Haberlea rhodopensis (assembly GCA_907163345.1). Classification (NCBI taxonomy): domain Eukaryota; kingdom Viridiplantae; phylum Streptophyta; class Magnoliopsida; order Lamiales; family Gesneriaceae; genus Haberlea; species Haberlea rhodopensis. The sequence continues at coordinate 33,376 of CAJQUN010000452.1, forward strand.
GAACCATCAGAGGCAGATGTGGTGGGCAAAGGTGGCGTGACAGAACCATCAAGAAAATCAATAAGGTTTTGGCATGTGAAGAGGGGAACAATCTGATTTTTCCACAGAAGATAATTAGTGGAAGAAAGCTTGATTGTGATCATATGGATCATTGTGGAAAAAGGAAGAAGAGAATCGGCGGGGGTGGTGGTGGAGGCTGCCATGAAGAATCGAGAAGAGTGGTGTTAGCCAAAGGGTTAGGCTGATACCATGTGAAGATTTATCAAACCACCTTAAACATTGGTGGGATATTGTATTCAATATCTAGAGTTTGAACAATATACATGATAAGGAATAAATCTTAATATACAAGGAAACAAACCAAACTAAATATATCCTAATCTTTAGAGGATTCCAAAATATCCTTAGAGGATCCCAAAATATCCTCAACAGACAATGGCATGTGAAACCGAGAGTGCATCAGTTTCCACGATAGAAATGCCACAAGAAAATCGAGTGGCTGCTTTACATCCCTCGAGAACAGCTAAAGCTTCCGCAATATGAGGTGCAATCTTATGGGCGGTTGTGCTTTTGAAGAGCCCAATTCAAACCAGTGTACTAGTCTTCAGAGCTACCTAATTTGAAACCAAAAATGCCACTTAATTTGAAAATTTTAGTCAAAGTTTGTAAATTAAAGGACATAGCTTTAATTTGATTCGTTGAAGGAAAAAAATATTAAATGAACTTCCAAAGAATTACCTTATCGTGTGAAAATGGCATAATAGGGTACAATTGCGTGTTCTAAGGTACAACCAGTTCGAAATGTGGTGTATCATCCAATTTTTTTTTTCGATTTTCCCAATAAATGAAAATAAATTTACTTTCTAAGTCAACTTTCACTATGTTTGGGAAAAAAAAAACAAAAATATAAGAAAGAAAATTGCATTAACTAGATATTAAAAAAAAAAAGGTTTAACATTCATTCTCAAGTCATCTATTTTTCAAAGCAACTAAAGAAACTAAGTCTGTAATTACAAAAGTTTAAGTGAAAAACTTGTCCTATTTGAGTTTTATTATATAAGATATTATAACATGGTCCAAGTAGAGGTTGTGATTCAAAATTATCTAGGATTGACCTGCAGGGCCAAAAAACGAAATTCCCAAAAATTAACACTAAAAAATATTTTTTTTTTTGAAAATTTTTATTGGGCTAGAGCACACCTTAACACATAGGGTGGCTCCACCCATGACATAGTCGGATATATATATCGATAGTAGAAGGGATGATTAAAAATTGATTTTTTTTTTTTTTGTAAATATTGAGTTTTATCAGTTTTAACAGGCCTCATGTTCGAGTCTTCCTCCTCCTATTAAAATTTAATTTAAAAAAAAAACTGAAAACAAAAACAGTGATGATAATTTTAGAAGAGGAAACAGAAAATGAAACTGAAAATAGCAATAATTTGTTACAATCGATCCTCGTGGCTGACTAATATTAATTTTCTATAATTAATATTCACGGAAAAGAAGTCAGAAGTCAAGAAAGATTAACTCACTGTATTAACAAACCTATTATCTCACATCGTATCGGACAGAGTAAATGAACAAATTATGCGTGTCAAATTGTCATCCCACGTTGTTTTCAATTTTTTTTCTTCAATTTGTTACAAAGCAAATCAAGAAGAATATATGTGGAAGCCTATGATGTACAAATTACATACACTTCTAAAGATCACTCCATACAGACATTTCTAGAATATCGACACTCATCGAATCATGCTACAATTCATTTTAATCCACTAAATATAGCAATTGTTGAGAGCAATAATTTTGTTTGCTCATTTGCCAATTAATTTCTTGGAGAATTTACATATTAATTATATAATGCTAGCATTTCTAGTACCATCCAGGCATCCACTTCAGAGTCCTAATCCCACTGGGCAGGATATTAGCAAGATTAAGATGGAGAGGCCAACAAATATACCTCATTCTACGCCTACTAGTACTCCTCCTTGCTCTTTTCGCAATCTTCCAATTGCTTCATTAATTCCTCGATCCTTTCGCGTAATCCTGTAGCTTGGCTATCCGCAAGCTGAAGGGATCTTTCAGCTGCTACGTGTGCAGCATCCGCATCGTTCACGAGCTCTTTTTCAGCCTTAATTTATCGTTTGATAATTTTTTTAGATCGTGAAATGTCAATTGGGATACGGAGAACTCAGATTTCAGGAACTTACATTCTGGATTAGCTTCGTCTCTGTGTCTTCTAATTCTTTCATCTTTCTCTTTTTTGGGGCTAATTTTTCATTTTGGTTGAATGTAATGTTCCGTAGGTGCTCTGTCTCTAACCTAGTAATCATAAAAGAAAACACGTTGCACCATTCTTGGCCAAATCAAGAGTGTACCAAAACTCTTTTAAAGAATAAGTTAAGGAGCACTTTGCAATAGAATGGCGCTTACTGAATATTGACTAAAAATAAAAATTTATATACTAGGTTCCATTGAGAAGTGATTTTTGAGCTCGACATCAAATATTTTTGGGTAACTTCTGTTGAACATATGGTTCAATTCCATATTTATGGAATCGTAGCAAAGTGCTAGGTGGCTCTTTCCAAGATTGAATGGTGGCAAGTGGTTGCAAGGAAATTTTGGACACCTTTCCCATGCATGTGTCAAGATATGGAAGAAAGTTCAAAATGATAACCACTTCCAATGGAGTTTGCACCTATAAACACACCTCAAACTCACGTTACAAAATCATCCCCTCAATCTGAAATGACTCCTCAATAACAAGATTTTAAGCATTTGTATCTGTTTCTGTGAGTTGTGAGATGATCCTGGAGAGTCCAATAAATTGTGTTTGTCTATCGTGAACATAGGCAATTGCCGAACCACGTAAATATTCGTGTTCTTGTGTGTGTATGATGTTTACACTTTATTTTGGATATTCTGGCACAATAAATGGTATCAGAGCTAGGTTTTTGTGAAAATGCCCAAAAATTAAAAGTGCCCGAAATTGTTTTCTGATCATACCACTAGATTTGTCTTGTCGACGGGAGTCCGGAACAATTTTCAATTTGTAATTTCGACTTCCGAGTCAACGGGAAATCAAAGTAAAGTATTGGAAAAATTCTGAAATTTGGGTACGGAAACTTGCAGAAAGGGAAGACAGACTCAATTTCTAAATTCTAGACCAGGTCGGCCCGTTGGATCAGACCAAGCCCAAATTTTTTTCGGCCCATTGGTGTTAAAGACCCAAAATTCAGCCTATGTTTTCGGCACAGGATTAAATTTTTTGGCTCATCACTATTCAGCAACCCAGCACTATTCATGGCCCAACGATGTTCATTGGCCCAACACTATTTATAGGCCCGGTAGTATTCACGCCCAGCACTATTCACCTGAACAGTAAAAAGATCGAAGTAATGGAACAAGAAGCATCCACTAGAGGTTCTGTGAGACGGATCATGCTATCAAATGCAAAGTTCGAGGTGGAGAAATTTGACGGCACCAACAACTTTGGCATGTGGCAATCTGAAGTATTAAATCTCTTATTCTTTTAATGATCTAATATAGCCTTGGACTAAACCCAAAGACATGTCATCAGAGGATTGGAATTATGTCAACTGGCAAGCCTGCGGCATGATTCGTCTGTGCTTATCCAAGGAGCAAAAGTATTTTGTCATGAAAGAGACTTCCGCAACAAGTCTCTGGAAGAAGCTGGAAGACAAGTACATGACGAAAAGCATATTTTTTTCATTTTTTCAGTATAAGAAAGGTCCGTCAATGATTGAACATCTAGATAATTTCAACAAAATTATTGCCGATCTGCAAAATCTGGAAGTTGAAGTAAAAGATGAAGATATGGCGTTACTATTGTTGAATTCACTGCCAGAATCATATGATCATCTAACCCACGACTTTGTTATACGGCAAAGACGAAGTCAAATTCATGGATGTTTCCAATGCTTTGGTAAACAATGAATATCGAAGGAAAGACCAGCATGATCATAGAGATACCACCACATCTGAAGCATTGATGGTATCCGGAGGGAGACATAACAACAGACAATCTGTTAAAGGACGAGACAGATCCAGATCGAAGTCCAAAAGAGAATCAATACGAAAACGTCCTACAAAGGATGAATGTACATATTGTCATCAGAAAGGGCACTGGAAGGATAAGTCCAATGCTTGGCACAACGAAATTCTGATAGTGAAGATGACTCAACAATTTTAGTCTCACATCTTCATGCAATTCATCTGATAGATGGATTATGGATTCTGGATGTTCTTACCATATGTGTCAATATCACCAGTTGTTCTCAGACTTCAAAGAAATCAATGGTGGAGTTTTCCTCATGGGCAACGATATGCCTGTCAGACAAAAGGCATTGGCACAGTCCGCTTGAAGATGAACAACGGTACAATCAAATAACTTACAGAGGTGAGATATGTTACTGACCTGAAGAAGAATCTAATCTCAATTGGAGTCCTCGAGTCAAATGGCTACGAGATAACCATGGAGGGTGGAGTTCTAAAAGGTTTATGAGGTGCACTCTTAGTGATGAAAGGTACTCGAGAAAGAAATCTATATTTTCTTGATGGTCACGCATACTCTAGGAGAGCTGCAGTCTCCACTAGCACCGGAGAAGATTCACATGATACCTCACGGTTCTGGCATATGCGCTTGGGACATGCTGATGAGAAGGCTCTACAAAATTTAGTGAATTGAGGTATTCTGAAAGGTGCCAAAAGAGGGAAACTTTACTTCTGTGAACATTGTGTCTTGGGAAAGCAGGCACGTGTCAAGTTTGGTACCGCTATCCAACGTACCAAAGGGATACTATACTATGTGCACACCGACATTTGACGATAATCTGACTTTAGTTTGATTAGCATAATTTGATCTTGAATATATGCATGAGACTTGAGATTGACAATAGCACACACGCACGTTCCGATTTTGAGATATGTTGCATGACTTAGGAGAAATAATGTCTTGTTCAACTTTTGTATGTGTGTAAGTGAGATTTCTGATATAAATGATAAGTGCCATTTTTGCACTTATATTTCGATGTTTTCTAGTACTATTTTATAGTGATTCTTGAATAATATTACATTTATTGGTATTAATTTGCATGTTTCAGGAATCTTTATAAAAGTGCGAAAAATGATGAAATCGGGCCAAATAATGTCAATAATGTGGAAAATAATCATAACAAGCTTGCATGACGGAATGAAAGAGGATAAACAAAGAAACGTGGACATGGCCAGCGCCAAAGACAAGATTTTGAAGAAGGAAAATAAGCTGCAAGAGGCGATCGATAGCCCATCATTGGCAGTCGATCTCCATAGTTCAAAACTTTGAAAAAATATTACCATATATAATAAGAGGGCAATTTTTACTATTGTAACAAACAGTAGCACAGTGTTTTTCCTGGAATTCCTGCTGGGCCTTTTTTTGGGCTTCTCGTTTGAACAAGCTTGGGCCTTGCTATTGTTTCTCTATAATTTTTTCTTACTTTTTAGGGGCTTCATTTCTTCTTAGTTTTTAGGGATTTTAATTATATGATTTATTGCACCGGTCCAAGTCATTAATTTGGTTTTGGAGGGTTTGACTTCTCTCAAGCACTGTGCACTCCGCATTAATTACAATTCACTGACTCCTTTCATTTCTTGCTTCCAATTAGAGTTGTTGCAGTACGGATCGTGTGCCTTCCTGTCTTCCTTTGCTGTATGGCAGAGGCATGGTGGAGAGGGGGGTGTTGTGGGAGCAATGATTGTCTGATGCCGTGTTTTTTTCCCTGATATGTAGGAAGCAGTTGAATTGGTGATTGATTTTTTAAGCCTGTAGTCCGCTTCGAGTGCTTTATATTGTTTGTCTTTTGGTTTTGTTTTTCATATATATTTTGATAAGCTCCTTTCATTCTCACATGGCATTCCCCTTTTTCTTCGATTGGTGCTCCTTGAGTTCTAGGTGAGCTTGTTTTTTGTTTTTGGGTTTCAACATTTTGTTTTTGTATTTTTTATTTTTTGATTTCTTCAATATACCAAAAAACATAGAGTTCGCTTATTGGTATATAATGTTTTCTTGTTGCTTTCCAATTAAATTTCCCAGAAGTTATTTATTTGGAGAAATTATACTGTCAATAAAGTTGTGATTTGGTGAGTGATTCTCGAAGCCTTTACATGCGTGATAAGAATTTCCTTTTGCTATTTTACACCCGACTGACTGCCGACCAAATTAACACGAACGCTAATGAGTACACTCCTTTCGTGATTTTTTCTTGCATCTTAATTTGCAGGAGCCTTTGAGGATTTGTAGTGATAGATTAAGTTTGGCCATGACAGGTGGAGATGCAAGAGTTTTGAGGTGGCTAAGAATTAAGTGTTTTGAGGTGGTATTGAGGGGCACAATTTCCCGATGCTTAACACTATCCTTTTGACCATGTGGACACATTGTTGTCCACAAACTAAAATATGTTATAATTAGGTTTAGGTTCTTGGCCAATGGCGGGTTCGAATGATTAGTGAATCTTAATAAATAGAGTGGAAAAGATGTGTATAGATAAGGATGCTGGATATATGTGTAAGGTAAAAAACAAGGAAAATTAAATTATTTAAACTTGCATATCTTCCAGTATTATTCTTTGTTCTCGTGGATCAATTGTTTCATCAAACTAAAAAAAACTACAAATGTGGAACAATAATGTGCTGATAAAAATTTATCAATCTGTCGCACAATTCTCTAATTATGAGATGACCCTAGAAAAAAAATGTAGCTAGATGTTGGGTATTCTTCTTAAAATACAACCTATAAAATATGTGGATATCATGTTTGATGTGTAGTATGATAGCTTGTGAAGTAAACTTGTATGATATTTGTAACTAGATGTTGGGGATTCTTCTTAAAATACAACCTAGAAAATATGTGGATATCATGTTTTATGTGTAGTATGATAGCTTGTTAAGTAGAATTGTATGATATTTGATAGTGACAATTCAGATGTTCATTTTGGTGTTATCTCTTGTTTCATGCCACTTTAGCGGGCACATATCTAACCTTGGAAATGATAAATATGAATGCATCTTGAACGGACAGTGTTGAATGTCCTGTTTTCCTTTCCATTTTACCACTTAAGTGTTTGGGAGATGGAAAAAATGTCACTAAATATTTAGAACAGTTTCTTTGGGCATTTTCTTTGGGTATTTTTTTGTGTGTGCAGCCCCATATTGCACTTTATGGTGTTGCGCTAACAGCTTCCATGTATTTAAGAAAAGAATAACCTGTTTTTAGAACATTATAGCTATTACTTGCAAACTATACATGCGCATCATTACCCTGCTTTGTGAGGTTCCTAGCTATGGTTGGCGAGCTTTTCACTAGCAAGCGTCTCTTGGCACTTAGGTTTGTCCTTGTCCGCTTTCATTCTTGGTGGTATGTTATGTGTTTTGCAATTCAACAGTCTTTTATGTGTTTACGTTTTTCTTTGTTAAATCTTTGATATGCACCTTTTGATAGCATATGCATTTCGTAGGCCTCTTATCTTTTAGGCAGCCGCTCTTTAAAATATACATGTTTGACTGTTTTTGAAGTGAGAAAATTCAAAACAGCTTCCAAGTTTTCTCTGACAATGATTCTCCTTTGTGTTGCTGCTCACCATCAAGCTTGTCAAAAAAAAAATCGCCCTGATGCTTATTATATTAAAATATTGAAATATATGATCAAAGGATCTAAATAATTTAATATTATCATTTTATGTGCATAGTTTTTTTGATCCATCAAATGGAATACAAAAGAAAACGTGCCTTAGACTCTAATTCCTGAGTTTATCTTTTCTAACATTAAAATTAACAACCCCATGTGAAAAAAAGAATATATGGCTCTTTTTTTGGTTTAAAGAAGTTTACCATTTTCTCAATATGTATTTCTTCTTATAGATCATGCTGTCAAAAAAATAGTATAAAAAAAAAAACCAGCTCTGTTGGCTAGTGATAATTTGGAGATGTCGAACTGCGATTGCGATATAAACTATCTAGCAAGTGTTGATAAAGAAAATATAGATGAAATTTAGCTATACTATTTTTTACTTATTCTATTATGCTATTAAAGAACATTATGGGATCTTAGCTTCGCGGCTCGGATTCCGTGCATTTCATTATGCTATTTAGTAACAACATTTTCTTTATTAAAGAATGTAAGTTTCGAGTATTAGATTTTTCTTTTTTTAAAATAATCATTTGCCATAATTAAGTTGTTATACTTAGATTGTGCTTTTAGAAAAATTCTCCTTCTTTCCTGTCCTAGGTTCTATCCATTTCATCTACTTGTTTTTATTGGAATATACAGTCGTGATGCTTCTGCTATGTTGTTCATGTGTTTCAATTGCTCCATTAATATTTCGGTTTTTAATAAATGTATACATTATATGTTACTGCATGTGCTTTAGTTTTAATCCTCTCATATGTAATGCGCACAGATAATCCTATACAAACATGCTTGTTAGGTATCACCACCTTCATAATTAAGGTTTAATGTTAAGGATGCTCGGTTTGGATAACTTTCATCCACATTTATATCCCTAGAATACCTAGAGTCGACTACAAAGCACTGCAATGCTATATAACGCTCTCTACTCCGACGATTCCGTTATCGAATCAGATCCCTTAGCTATGCACGAATTCTTTACCGATCATGCGATAGTGTTTAGCCTCCATTTAATAACGACGGTGTTGTCCACTGTTGGGTCTTGCTTCTCATGTTCCTCAAACTGTACATATACTTTCTTGGTGTGCTGAGGCCCGAGCCGTCACACATGTTACTCATTTGTAGTTTCCTCAAACTGTATGGATGCCTTCAATGACATATTCTATTTACTTGCAGCTTCACTCCTTTGTTCGTCGGTTTTCATTTGGCCCACTTTTCATCATCTTTGTCGTTCATATGGCTTCTACGCGTGATCGTCTGGCCAAACGTAAAGGTAGTGTGCTTTGACTAAATGGATTCTTCTTCTTATGTTCATCCTCACATCTGTTTGCTTTACGATGTAATTACTTTATTAACGTTTTCCCCTATGCAATGTTTTCAGCTCCTTATAATGATGCGGGGTCAAGTCTGCCTACACTAGATGTCCCCATATGCCGTTCTCGTCGGACACGCCTAATAGGTAGGTATATATATCTACTCCACGTTGTTCAGATACTAAGAATATGAGCTTGTTCCTTGCATTCTGCCTTTGCAATTGGTAATATTTCACACTATTGTGTTGTCGTACAATTCGTATCATAAATTTTTTTAAAATGCATTTTTCATACATACCTCTACGTTTCTCAAAATTCTATTGGAAACGATAAGTTCAGCTCGGTCTTAGGTAAAATTATTTCAAGCCCCCTAAAATTGTACTAACTCCTTTAATTGGAAATCTTTTCTCCCTGCTTCATTCAATTTACTTATTTTTGGTCACGTTAAATGTTAATCCCGAGATGTATGTATTACTTCAAGCAGTGTTTATTTCTTTCGTTTGCTAGATTATGCTACTAGAGCATCACGCAAGAAGCGAACAATCCCCCTAAAATATATTGACCGGATCAGTTCTATACCCAAAGATTCGTGGGCGCTACCTCCAGCTGCAGATTGTGATTATTGTGGTGCGCGTCGGATGGCCAGAGAACCTCCAGGATTTTGTTGTTCAAGTGGGAAAATTGATTTAGAGCGAACCAAAATGCCACAACAACTTTGGCACCTTTATGTTGATGATACCTCCCATATCGCTGATCACTTCCGGCAACGATGCCGTACATATTACAATTCGTTTGCATTTACTTCTCTAGGGATCTATTATGACCATGAACTGTGCAAGGCATCTAAGGGGGTTTACACATTCAAGGTCCAGGGCGGTATCTATCACTTCATTCGTGACCTTGTTCCCAAAGACGGGTGCGGCTGACAGCTCCAGCTATATTTCTACGGAACAGAAAATGAGATTGACAATAGGTTAGCACAGTCAGGTGATCTAGACGACAAAGTTGTATCATTTATCATAGCGATAATGGAGCGCAATCCATACGCAAACTTTTTTAGAAGCTTGCGTGATTTACCAGACCTGGACTCGTACAAAATTGTTTTGCGTGCTGATCCTTCTTTAGACCAACGAGTTTACAGTCTTCCGGTTATTGATCATGTTGCAGCTATATGGAACAAACTTTCTGATACACCTTCGGATCAACCACACGACGTCCGGGTGTACACAAAAGCTGGCACCACACAGTTTGTCCATTATTATTATGGGTGCTATGATCCGTTGCAATATCCTTTATTATTCCCCTATGGCGAGCCTGGCTGGCACGCAGGAATACAGAAACATAACTCTGATGACCATGCTACTGAGGCTACATCCTTAATACTCGACGATGAAGATTCCGCTCTTTTACCTGATCAACATGACTCTGGTGAAGCGCTTTTGGATGTTGAACATGCAATTTATCTTGGTTTAGGATGGTACACCTCCAATCCATTCCGTCAATTCCAAGCTAAAGGACCTCGTCATCTTCATGAAAATATGTTCAAGCCCTTTCAAAAGCCCAAATGGGAAGGAAACGACAGTATATAGTTTGTTAGCTATGGAATTCGCTGAAAACTTGTCTGGTACGGATCCCTCTCTAACACCAACCCCAACAAAACATATGTCTCTTTCTTCCGCAAGCACCCAAAAAATTAAAGGTACTTTTCTATGAACAAAGTGAGTGGACCATTATGATAATTTCTTATTATGCAACCGCAATAACATCACATGAAATTTACCAGGTGTGGGTTGCTCAACTAAGAAAAACTGGACTTTGGTTCCTCAGTCGTTTCATTGGATAAGGAGACTGTTCCATTTAATTCACAGAGCTCGATGGGAACCTGTGGAGAAGGTAAAGCATTCATTGTCCATCTCACACATAAACTTTTGCACCAATGTATCTGCTACATGTAGTATGCTAAACTATGCTTCAATATAATATATAGAAGATGTGGCCTTGAAAAAAAAAACAAATCAGGAAAGGGAAGTATAAAATTGGTAAAGACGATATGCTGGATAAGGCAGGCAAGTTATTCTACTGATAGATACTTATTATATTTTTAGCAATCGACCTTATATGTTACAAACAAAGACAAAATACAAATCAAATACTCGTTACATGCAGATGCGGAGAAAAATGCTAAACCATTTGAGGATGCCACTTTCAGTCCTGTTGATTTGCATGACGATTTTTCTGACGATGGCGAGATTAGTATTTCAGGTCATTACTTTTTTTGATTCATTAAAAAAAAAAAACAAATAAGAATTGCCACATCTTATTCAATGATATATTGTTTATGTTATGTTAATATGCGAACAGATTTCATCCAAACAAACAAGCTGCGACGCTTGTCCAAAACAAAGATTCCAGCCAAAGAAATTCCTGGAAAACATCATCGACCCAGAAATGAAGATCTTGAATTGAAAACAAGTACGTTATTAAGAAATACTCATTTCTTACTATAGTTAAGACCACTCAGCATGTTTAGGAAAAAGACCTAAGTTTGTTCAATCTTTTATGTATGTCTAAATTGTGCAACTTACGACCAAGTGCAGAAACCCTTAGTCAAGAAGTTGGAAAAAGAATGTTCCCATCAAAGTACTCACAATGTTACTTCTGATTAAACCATAAATTCTCACTTGACCCTGTTATTTTTTCGGCAATCAAACTACCATGGTCTATAAGATATCATTGTTTATGTAACTGAAAAAATATGTCGTTGTGTGGACAAGCCAAAGAAAAAGCACATTAAGAAAAGATCTTTGCAACAAGTTGTGATCGATGACATCTCTGGAGATGAGATTAATGTTGGTATAAAGACTGGGAAAAAAGAAACTACCACAGAAGGTTGGCACTTTAAAACTGACATCATCTATTTGTAGTTTTTGCTTATATTCTTAAAAACTGAACACTGTATGTATGGTTCTATTTTGTAGATGATGTTGCGCTGATAAAAGACATAAAAAAGTCCACAAGAGGGAGAATGATCAAGCGTAAGAAACTAGACTAAATGTTTGACTCGATCCCCTGCTGTATTGTGTGGGCCATATTTTGCATTTTGAAGTGCCCCGGTTATTTTTTGTGACCTATTACATATCTACTGTATATGCTACCCCATTTGGTATGTACTACTTTTGGAATCAAGATGTTTGCTTATATGTGTGGTCTTTTGTGTTAAACAAGTACAAAACACCTTTTCATTTACGTAATCTAATCATTTGTATGTTCTTAGAGATTCTTTTACCATTTAGATAATTGTTCTTGCTTAGTTTCCTATCCATTTGTCCTTTTCCATATTCCGTATTCCGTATTCCGTATTCCATATTCCATATTCCGTTACTTTCCTGTGCATATACACTTTTGAATATTAGTTTTTCTTCGGCATGTCATAGTGCATATATATGCTTTCTATATGGAGTCAAAATGAATATTTCCTATTTGATAAGTCCTTTTTTTCCCTCCCATTTTTCCCAACATCTTGTGTGTACATTAATAATCATTGTTTAAGGTTTTTTTCCTGATGTTTGTCTTTGTGACAATATATTGTTAGATAGAGTATTTACTGTCAAAACAGGCAGTACGAGACTATGGATACTGGCATTATCCCCCTGCAAGCTTTCATTTTTCCTGTCTCATTTCCCATGTTTTTTTGAGCTCCCCATTATTGTGCGCTACATATTGATCCAATTTAGGGCAGGTATTACTGAGATCTCACCCAAATTAACCCCAATTTATTGTTGGTCAACTGTAAATCATGAAAGACAAGATTGGATAACTACATTAACTAGAGAGGATGTCAAGACATGGTAAAATATGCTTTATTTGTTGATACTTTGAATAAAAATTGCTCTGAGCTTTCATAGAATATGTGGGCCGTGTCAATTTGCCTTTGGTTTGTCCCCCTCTTCAGTTCACATACATTGAAGGTGACAATTTACGTGATGAAATATTTGATAATAGGTATCTAAGTTTATTTTTTTTCCATCCACATGTTCGAAAAGAGATTAAGCTCAATGTAAAATAAGAATCTTTTTCCCTCTTGCTACTTTGATGGATAATTTTAGGGCTTTGGGGAACCAAAACAAATGGAAAATGGGTTTGATGTAGTTCAAATTAGGTTACTCGGTTTCGGTTATTTTTTGTCTTTTTAATTCATAAATTGAATGTTGTTTCAACTAATTTTGTTCAGATTATTAATTTGCTACTGTGCATTCATAGAAAACCACATTTTTTTGCCATGTTGAGACTATTTTTTCATGCTTAGAATAAAAAAATGTGCATAGGATGAGCCATTGATCCTGAATACGTGTTTTGTTGTCTTTATAAGAGACTTATGGTACAAGCTTGATCATTGACACAACCATAATGGACATGCATGAAGTGTCCTGCTGGTATTTCCTATTCTATGTGGAGTCCTGGCAATAGACACATATTTACCACATCTGGGTTTCTGTTGCATTTATCTGCTTGGTCTTTGACAAATACGGCATGCTTACATATTATTTTATGGTTGAATGACCTCGGTAGACTGTGAAAGGGAAGCAAAAAAACTTAAGACTTTTTTCATTGAAGTTATTTTTCAATACAAATGTATACAACATTATTTAAATTTTTGTTTGGTGGGTGGTATGTATCCAGCTCGTTGTAATGTTTTGGTTCAATTGTTGCATGAATCTACAATTGTTAGCCTGCTTGTGGTTCCCGGTGGGTATCGGTATTTCCCAGTCCGGTTAAGTGGATCTTCTATCACATAGATAATGACAGTTCCCTATTTTTAGCAAGTTAGTTATATATTGTCCAACATATAATCGTTTACAACAACTACATAATGGCTTCTAATGATGAACTCTAAATCTAAAAAATAATTGAAACTGGGAAAAAACATCGCCAATATTTTGGTACCTGGCACCGCGCCTTGCACGGTGCCTAAAAAACTAGTATATATATATAATATTCATCATGATATGACAAAGGAAGGAAATAAATTCAAGTATGATAAGAGTAGATGCACGTGAGATAATTACCATATTGTGTAGCAGATTTTATGGGCCAAAAGATATCACATGTGGGAAAGAGAATTAACAAAACAATATAAAGGATGGAGACGTGCAGAATGAAAAGGGGACCAAGACACGACTCACGTCTCTTCTCTTCAGGGGAAACACCTCCTTCACTTTAAAAACCCATACGCCTCCCTCCATCAAAGAGAAGGCACGTCCATCTCTCATTCACCATACACGCCTCACTCCATTCATCCTTCAACCTTTTAACCTTATAATTTTGGAACATCTCCAACAAGGCGATTAAAGCGACGATCGAGAAGGAAGCAAGAGAAGGAGAAAAGATCTACAACCGGAGTCGACGCTGGGAGTTTTTCTTTGTCTTTAATTCTTTGTTTTGTTTTGTTTTGATTTATTATGAGGAACTAAGATTAATTATCGAGGCTAGGCGAATCCTTTGTCATGAACCTATGATTTGATGATTTATTTGATTGAATTCCTTTAATTCTTTGCATATAATTTATTGATCTTCATGCTTTTGAGGGATTTATCACCCTTGAATGATTACTTTATTGCGATTGAATTGACCATAGGATATTGCATTATGATATAATAAATTATACCGTGGGTTTTAGGTTGAGACTGTAGCAGACTTAGCATCCACCCAGGCGGGAAAAAGATGTACAGAGATCTGCGTGGTCAGTTTTGGTGGAAACGAATGAAGTCTGATGTCGTCGCTTTTGTGAAGAGGTGTTTGATCTGCCAGCAGGTTAAGGCAGAGAGGCAGAGACCTGGCGGCGAGTTGAGAAGCTTGGAGATACCGAAGTGGAAGTGGGAGCACATTTCCATGGACTTCGTGACTCATTTGCCGAGGAGTGCTTCAGGCTTCGATGCTATTTGGGTGATTGTGGACAGATTGACTAAGGTAGCCCACTTTATCCCCTATAGCATGACATTCACATTTTTGAGGATGGCGCAGTTATATATTAGAGATGTGGTGAGATTGCATGGGATCCCAGTTTCCATTGTGTCAGATCGAGATCCGCGATTCACATCTCATTTCTGGGAAGGCCTTCAGTCAGCCTTGGGAACTGAAGTCAGATTGAGTACTGCTTATCATCCTCAGACGGATGGACAGACCGAGCGCACTATTCAGACGCTCGAGGACATGTTAAGAGCTTGTGTTTTGGAGTTCGATGCCTCTTGGCAGGATTCAGTGCCTTTGGTAGAGTTTTCGTATAACAATAGCTACCAGGCGAGTATTCAGATGGCTCCGTTTGAAGCTCTTTATGGCAGACGGTGTAGATCACCCTTGTGTTGGGATGATTTGGACCGCAAATCGGTCGGAGGACCGGAATTGATTCGGGAGATGGAAGAGAAGATAAAGGCGATAAGGCAGAAAATGAAAGCGGCCCAGGACAGACAGGCAGCTTATGCAAATAAACGGCGGAGACCGTTGGAATTTCAGTTGGGAGATAAGATCTTTTTGAAGATCTCGCCTTTCAGAGGCGTTGTACGATTTGGGATGCGCGGGAAACTGTCTCCGAGGTATGTTGGACCGTACGAGATTTTGCAGCGCATTGGCACCTTAGCTTACCGACTGGCTTTGCCGCCTTCTTTATCTGGTATACATGATGTGTTTCATGTGTCTATGCTGCGGAAGTATGAGCCGGATCCGTCGCATGTGTTACAGCCTTCCGAAGTTCAGTTAGAGTCCGATGTGTCTTATGTGGAACGGCCTGTCAGAATTCTGGATCGAGCAGACCGTAGACTTCGGAACAAGGTGATACCTATGATCAAGGTTCAGTGGGATCGCAGGGGTGTCGAGGAGGCTACGTGGGAGACGGAGCGGCATATGGTGCAGCACTACCCGGAACTATTCTCTGGTATGTGTTTATGTTTAGTTCTTTTGGAGTAAGTGCATGTGATTTCGAGGACGAAATCTTATAAGTAGGGGAGTATTGTGATATCCCCGAAATGGTTAATTGCATTTGGGCAATAATTGTGCTTATATGATTAATTATGTGGTAATTAATTATGCATTGGATTTATTTAATTACCTTATGGAAATGCATGGTCACGTGGATAGGGTGACCCGGGGTTGCATTTCAGGGTGCATGTGGTGCATGTTGGGTAAATATTATTGGAAGCATGATTTATTTGCCATTGGTAGCAATTGATTAGAAATCATGTGTTTAATTGATATTATGGTGCATTTTGAGTTAATGCTTGGAAAATATCATGTTGGGGTGTTTTATACACCATGGTAATTTATGGAATGCAATTGGTTTAATTAAATCCACTTATACCCCACCCCACCCTTCCAACCATCACTCTTACTTTACCAAAATCACCAGCCAAACCCTTCCCCCCTTTCCATTTTCGAGTTGGAGCAAAAAGGTGGGGAGAAAACCTTCCAAAAGTCTTGATTTGTGAAGATTATTGGGTGATTTGAGGTCGCCAAGAGGTATGGATGCCTCATTGTCATTTTTATTGTGTTTGGGTTAGTTTTGGAAGGGTTTTTAATGATTTTGAAATGGGTTTGTGTTGGGTTGTTGTGGTTTTGGTTAAGGGTTAGATTTATACTTGTTTTGAAGTATATTTTGGTGGTTTATGTTGATATTTATGTTGTTGGTTGGTTGGTTTAAGTGTTGGAATGGATTGGAAGAAATTTTGGGAGCAAAAAATGGTGAGAAACGCATGTCTGTGCGAGGCGATCGATCGCCTAAAATGGGGCGACCGATCGCCAAGAGACAGTGGCATTTTTACGGGTTAGGCGATCGATCGCCTAAAATGGGGCGACCGATCGCCGAGTGGCAGTGGCCAAATCAAAGGGATGGAGATCGATCGCCATGTTTGAGGCGACCGATCGCCGTAGTGTAAATTTTGAGGAGACCGATCGCCTGTGGGAAGCGATCGATCGCCGCCAGTGGATTTTTGGAAAATGGTTTATTTTGTCAAATTTTTGGTATTTGGCTATTATTTGGCTTCTAATATGGGGTTGTGTGATTGTGTAGAACCATCCCAGGTAGCAACGCAACCGAGGAATTGAAGCCATATCAGATCCACTTTTGGAAAGGTACGTAGTGGACGTACGGGCACCCCAACGGTACATGTATCTTATATACTTATTGTTTATGCATTGTGGATGCAAGTATATATGTGGTATTGCATAGTGGATGCAAATACATGTTATGCATGATGTTTATAGATGCATATGATTATTGGTGCATATCCCATGAGTCGTGGTCATCCCTTGATGATTTTAATGCTTGCCGCTATTTGGTTTGGTTCCGCTAAATGTGAAGCGAGGGGTGGGAGCGCCGCATGTCACATTTGAGCGTGGTTATCATATAGGGCGAGGAAAGGGTATTTGCCGCTCAATGAGAGGCGAGGGGTGGGAGTCCCGCAGTCCATTGAAGCGAGGTTATCCTATGCCGCCTATATGTAAATAAGCGAGGGGCATTAAAATACATTGTGATGGACAGACTAGGGATTGGTGATCAGTATTTGGTATTGATGAAATGGTATATGTTCATGACATGTTTAGACCATTTAAAATCATCTATTGATTATACTCATGAGTTATGGTACAGGGACAACCAAACGGGAAGCGTTTGAAATGCATGGGGAAACAGGAAGTGTTTTATTATGATTATGCATTTACGCTTTATCTTCATATTGTGTTGAATATGAATGATTATTATTGCTCATGTTTGGGGGTTGTCCTTGTAGGTACACGTTTGGCATGATAGAAGGGCTAGACGGGTTGAGATGGTGAGCTTTTGAGGATGCTTTTGGGACTTGAAGGACGGGATTATTTGGATAGTATCTACTCTAGGAGTAGTATAAAACTATAATTGAACATTCATTGATTGGAATGTAATTAATCTTTTTGGTAGTCCTTATTTTTGGCATGTAATGCTTAAGCTCATAAACTCAACACGTTATTTTACACTCTGATCATTTATATTAGCTCTATTATGCCTTGATTCCGCACTTAAGGATTAGGGTCCTTACAGAGACGGACCAAGTAAAATCTAGCACACGTGTGATAGCAATAGATTTACCAAAATTGAAGGCTAGTAGTTTTCATAGATCTTTATTCGATGTTAATTGTTCAATAAGGACACGGGAGTGGTTTACTGCAATATTAATATTAGACTTGTTATAACTGGACCAAAGTATAACGAATGCATTAGGAAAACTCGTCACCTTAGAAATATTTGGATATTCAATCGAGAATTGTAGGGGGTTGCATTGGTGAGCCAAAGTCTCGATAATCTTCTCTAGTAGATTTTTCTCGCTTACTTTTATTGACTTGGTTGGATTAGTAGTTAATTTAATTAATTAGTAGTTTAATTATTAATTCAATTTCGTAGGTTAAATATAGTTAAAAACATCTTATTTGGTACTTGCTTGTTAGTCCATATGGGTTCGACAATCCGTATTCTTCCTATCTATACTAAAACTAGACACCGTGCACTTGCGGTACATAAATCACTACAATGGAATTAACAGTTTAAAATAAAAGTGATCAAGTTTTTGGCGCCGTTGCCGGGGATTAACTTTAGCAATATCATACTAGGTTCTTTGACTGTAATTTAACCATTTTTGTTTATTTCTTTCGAAAAAAAATATATAAATTTATTTTGTTTTTGTTTTGTTTGTCTTGTGAGGTACTTGGAGATGCTACATCAACAAGCCTTTACAAGATTTTCCCAACAATGTTCCGAGCCGTTCTACGCAGTTTGGGAGAGATTCAATGAATTGGCCAACACATTCCGGTATCACAACTTTTCGAACTATACTCTCCTGCAATATTTCTTCAAAGGGTTGGATGCACAGACACGAGAGTGGGTATTCGGTGGAGCACTGGTGACTGGGAGTCCCCTGGTTGATAGAGATGAGGACAGTATGTTGCACCTTTTCAATGATATGGCGGACTTCGATTATCACTGGCATTGTGATCCTTCACTACAAGGTTGGAGTCACCAATACCCACCGGAGCCTCACTACCCTAATGATACACCCCAACCATTTGAACATCACGAAGAGAGCATAGATAGTTCTGCAGACATCAAGACTCGGTTAGAGGATACCTTAATAAGAATCATGGCATCAACTGAGAACAGTTTGGAGTGCCAAACCAACTCTATGCGCCACATGGAGCAACAAATGGCGGTCCTTATGAAACAATTTCAACTAGCTGCCAGGAGGAAGAGACGAGAGCTACCAATCAAGAGGCGACGAATCGAGTTTGGTTATATGATGATGATCACTCAACCAACCAAGTTTGGGGGAGTGATCCTACTCATGTGAAAAAGTCAAGGGAACTTGAGCCTCTTAAAGAGATTGAGCCTACTTCAGAGATGTTATCCGATGAGTTCTCAAATGAAGATGAGTCGAGTGTGATGTTGGAAAAGGAAGAAACTTTCGAAGATTCTGATTTGAGCCCATCGATGGAGACATGTTCTATGCCATATGTGGATCCGTATTTTCCATCGATGCAAACTTCACCGCACTACATCCTGAAAGAGATAAAGCCGAGTCAAGAATCATTCTCTCATGCCTACATCTTCAAGACGAATGTTGTTGGAGCGACGAGCCTAAATTGTTACAATCATGCCAATCTTGAGGGCATACTGAATCAAGACCCATTAGTGGTATCATACGATACGTACTATGGGCGGCAGTCGCTCTTTGATTGTTGCTTCTGATAGTCAAGCCGACGACTAGAAATCAGCGCTTCTTGAGAGGCAACCCAAGCGTATCCTTTTGCAATTTACTTTGTTATTTATTTTTCAGTTTTTGTTTTTCGTTTTGTCTATCTCTCGAGTCGACTATTTTATTTGCATTCTTCTATTGCTAGGTACTTAATTGGAGCGATGAATCCCTACAGCAATGGAGCTTTAAGGAACCAATCTTCCTCAACCCTCATGCAAGCATCGTGATCAGGGGAGTTTACTGTTTCCTTTTGATTCTTCCATGGCAAATTTTAACTCTCTACATTTAACATTTCCTATA
Organism: Haberlea rhodopensis; assembly: GCA_907163345.1. Classification (NCBI taxonomy): domain Eukaryota; kingdom Viridiplantae; phylum Streptophyta; class Magnoliopsida; order Lamiales; family Gesneriaceae; genus Haberlea; species Haberlea rhodopensis. The sequence goes on from CAJQUN010000452.1 coordinate 53,445, forward strand.
TCCTTCTCAATAGTTTCCATATTTACAACTTTGTCTAAAAGAAATCATATAAAAGAAATCATAAATATTTTACCCCCAAAAAGTTTCAACTTCACACTGCTTACACTATGATGCTACTAGGCAACCAATTTCCATTAGTCTTGCTCTTGCCATGATCGATGGAATCCGACTCGATCACCAGACGAGCGACCAAGCTACTCCTGTCGCCAAACGGTAGTCGTGCCTTCAGTTGATCAAAGCTCGATGCCAAAACATTTTCAATCCATTTTTCAAGATTGGTCCGGTCATGCCACAGCCCACCTAAGATCTTCTCCACAACATCATCTTCGACTTCTAGAGACAATTTGTCATCAACAGTCATGGCAAATTTAATGGATATTGTTTTCTTGATCTCCTGACTGACGAAAACCGAGTCAACCGGCTTGAATAGTATGGTATCATCAACATTATTGATGAGTTCTTGAGGCACCGAGGAAATAGAGAACAGCCTGTTCACAAGGCCAAGATCGTCCTCGTGGTGCATCGTGAGATCACTCGAATTGTGAGATCCATCTGTTCTATAATCATCATGATCAATGGATGCCGCAAGATTTAGGTCGAGAAAGAGGCCAGATCCCATTTCTTTCCTCGATTTCATAGGTCCATGTTCTTCGTGCAACCAATTCGCTCGTCTTTTTGAACTTTTATCTCTTAAAACAGTCCCAACTGCCAGTTTCCACTTGCTGTGGAGGCAAGCTTCTTCTCATCTACAAAATGAGCATTTCTCAACAATTTGGGATCGGTTGTCGACCAATCTCCCGTAAGAACGAATATGGCATTTCCAAGACCGACTTCACGACCATGAGAATCAATGAGTCTGCCTCTCTCGATAGCACGTTTTACTGTTTCCTCAACACGACACAACCGTTTCTTCAACACACACACGCCTCCTACCTCATACGACCCAATCACCACACGCCACAACAAAAAACCCACAGGCCTCCTTTCACCCCACCATAAACCGTACCTCCAGCCCTCTCCAATCATCCAACCTTCAACATTTCACCCTATGATTTTGGAACAACTCCAACAAGATGATTAAAGTGACTATCGAGAAGGAAGCAAGAGAATGAGCGAGTATTTACAACCGGAGTCGACGCTTTGAGTTTTTCTTTGTCTTTAATTCTTAGTTTTGATTTGTTTTGATTACTATGTTGAACTAAGTTTATTTATCGAGGCTAGGCAATCATTTGTCATAAACCTATGATTTGATGATTTATTTGATTGAATTCCTTTAATTCTTTGCGTATAATTTATTGATTTTCATGCTTTTGAGGGATTGATCACCCTTGAATGATTATTATATTGTGATTGACTTGACCATATGATATTGCAATATGATATAGTAAATTATACCGTTGGTTTTAGGTTGAGACGGACCAAGTAAAATCTAGCACACGTGTAATATCAATATTAATAACGTATTATGGACTAAACATGCATTAATGACACCTTAGGGTTCCGGTTATAGCTTTGAGCCAATAAGATTACAGGCCAAAAAATGAAATTTCAAAACTTAATTAATTACATTCTCAATAATGAATGTTAAAGCGATAGAATTATACTACTCCTAGAGTAGAGACTATCCAAAAATCTTGTATCCTATCTTCTTTCATGCTCCTCATAGCTCACTGCCTCAACCCGACCCTTAATCTTTCAATCCAAAAGCGTACCTACAGGAACAACCCATCATGAGCATGTACATCGTTACTTAACATCATAAGGTAATGACATATAAATAAATGCATGAAAATAATCATAACATATACTTCCTGGTTAATCGTATTAACCCACTTTGGTTGTCCCTGTTTCATAGTCATGCATATAGTCCTTAGTTCTTGACATAAATGATTAAAATCATTCTTCACATATATATACTCATAATCAACAATGTTATTGAGAAATGGGGATGTTTCTGGTCTTGTTATGTCCGCGGAACAATTGGCCCCCTCGCTTCGACATATAGCGGTACTGTGATTACCCCTCGCTACACCTTGATAGCGGATGTAATCACTGTTGGGTTTCCGTACCCCGGCGCCAGATCCAAACGCAGCGGAAAATAAACAATGACAGATCTGACCCGGGGACGGACGATCGCTCTTGATTCATGTATTAGCATGCAAATATCATAATATAATGCACGAAAAGAGAATTACCGATGAACAGCGAAATCAATCTGCGGCGGTGATCCTCGAGTCCAACCAACCTGACCAGATCTACAAGCTCAGCACCAGTGCTAGTTTGGTATGAACTCTTAGAGAGCGTGAATTGATTGAGAGTGATTAGGTCGTTTTAACCTTCTGATACAAATGTCATATTTATAGTTGTAATAAGCTAATTGGGCCAGGGTTAATATAAAGCCCATTGGGCCAACGTTTGGCTTGTAGGGCATTTATGCTAACAATCTCCTAGCTAGCTATGTCAGCGGTAAGTACCTTCCTCGCTTTCCCATAACAACTACCAGTACACTCAACCATTATCAATAACATAGTTAAACACATACATCATCATCATATCATAAACATCATCATCTTATACTTACTTATCATGATCATCATCATGAACATCATATCATCTTTACTCATCATAAACATCATCATCATAAACTTACTTATCATGATCGTCATCATAAACATCATCATCATAAACTTACTTATCATGATCGTCATCATGAACATCATATCATCTCCATTCATCATAAACTTACTTATCATATTCATCATCATAAACATCATATATACTTATGTAATCATGACATAGTCTTAATGTAGGAGTGTGTTTTACCGTCCGATGCCCGTACGCTTCTTACGTACCTTAATTCCCAAAAGTGGAGAAGTTGGAGAACTTTATCTCATTGATGTTGTGGGCACCTGGGATGGCTCTACACATTCATACAAATCAATATTAGAAGCTAAACAATAGCCAAATACCAAAAATTCAACAAAAATCATCATTTTCCAATTTTTAAACAGCGACGATCGATCGCTTTAAACATGGCGATCGATCGCCTGACTGTTCGCTTCGCGGCGATCGATCGCTTAAAATATGGCGATCGATCGCCTGTAGCAATTTTTGCTACTGGCCTTCGGCGATCGAATCGCCTCATACAGGGCGATCGATCGCCACCTGCTGGTGCGCGATTTTTCACCATTTTTGAGTATTTTTCAAGCTCATCCTCATACCCTTCAAACCCAAACTTTTCAACAACACAAATATCATCATAACTCACTAAAACCCACATAAAACACTTCAAAAATCATACCCCAACAATATACAACATATACTCAAAACAAACCCACCTAAAACACTTCAAAAATCATCCCATTTCAAAACCAAACATCATCAAAACTTTAGGAAGGGTTCCATACCTCTTGAAGACTCCAAATCTTAACAAAAATCCCACAAACAAAAGTTTTGTGGAGCTTTCCTTCCCCTTCCTTGCTAGATTTCGAAAATGGGGTAAATGGGTAGGGTTGGGGATGAATTTGGGGATTTTAAGAGTGATTGGTAAAGTAAGTGGGTATAGTGGGAAAAAGGGGGTTATAAAGGTTAATATTAAAATTGTACCCCAAAGTTAACATGATGTATAAAATACCCCAACGTGGTATTTTAAAAGCATTTTTACAAAAATGCACCAAACTTCATTAAATCCTTACTTTCCTCATAATTAACAATCAAAACAAATAAATCATGTTAACACCCCATTTTCCTAACATGCATAACATGCACCCTGAAATGCAACCCCGGGTCACGCCTAACATGCGACTAAGCATTTCAACATGATAATTAATTTTAACACGTAAATCAATTATCAACATAATTCATCATATGAACATAATTAATGCCCAGATTGCAATTAATTAATTTCGGGGCATCACAACTGGCATTGTGATCCTTCATTGCAAGGTTGGAGTCACCAATACCCAACAGAACCTCACTACCTTCATCTTATAAACCAACCATTTGTGCAACACTGAGAGAAGATAGATAGTTCGGCATAAGTAATGGCTCAATCCGAGGATTTATTACTTAGATTCATGGCATCAACTGAGCAAGGTTTAGAAAACTAGACCAATTATATATGTCACCTAGAGCAGCAATTAGCAATCCTTGTGGAAACCATTTCAATGAGCTGCCAAGAGGAGGAGACGAGATCTACAAATCAGGTCTGGTTACATGATGATGATCACTCAATTAATCAAGTTTGGGGAAGTGATCCTACTCATGTGTAAAAGTCAAGGGAAGTTAAGTCACTTGAATTGATTGAGCCTACAGTGGAATGTCAACCGAGTAGATCATATGGGAAGACGAGCCAAGAGTGATGTTGGAGGAGGAGATTTTTTAGAACTTTGATATGCACCCATCGATGGCGACATGTTCTATGTCATATGTGGATCCTTTCTTTCCATCGATGCCAACTTCACCATACTACATCCTCCAAGATATGAAGCCAAGTCAAGAATCATCCTCCCATGCCTACCACTTCAAGACAAATGTTGTTGGAGCGACGAGTCTACACTATTACAATCATGCCAATCTTGAGGGCATACTGAATCAAGACTCATTTGTTGTATCATATGATACTTACTATGGGCGGCAGCCACTGTTTGATGGTTGGTTCTGATGGTCAAGCCGACGACTAGAAATCAGCGCTTCTTGGGAGGCAACCCAAGCGTATCCTTTTGATACTTAGTTTTGTTTTATTTTTTGTTTTTGCATTTAGTTTGTTTATCTCTCAATTCGACTATTTTACTGTTTACATTCTTCTCTTGCTAGGTACGCAGTTGGAGCGATGAACCCCTACAGTAGTGGAGCTTTAAAAAGCCGATCTTCCTCAACCCTCATGCAAGCGTCTTGATCAGGGGAGTTTACTGTTTCCCTTTGATTCTGTTAAACATTGAGGACAATGTTTCATTTATTTTGGGGGAGTGACTTGCATGTTTTACTTGTTTTAATCTACATGTTGTATGCTTAATTGACACTTGAATCATCCGATTCTTATGAGCTAAAAAAAAAAAATTTATGAGTTCAAACTTGAAAAAAGAATGAATTATAGTAGTGACTATTCAATTAGGATTTTGATCTCATTATGCATATGAGCTTGAATTTTGATGATTGTTGGAGTTGTACATGAATATCCTATTTTGAGTTAGCATGTGAAGAATGAGGAAGATATTAAGCACATTGAGTCATGATCTTGTGTATTGCATGTTGAATAGTGATAATTATTGTGAACTTGATGATTTGTCTTGAGATTCTTAGAGTATCATAGAACCTATTTGAGGTAAAATTTTATAGTTACAAACTTGACTTGGAAATGATCTAGTCGATCTTTGACATGTTTGAGCCTTTCAAGCTTACCTTGTCTACATTAATCTCTAGTGTCCCACTTTGAGCTTAATTGAAAAAGAATCGTATATGCTTAGCATACAATTAAACCCCCATTCGACATTCTTGGCAAACTCATTATACCTACCATTAACTAGCCTAAGTGAAAAATTTTATCTTTACCCTAAGGGAGTATGATGATGAATCTCATTGGATGCACTTACACTGTTATATGAATGAGAAAGAAGAAAAGAAAGAGCCTTGTGAAAAAAAATTCGGGCAGAATGTTCTGGATATCAATCGCCACAACACGGCGATCGATCGCGGTAATTAGAAAAAAAAAATTTACCAAAAGTGACCAAGGCTAGAAATAAAGAAGAGGAGTTCGAAAATGTGCTAAAATGAACTTTATATGATTATATTTTCTTCTTTGCGCTTATCCTATCTTTTCTATGTAACCGACACCAAAGACCTAACATTACAAGCTTAAAAAGACATTTTAATCCAAGTCTAGGGAGTAACTATCATTAGTGGAGAAGTTGTTTGAAAATAGGCTTTTGGAGTGCTTGACGATAATCTTGACTTTAATTTGATTAGCATAATTTGATCTTGAATATGTGCATGAGACTTGAGATTGACAATAGCACACACGCACATTCCGATTTTGAGATGTATTGCTTGACTTAGGAGAAATAACGACTTGTTCAACCTTTATATGTGTGTAAGTGAGATTTCCGAGGTAAATGCTAGTCATGAACTAATTTGTTTCAAGTATCAAGAATGAACTATACATTTTGATCTTAATACATGATCGAGGACGATCAAGTGATAAGTTTGGGGGAGTTGATATGTTCAATTTTTCATTTATATTTATATGTTTTCTCGTTGATTTTTATAGTGATTCTTTGAATAATATTACGCTTTATAGTATTATTTGCATATTTCGGGATTTCACAATAAAAACGTGAGAATGGACAAAAAGGTCCCAAATATGTTGAAAAGAGAACAAAATATTATCAAGGTGCAGAAGGAAAGAAGGAAACACAAAGTTCATGATAACAGCCTACGTAACAGAGAAACAAATCTCCTACCTTTTACTTGATATGTGCGAACCTGAAGCAGATTTTTAGGGGGGGTTCTTCTTCACGTAAAAAAGGAACATTCATATTCACGTGAGAGAGGTGAACAGATTACATGCACGTCAAAAGGAAACTCACGGGAGACAAGGTGAAGAAAATATTTGATAAGATACATATTACATTCTTTAGCCAATGAGAAGAGAGAGGTGGAGACAAGAGAATTATTTTAAACCATGCTACGCATTCTCCCTCAAACCAATGAATTCACGCCTTTCTATTCCAAAAACACGACACATCCCTTTCTTCAACACACACACGCCTCCTACGTCATACGACCCAATCACCACACGCCACAACAAAAAACCCTCACGCCTCCTTTCACCTCACCATAAACCATACCTCCAGCTCTCTCCAACCATCCAACCTTCAACCTTTCACCTTATGATTTTGGAACAACTCCAACAAGGCGATTAAAATGATGATCGCGAAGGAAGCAAGAGAAGGAGCGAGGATTTACAACCGAAGTCGACGCTGAGAGTTTTTCTTTGTCTTTAATTCTTTGTTTTGATTTGTTTTGATTTTCTATGTTGAACTAAGTTTATTTATCGAGACTAGGCAATCATTTGACATGAACCTATGATTTGATTATTTATTTGATTGAATTCCTTTAATTCTTTGCGTATAATTTATTGATCTTCATGCTTTTGAGGGATTGATCACCCTTGAATGATTATTATATTGTGATTGACTTGACCATATGATAATGCAATACGATATAATAAATTATCTCGTGGGTTTTAGGTTGAGACGGATCAAGTAAAATCTAGCACACGTGTGATAGCAATAGATATACCAAAATCGAAAGCTAGTAGTTTTCATAGATCTTCATTCAATATTAATTGTTCAATAAGGACACAGGAGTGGTTTATTGCAACATTAACATTAGACTTGTTATAACTGGACCAAAGTATAACGGATGCATTAAGAAAACTCGTCACCTTACAAATATTTGGATATTCAATAGAGAATTTTAGGGGATTGCATTGGTGAGCCAAAGTCTCGATAATCTTCTCTAGTTGATTTTTCTCGTTTACTTTTATTGACTTTGTTAGATTAGTAGTTAATTTAATTAATTAGTAGTTTAATTGTTTAATTAATTTTCGTAGGTTAAATATAATTAAAAGCATCTTATTTGGTATTTGTTTGATAGTCCATGTGGGTTCGACAATCCGTATTCTTCCTATCTATACTAAAACTTGACACCGTGCACTTGCAGTATAATCGCGCTGCTTTAGAATTATTGTTTAAATAAATCGCGAACAAGTTTTTTGGCGCCGCTGCCGGGGACTAACTTTAGTAGTATCATACGAGATTCTTTGACTGTAATTTAACCAATTTTTTTCTTTGTATATATCTAATTCGGAAAAAAAAATTATTTAATGGGTTAATTGGTTTCTCTTGCATGGTACTTGTGGTGTTTCATCAACAAGTCTTCACAAGATTTGCCCAACAATATTCAGAGCCGTTTTATGCGGCGTGGGGAGATTCAATGAATTGGCAGACACATTCCGGTATCACAACTTTTCGAACTATACTCTTCTGCAATATTTCTTCAAAGATTTGGATGCACCGACACGAGAATGGGTATTCAGCGGAGCACTGGTGACTGGGAGTCCCCTGGTTGATAGAGATGATGACAGTGTGTTGCACCTGTTCAATGATATGGCGGACTTCGAGTACCGTTGGCATTGTGATCCTTCATTGCAAGGTTGGAGTCAACAATACCCACCAGAGCCTCACTACCTTCATCTTATAAACCAACCATTTGAGCAACAATGAGAGAAGAGAGATATTTTGGCAGAAGTAATGGCTCGATCCGAGGATTTATTACTTAGATTCATGGCATCAACTGAGCAATGTTTAGAAGACCAATTATTTACGTCACCTAGAGCAGCAGTTATCAATCCTCTAGGAAATAAGTACCAAACTCCACTAGTTCAACTATATTTAGCCTACGAATATTAGTGATTATGATTAACTAAGTTGGCTAATTAACTCAATAATCAACCCAACAAACAAGAACGAATAAGATTAGAATAAATAGAGACAATTATCAAGACTTTCGGTTCACCCATGTAATCCCCCATATTTCGCCTATTAGTTAATAATTGAATTCAAACATTCTAAGGTGACGAGTTTTCATAATGCACTTGCTATACCTTGGTCCGGCTATAACAAATCTAATACTAACGTTACAATAAGATACTCTCGTACCCGTATTGAACAATCAATATTGTATGTCAATCTATGAAAACTTCTAGCCTTCGATTAATAGATATCAATAGCTATCACACTTGTATTGGACGTTATCTCTCGATATCAGTCTAAATCCACGGCATAAATTCGTATTACAATATCCTATGGTCAATTCAATTGCAATAAATTATCATTCAAAGAAGACCAAACCCTCAGAAGCATGAAGAACTATGCACTTACAAATATAAGAATCAAACAAAACATTAAAATTGAATCAGGGGTTCATACAAAAGATCTCATAAGTCTTGACAACAAACTTAACCTAGAAACATATTCAAAATCAAATACAAAATCATGTTTTCCAACATCAAAAGCATAAGGAAATCAAATCGAAACAAACAAAGTTTAGAAATACGCATAAACTAGCGAGTAACTCGTGTCGTCGATCCGTAGCTCTGTCTGTCGATGTGTTCTGTTCTGTACGTGAGTGATCTTCACGTCCTTGTACGTGAAGTTTGTTCCAAATATTTTCTGCTCCTATCACTTCTTCAGGTCTCTTCTCTGTTCCCGTAAACTCTCATTTTTCGTGAAATTCCAGTGCGTCTCCCTCTTTGTTCGTAAATCTGCTCTGCCTTTTTGTGCTCTGTACATCACTCTATTTATCTCTAGTCCTTTCAATCCTCTGTTCTCAAGTCACACTTGCCCCCTCCAATATGTCCGTGCGTTTGCTATCTCCCTTATAATCTGATTCTTTTCACATTAACTCCCATTTATTCCCCTCAAAAATCCTCCCAATATATTCTCCTTTTATTGTAAGGACCCCGTGCCCTTAACCCGTTATTAGTGTATTATCACATAAATTAGTGCATACTATCGTGCCATTAGGGAATTCTATACATGCTTCCATAGCATTAATATACCATCTATAAAAATTTCAACATTAAACCACTTAATGTTCAATTCCCCATACCACTCATCTCGTAAGTATGCATCTCATAAAACACTAACATGTTACCATAATTAATTGCATGCAACCATATCTGAAAACAGAACTCTAGCAACATTTATACAAACCATATACACATATAGTAGTGCTCACATGCGAGCATCGAATGCGTGAATGTGTATCTAATGTATAAAGCTCCCTACTCAATACCGATACTGGTACCTCAGCCCTGGAAGCATCTCCAATCAACAGCTCGAACTCAACTTCAGAGCCATTGATGTACCTGTTCACCTGTCCCAACAGAAACAGCTCACACATGGGGTTAGCATATCAATACCACCATCTCCACAACAGTAATATCACAATTCATAATTTACAGAATATAAAGCTGTAAACTTAAAAGATATTCCATATATAGTATCATCACCATATGGGATCCCCCATGATGTTCATGTTCTCACAATAACCGAAATTATCAAACTCCAAAGTCAGTTAATCATTTCATTGATTAACTTTACCCATGCTCAAACCGTTAATAAAATCAAATGTAATTAAATCATTACTTTAATGATTTACAATTAACATGTATATCTCTACCATGATTTTACAATTCCATTACCTCGCACGCTCAACAGCGGCGGCACCATAACAGATGTTCGCTCCATAGCGATAACATCCCAATCATTGCTCGCTCCATAGCGGCACCGTATGATCCTCAAAACATATCATAATGTTTCCAACATTCCATATATTATTCATGCATATGACAATAATATATCTACAATGCTCGTACGTTACACATACCTTATAGTTCCATAGTCTGAACCAAACATTGCCTTACTCCCGAGATCCAATGAATTATACGCTATTCACAGATAATAACTCATAATTAATTATAAGCATGCAACCACGCGCTTAAGCACGTACACAACCTCCAAAAACATCATCAATTCATGATGATTAATCATTTAAAAGACTCGGGCAAAGCACACGCCGAAATCGCAACACAAAATAATTTTCCCAAAAAAAATGCACAGGCGATCGATCGATACTTTTGAAGCGATGAATCGCTTCACTGTTCATTTTGGCCACTGCCCCTTGGCAATCATAAATCCTTCCCAAACATAATAACCCAAAAAAACTCAAAAAATCCAAAAACTCAAACCAAGCTCTAAACATGTCCAAACTCTACAATACCACAATCAAAACGAAGATAATGCGAGGGAAAGAAGATTACCAAATTAGTTGCTCAAAAATCACGCTCATCATCGAGCTCCATCCAATTTTGTTCAAGAATTGAGAGAGAGAGAGAGAGAGAGAGAGAGAGAGAGAGAGAGAGAGAGAGAGAGAGAGAGAGAGAGAGAGAGTGTGTGTGTGTGTGCAGTGACTGAACACCGACTCCACCTGGTATATAGTACCAAGGCTCCAAAAACTCGAGTCTCGAATACTCGCACACTAACTCATTAAATATCATCTGTGTTCAACAAATATCTCACACTCACTATTTTCATTACCAACCCCAAACCAAAGTTCCCCAGATCCCAGATTAGGGGTGTAAACGAATCGAGCAGGTTCGCGAACTTTTCGAACTGGCTCGAAAAATATTCGGTTCGAATTCGAAATTATTGAACTCGAGCCGAACTCGAACATGTTCGAATTTTTTTCGAGCCGAACTAGAACCCAAAATACTTTGTTCGATAGTTCGTGAACTATTCGCGAACCTTAAAATTTTATTTATATAATATTTTTATTTATTAAATATTTTTTATATTAAACAGAATCCCTTTTACTTTTCACGCTAACCCTAATACATAACATGTTCTTTATTTTTTTCAAAACTAGGAACCGCTTCAAAACCCAATATATGCATTCAGCTTCTCCTTTCTTCATCTTCACAACGTCGTTCATCCCTAGAATCTTTGCACAACCAGGTTTCTATCCCAAGTCGCTACAGCTAAGGGTTTGCCCCTTTCTTCCTCGCGCAACCAAGCTTCGAACGAGCTCATGGCGGCCCTAAGATTATTTCTTGTGGCGCCTCTCCTGTCCTCTTCGAACTAGGTTTCTGCAACGAGGCTGTGCGCCTATGGTGTCTGGCTCTTTCTTCTTCGTTTCTTCGTCGTAGCAGCTATACTCTGTTTTAATCGTTATCCCTTTCACCATGTTTTAATCCAAAGGAAATCTGGACAAGAGTGTGTGGAAGAGGATGAAAAATGCATTGTGTGTCGGCATGTTGACCGAGAGAGAAGAAACCATTTCAAGTTTGGAAAGTTGTTAAAAAAGAAGAAAACTTGTAGCTCCAAAATTAATGTTGTATGAATTATTTTATTTATTAAGCATGCTCGAAAAGGCTCGAAATCAGGCTCGAAAATTTCGAATCGAGCTCGAATTCGAACTTTATTTCGAATCGAATTCGAGCCAAAAAAAATAAAAGTTCGAGCTTCGAACCGAGCTTCGAATATCTCAATTCGAATTCAAACTCGAACTCGAATAGTGAATTTTTCTTAAAGTTCGGCTCGATTCGATTCGATTACACCCCTATCACAGATCCCACTACCAACACAAATCCAAGGTTTAACACCTCAATGAGAATAAATCTCCACCTTTGGGTCCAACGACCTCGATACCGGATTAAAATCCCTGGGAGTCTCAACACCGTAATTATCTCATAATTACTCCAATTAAAATCCACTAAGGATCATTATCACTCCGGGATTAACACAATAATTTTCGGATATCACATTTCCCCACTAATAAAATTGCATCCTCGAAATTTGCACATGCGTATTCCACGTACCACCGAGACCACACGGCCCAATTCGGGTACGCAACATCGATTCATGAATACATCATGATCGGAATACCAACCGCGAGGACATCGACTTCGCACCTAATTCTGGAATGGAGTTATCCTCCCAGGTCATCACAACCTTAAAGATGTTAAAATACCCCGATGTTAACCATCCAAAAGCAGTCAGCCAACCATAACTGCTATCCAATCGAATTATTCCTTATTCCAACATAGATATTGCCTCAATGATATCTCTACAACTTAGACCACGATGCCAAATACACATCGCTATGAAGGAAACTACCAGTATTCATCAGCATATCATACTAATCCCAGTTTCCATTCTCCAGTCCCATCTCCAGCCAAGGAGTAGTTGCACCACTTGCAACTCGGATCGGGCAACTCACGGCTACCAATCAACACAGAATACATCTTCATAGATGTCTACATCTGTGTGCTCCAAGGAACCACATCTTGATTCCAACACACTACAAAAAACTCCATAGAGTCTCAAAATCCCGTATACACGATGTATACAAATTCCAACGATTTCTCCGCACTAATATCATAGTACTCACCATTTCCGAGAATCTTTCCAAAGACGTCTCCTCGTACATCTTACAAATAACGCAAAGCCATTACCCGGTCCACCACCCGCACTGCTTACCATCGTTGATTCATAATCAAGTCGTATCCGATACCAGCTGTTTTCACAACAGTATTGTTCCAATTCTCTCCAAGATAAGAGACGGTAGTCACTACTTTAGCCCAGAAGGAATAGGAAAGAATACATCTTACTCTTTCAACCAAAGTCGTGTTCATTCTTTCTGCCAAACAGTTCTGTTGTGGTGTCCCAACCACTGTCAAATGCCTTGCAATTCCTACCTTTCCTACATTAGTCATCAAAGTCGTTAGAACGGTATTCCAATCCATTATCAGTTCTTAGTTTTTAAGTCTCTCACCAGTCTGATTATGCATAAGAACCTGATAAGCTTTCAATCTTTCTAGAGCCTCATTCTTGTATTTAAATATCAGCACACTCACTCTTCTAGTATAGTCATCAATTAGGGTCATGAAATAACGAGCACCACCTTTTGAAGGAACTTTGGATGGCCCCAAAAGGTCAGAATGCACTTACCTTCGAGCCATGCAATTGATAAGAGTATTTTATACACTTATATTTCTTCTTATTTTACAATGTTTAGTGCTAGTGTTCGATCAGAATTACATTTTGGTATTGTTCTGTCATGTCTTGCAGGAATCCAGGTAACTACGTGATTTGTGAACTAAAATGGTGCAAAGAGCGGATTGAAATGGTGTATTGAGGTCAAGAGTCCAAGGTTTCCATCCAAAAGGTTGGCGTAGCTACGCCATTATCAGGCGTAAATACGCCAAGGCTACGGCAATTCCAATATTTTGAAGAGTTACATTAGGCGTAACTACGCCAGTTTTAGGCGTAGCTACGCCGAGGCTACGGCATTTGAGATTTTAGTTAGGCGTAGTTACGTCACTTGAGGCGTAGTTACGCCAGTTGAGGCATAGTTACGCCAATACCGTGGCGTAAATATGCCAGTCACGTGGGAAGCCAAGTTTTTAACACATCACCAGGCGTAGTTACGCCTCTCATGCGGCGTAAATACGCCAACAGAATTTTGGAAATTCTTGCTACCTTCCTGATCTGTTGCACGAGAATTAAAAAGGCAAAAAGGAGAGAAACGAAGAGGATAAACATTCAGACTTAAAATAGAAGAACTAGGATTGGAGAAGGAGAAGAGAAGACGACGACGGCTTGGAGCAAAAATTAGAGATTTCATCACGAGACGGAGGTGTTCATCGGAGAAAGAAGAATAGCTTCTAAATCATTTTGTATTTCTAAACTTTTATTAGTTTTTATGGATTATGTAAACATGTCTATGTGTTTAATTCATTCTAGCATAAACTAATTCTATTTTCTAGGAGAACGATGTAGCTTGTTTTGAAACTACGCTTATTATGAATTGATTGAAGTATTTGGATTTTCATATGGTTTATTTGTGTTTCAATGTTCTTAATGCTTTTGATCCATTGGCCATGGATTGAATGATGTTATATTTGTGATCTATCACTCGAGAGAGGGGGTTGTGAATAGGAAAGAAGGGATTCATATCGTGGACGTTATAGTGTTCGAGATACCTATAACTCCATAGAAGTCGTCAAAGGAATTACTGTGTAATTACAATTGTTTGATATTTGATCTTAGATAGAGATATCAAGATTAATGTTAGATGATTACTTCTGCTTAACACTCGAGAGAGGGGGTAGAAAATAAATAAGAATTCTCGACTAGTAAACTAGGAAAATCCATAATATTGAAATCAAGGAATGATAAGTGTGGTGGATGAAAGTGAAATTGAACTCCTAGATTCGTCTCTAATTGATTTCTTCCCAACTCAAGATTTGATCATTGATTGTTTAATTGATTTTTATTATTTGCATAAAGCACTCAACCATTCGATTATCTAGATAAAGCAAGGATTATTTTAATTCAGTACTTAGATTTAACTTTATATTCAATCTCTGTGGGTTCGACATCTTTTATACTAAAGCTTGATTACCGTGCGCTTGCGGTAAGGAATTTTCTTCAACAGCAATCCATTCTTAAAGGTTACCGAGTGTCTTTGCCCTTAATCCAGCCTTGTCTTCTTCCTCAATTTCAATCCCAATATTTCGTATATCAAGCATTAAACAATTAAAATCATCAAGATTTTCAGTAGTTGTTTTTGATTCATTA
This sequence comes from Haberlea rhodopensis, assembly GCA_907163345.1. Taxonomy (NCBI): domain Eukaryota; kingdom Viridiplantae; phylum Streptophyta; class Magnoliopsida; order Lamiales; family Gesneriaceae; genus Haberlea; species Haberlea rhodopensis. The sequence goes on from CAJQUN010000452.1 coordinate 68,651, forward strand.
ATTTTAAATCCAAACAATTTCCCTTTCAAATATTTGTCTTACGGTGATTTAGTCATGTATAGTTGTTCTAACTTGGACCATATTCCAGCAGCACTAGTTTCAGAAGATACCTCATGCAAGACTTTATCATCGAGGTTTAATGTTATGGTGCTGAAAGCCAATTCCATCATTTTGGACTTCTGATCTTCAGATAGGGTTTCAGGAAGTTTCTTTATGTCTTATAATGCCTTAGTAATGTTTTGGTTGTACCAGGATAGCTTACATCCTCCTTCCCCAGAGTCTGAAATCTCCTTTGTCATCAAACCGCTCCACTTCATTCCTTGTTGCCATTTGTTTTTGTTGGAGATTAGATTGTAGTTTATCTTTTATATTTTCCTATCTTGATAATATTTATCAAGATTTCATAGGATTAGAAGATAGAGTCAAAAATATCATCCATAATTTAAACATGGATTTCTAGACTAGATTTTTCTCTCTCTTTGTATATAAATATGCAGTTGGTATAATTAATAAAACAGATGAAATTGTTCTCCTCCCCAATTAGTTTTATATTTTAACATGGTATCAAAGCCAACCCTTATTGTTCATCCATCACCGTGAAAATCACCATGTCTGGATCCAGGGATTCGAAGGACTCTTCGTCCGACCCACCACCAGAAAAAAAATAGGATTCGCATTCATCCATGCCTCCATCTGAAAATTTCTCTCTACAAATAACCAATCACAAATTGAATTCCCGAACCTACCTTGTTGGGATCGGTCCGGAGTGTTTAGAGGGGGGGGTGAATGAACACTCCTTTAAAAATTTATCCCTTGTGAATTCTTTCGGATTAGTGAAAGAAATCTGTTACTTAATCAACTCTTTGAACAGAACAGACCACTAAAAAGGTGAGTGCGGAAACGTTCTGCTCTTGTAAAAGTAAGAACGGCTCGATGGCTAAGTGCAGAATGATAAGACACAGGATATGTTTCTGGAAGTTCGAAGGTGGTGTAATCCTTCTACGTCTCCCCTTCTTCCAATTAAGGAAGGTTTATACTAGAAGACTTTGATTTATACAATCCTGTTGTACAAACCCGATTCAGACTGGATTTACCTCACTACCAGTCTGAAACTCCTAGTCACTCAACCTGCTCAGACACACTCTGTCTGACAGTTACAATAAGTTCCTCACTTCTATTTTTCAATACACAATGCGCACAGTGATCCTACAATGATCAAATGTTACAAAGTAATTGCGCTTAAATAAATAACTTCAGCTCGAAAGCTTCTGAACTTTGTAAGCGTGTGCAGATGCTTTCTTGTGTGTTTTTCAATTGATCAGCGTGAGTTGGAATCCAGAGTCCCTGTCTTCCTTTTGTTGCATCCTTTTATAGTTGAGGGTAGCAACGGCATTGTTTCCCTTAATGTGCAACTTTGACTCTTTTTAAACTCTGAGAAAGCTACAGTCTTCTTCTTCAGGACACTTGCCGTTCTGGTGTATGCTTTTGGCGACTGTCAGGTAAGCTCTCCTTTGTCTTCTTACCTTTAATGGCAATCTACGACTTTTGATCCTTTGTAGCATTAATTACAGCATTAAATGCTACAATAAATAACCGTTGATGGTTCGGACTGAGAAGCCATCCTTTATGTATCTTTGACTGCTCTGATCTGATAAAGGTTGAGATCGATCTGAAGTATCGATCTAGTCAGTCTGGAATCCATCGATCCGGTCTGATATGTGATATGCTTTATCAGCTTGCTCTGTTTTGCGCGATCGATCTGGTATGCCTGATTTCCATCGATCCGGTCTGAAATAATTTGTCATCTTGCTCTGTTTTGTCCGATCGATCTGGTCAAACTGATATCTATCGATCCGGTCTGAAATGTTTTGTCATCTTTAAAATCTCATCGATAAGGTCCGGAACTAACAAATTCCCCCTTTTTGATGATGACAAAACCTAGCTTCTAAGTCTTTTTAACCAGTCTTGATAAGAGCTCTGAAGCGAATGCTTTCGGATCGATTACTTCTTTGTTCAAAATAAATGAACTTTATTAAGTTGAATCGATTGAATCTTTATTATTAAGCCTTATGATGAGGTTCAAAATAAATGAACACAGACTTAATCAAACGAGGATTTTATTGATCATCAAGAAAATCCTAAAAATACACAGTCTGAAAATATTATTTTCTAGAAGGCGGCCTGAAGTCTGTCTTCTTTTCCCCCTTTTTGTCAGCAGCAATCTCTTGAAGAAAGTCGACAACTTGTGCTAGCTGCGCGCTGATAGCGTCAAGACGAACGTCTTGAGCGCGGAGGGAATTGGCAACGGATGCTCTGACTTCAGTGGCTAGCTCGATCTGCTCTTTTCTCAGGCTGTTCTTGTAAGAGGCCTGTTGAGAAAACAGATCGTTTATGCCGCGCTGAAGGCTTCCGATACTGGCATTCATCTTCTCTTTGAAGGAAGCAAAGTCCAAGGCTGTGACCCTCTGACCTTGATGAACTTCTAAAATGCGTTGAGTCAAGGACAGACAGGTATCAGAGAAGTGCTGGTAGTCCGTGCCAGGGATGGAGGTGCATCAGATAGCTTGCTGGGAGAGTGATCTGATGATGACATGGCATGGTCATCTTCTTCAGCAATCGGCACGATGGAAGAAATGGCATCTTGATGACTTTCGGATCGGATCAGAGTGATCAGATCCGAAGAGAAACCTTGAATGAAGGCCAAATCTTCATCTGATGGTCCCGGAGGAGAGTGGGGACTGGGAAGTTCCTCAACTTGGAGAGCTGCAACCACTGTAGATACCACGAAATCCGGATCGATGAGGTCTGGTACTTCAGTTGTTGCACATGCTTCAGCTGGACTGGGTTGTGCACGGGAGGCTGATGACTTCAATGGAATAGATGTTGTCGGAGAGTCCAACAGAACATTCATTGGTTCATCATCTGTTGCAGACGGAGCATTAGACAATGGCTGCTCCGCTGTCTGGTCTGGTACGTGCTCTGCAGGCTGATCCTCTGTCTGTTGTGCTGCATCAGAAGGAATAACCTCGATAAATGGTTCTGCCAGAGTCTTGCTTGCAGAAGGATGATCCGGGCTTGTGGGTGGAGTGGAGATATTTAGCTTCTGTCGTTGAAAACGGACAGCTAAGGATAGAGCATGAACATCCATCTCGAGTTGAGCAATCACAGCCCCATCATCTCTGGCAGTTGGAGCAAGCGGATCGAAGTTCTTCTTTTTGGCAACAAGAAGCAGATTAGCCAGTCTGAATCTGTGTTTTGCCGTAAATAGATCTCTGCGCTGCACGGCAAGTCGAACATCATCAGTCTCTGTGCCTTTCAGAATTTCATCTTCCATTTTCTTCAATCTGTGCAGCTTACCGTAGAACAGCTCAATGTGGTTGATAGTCCGGTACTGGACATATTCATCAAAAACCACAATGAGTTCCTTTAGCCTCTCATCAACATCCTCCATGGCGATGTCGTTAGCAGTCTGCGCTGCAGATTTGGGTTTAGTAGAGAGGGGTTCGGTGAGAATGGTTTTTCCCTTGCCGGTGGAGGAAGGGGACTTAATCCCTGATTGGGTATAGTCTCCCAACTCAGTGATGACTATCCCTTTGACCACGGGATTGGCAGAGGGAATTTTAAGGGTGACTTTGGGTGCAGGGGTTGAAGCTTGTGAAAGCTGGGTGGAAGGTTGAGGGGCAGGGGTTGCTTTAGAGGGTGGTAGTATGGGTGGAGGTAGAGATTTGGCTGGTTTGGTAATCTGGGTTCGGGGCTTTTTGGGAAGTGGTTTGGTTGGTGATGAGTGAGCAGACTGGGTGGCTTCTGAGTCAGTCTAAATGGTCAGCTTCCGCTTGACCCTAGGTTTGCGCACAGCAACTGGTTCCTCGTCCTGCTCAACCTTGACTGCAGCCAGAGTAGCAGGTGTAGGCGGAGCACTCTTGGATTTCAGCAGTGCAAGCCCTTTGGAGTTAAGGATCTTAAAGGGACGGAGAGCAGACGGCTTGCTCAGCTCGAGGCCTAAGGACTCCAAGAGCTTGCTGAGAGGAACAGCAGAACATACGGCGTGCTTGGATGCAATCACCGTTTCCAGCAGTACTCCAAACAAAATCATGGACCAGTTTATCTTCTGGCCAGATACAATAGCCGCCATGGCCCTGAACTTTTCGGCGGTTACAGCATCGAAGCTTCCTGCTTTACCCAAAAGTGGCTTGCCTACCACTTCGCACAGCACCTGGAAATGGAAGAGCATTTCCTTCTTCTTAAAGGAGGGTTGCAATCGTTGGCCAGAAATATAAATCTTCCCCTGAAGATCTAAGAGTGACGCTTGAGGAGTCTGTCCGAACTCTGTCAGTCCGGAACTGGGGAGGCCAAAGGTCTTGGCCATCGTTGTTGGCGAGATCTCGAAAGATTTGCCCTGGACAGTAGTAGAAATGGATGTCTTCCGGGAGATGGCGTTGGCGAACAGCTCGCGGATTTCTGATTCATACACAACTGTTCCGTATTCCAAGAAGTTCCTTAAACCAGATGATTCCAGGGCTCTAAAAATGGACACCATCGCAGCATCTTCTGTTCTGTAAATGTCATCAAACTCAACGGAGAGTGAGTTATGAGTGATGGTAGCCATTTGAAAAGAGTTTAAAGAAAGTGCGAAGAGTAAGAGAGTGAGAAGGTAAAAAGCGGTAAACTGTAAAAAGTGAACAAGTATGAAATGTTCAGCCCGCTAAATAGGAGAGAGAAGTCACGTGTCTTTATCTCCAAGACTGAGAATTAAATAATTCAAAATAAACGGTCAGGATAAAGAAAGATAAGGCGGTTAAAGTGCAACTAGTTAAAATGGTCAATCAGTCCGAGCTGTTGTTATAGTCCAGACAGATCATAGGATAAAATCAGACTGACAAGGATCGGTCTGAAAATTCGGACCGGTCTGTGTCTTTCTGAACATTGTATTATCGATCTGTGGTGACAAAAATCTTTCAGTGCGAAAAGAATAAGAACATCTAAACTAATTAAGATAAGTCAATTAAACCAAGAATTTGACGGAAATAATTAAACTTAGCCTCAGGAAGCGGTTTAGTGAAGATGTCTGCTGCTTGCTGCTCTGTTGAAATGTGCTCGATCCGAATTTCCTTTTTGCCAACATGATCTCGAATAAAATGATGTCGTATATCGATATGCTTTGTTCGAGAGTGCAGAACTGGATTATACGTTATAGCAATTGCACTTGTGTTGTCGCAAAATATCGGAGAGTTAACAGCTTGGATGCCATAGTCTTTGAGCTGGTGTTGAATCCAGAGCATTTGAGCACAACAGCTTCCAGCGGCTAGGTATTCTGCTTCAGCTGTGGATGTGGCAATCGATGTCTGCTTCTTACTGAACCAAGAGATCAATCTTTCACCTAGAAATTGACATGTTCCACTGGTGCTTTTACGATCGATCTTACACCCAGCGTAGTCTGCGTCTGAATACCCGATCAAGCTGAAGTTTGAATCTTTGGAGTACCAAAGACCAACGTTCTGAGATCCTTTTAAATATTTCAGAATACGCTTGGCAGCAATAAAATGTGATTGCTTTGGTTCTGACTGAAATCTGGCGCACATACAGACTGAAAACATAATATCGGGCCGGCTCGCTGTAAGATACAATAGCGATCCGATTAGTCCTCTATACATGGTTACTTCAACTGCCGTTCCCCCTTCATCTTTGTCTAACTTGATTGTTGGACTCATTGGAGTTGATGCAGTTGAGCATGTTTCCATTCCAAATCTCTTGAGGAGCTCTTTGGTATACTTGGTCTGATTGATGAAAATGCCATTGTTGAGCTGTTTTACTTGCAGACCCAGAAAGAATGACAATTCTCCCATCATGCTCATCTCGAACTGTCCCTGCATTAACTTAGAAAATTTCTCGCACAATTTGGGGTTAGTTGACCCAAAGATTATGTCATCAACATAAATCTGAACTAATAGGGTATGTTCCCCCTTAATGAATTTAAATAGAGTTTTATCTACTGATCCGATCTGGAAATCATGGTTCAGCAGAAATTGAGATAGAGTGTCATACCAGGCTCTTGGAGCTTGTTTCAGACCATACACTGCTTTATTCAGTAGATATACATGATTGGGATACAAATGGTTCTGAAATCCAGGTGGTTGCTCAATGTAGACTTCTTCCTGAAGCTTTCCATTAAGAAAGGCGCTCTTGACGTCCATCTGATATACTTTGAAGTCTTTAAAGGCAGCATAAGCAAGAAAGATTCGGATAGCTTCAAGTCTGGCGACTGGTGCAAATGATTCATCGAAGTCGATTCCTTCTTCTTGTCTGAATCCCTGTGCCACCAGTCTGGCTTTGTTTCTAACCACAGTTCCATCTGCGTCTAGCTTATTTCTGAAGACCCATCTGGTTCCAATAACAGGCAGATCGCTTGGTCTGGGGGTTAGACTCCAAACTTGATTTTGTTCGAATTGATTAAGCTCTTCTTGCATTGCTTTAATCCAGTTGAAGTCAGTCAGAGCTTCATCGATCTTCTTGGGTTCCAGAGTAGAGATGAAGGCAGCATGAGTGAACTCATCCATCATCTGTCCTCTGGTTCTGATTGGTGCAGAAGGACTACCAATCACTAAATTAGGTGGATGCTTCTTAGTCCATCGATAGCTTGACTCTGGATTGTCTGGTCCGGTCGGATGAACAGTAACAGCATGATCAGCATCTGTTTTAATATTTGAGTCAGGAGCATTCGGATCAGCTCGATCTGAAGTTTCTTCAAAGCCTGGATCCGGTCTGTCTGGTAATTCTGGTTCTGGTGGATTGTCTCTTGACCTGTTAGCTACAATCTCATCATCACTGTTAGCTTCGAGATGGATATTTTCCATCTGATTTTGAATTGATTCTTTGTTGCCCTCAACACATAAAGTTTCATCAAAGACTACATGAACAGATTCTTCTACAGTTAAAGTTCGATTATTAAAAACTCGATAAGCTTTGCTAATTGATGAATATCCTAAGAATATACCATTATCTGACTTAGCTTCAAATGCTGTAAGATGACTCTTACCATTGTTGTGAACGAAGCATTTACAGCCAAATACATGAAAGTGAGAAACAGATGGTCTGTTACCAGTCCATATTTCATATGGAGTGAGATTCAGCTTCTTGTTAATCATAGATCGGTTTTGAGTGTAGCAAGCAGTATTTACAGCTTCTGCCCAGAACTTTTTGAGAGATTCCAGAATCAGCAAGCATTGTTCTTGCTGCTTCCTTGAGCGTTCTGTTTCTTCGTTCTGCAACTCCATTCTGTTGAGGAGTTCGAGCAGCTGAAAACTCATGCTTGATTCCATGATCTTCTAGAAAGGATTCAAGATTCTGATTTGAAAACTCAGTCCCTTTGTCACTTCGAATCCTGTCTATGCTGGATGATTTCTCGTTCTGAGTGCGTTTCAGCAGCTTGATCAACTTCGGACCGGTCTGATCTTTACTGCTTAAGAATATAGTCCATGTAAAGCGTGAGTAATCATCAATAACAACAAGAGTATACCGCATTCCCCCTAAACTTGTTATTGGTATAGGACCAAACAAGTCCATATGCAGTAATTCTAAACAGCGGGAGGAGGATTTGGCATTCTTGTTTTTGAAGGATGATCTGATCTGTTTGCCCATTTGGCAAGCTTCGCAGATCTTATCCTTAGCAAAATCGATCTTGGGCAGACCGATAACTAATGTTTACACAGGCTAGCAATGGTCTTAAAGTTGATATGATTCAAGCGCTTATGCCACAGCCCATGTTTATTATCATTGTTAGCGATGAAGCAAGTAGGATTATCAGGTTGAGCATGATTCCAGTTAATCTTATATGTGTTTCCATTCCTGATTCCTACGAGCATGGTTATACCGTCTGATGATTTAACAGTGCAAGTGTGTTTATGAAATTCTACAGCATAACCATTATCACAGAGTTGACTTATACTAATCAGATTATAGCACAGATTTTCAACTAACAGCACATCATTGATAATAATGTTACCATGGACAATCTTACCCTTGCCCACGGTCTTACCCTTTGAGTTATCTCCGAAAATGATTTTGGGTCCAATACATTCTGTCACTTCAGACAGCAGCTCGATGTTTCCAGTCATGTGACGGGAACACCCACTGTCCAAATACCAGTCTGATGCGAGTTTCTTCGGTACCTGTCATCAAATATAATTATTGTTGGTACCCAATCCTATTTGGGTCCAGAACGGATTAGCCCTTTGGGAACCCACACCTGTATCAGCTTCAATGGCTTGTGTGTGTAGGGTGTGCTGTGTACTGGTCTGTTTCAATGCTGTGTGTGATAATGTGTGCGCTGTGAAAACCTTTGATTCTCATAAGGTAGTCTATATCTTCGTTGAATCGGTTTTGAGTTATAGTAATTGTATTGTCTTCCTTGCCTTCGATCTTGCACCTTTGGATTTGGTCTGATAGACGCAAATCTTGCTGGTGCCTTTTCTTTGGCTTGGTCAACATAACCAATTCATTTTCTCAGATTTTGATTCTCGTAAGAGACTCCTGTTTGAATCTTAGGTGCTTCAGTTTCATATACTGTGCTGGATTTAACAAATGTCATTTGTTTGACTTGATTCTTTACCAGCAACAGCTCAGATTCATCTTTGGTGCATTCTTTGGTGTCAAAGCCTATGCCGGTGAAATCACCGACGTTTCTTTGAACCTCTTGTAATTCTTCCAAGGATGTTCTGGATTTTGTCCATGTTTTGAATATATGTGAGAACTTAGCATTTTGTGTGCTAATTCTCTTATTTTCTTCATGGAGCTGATCATAAGAGATTTTCAGTTTATTCAGCTCGATCTGGAGATTTTTGCACTCACCCTGCTCAGAGCAGCTTGGTTTGTGCTCATCCATTTGAGTACTGATTTTGGCTTTATTCTTCTCAAATGATTCAGCTAAGATCCTATAATCATTAGTCATGTCTTGTAGTGCGGACATGAGCTCTTCTCGTGTAAATTCATTTGAGTCAAGATCATATACCTCGTCTGTCTGACTCATTTCTTCGTCTGCCATAAGACATTGAATATCTTCTTCGCTTTCGCTGGAAGAATATTCAGAGCTTTCCGAGTCTGAGTCTGTCTGAGCCCATTTGCTGTTTCCTTCTTCAGCTACTAGGACTTTTTGGGATTTCCATGATTCTTGCGGTCCTTGTAGTGCTTCTTCTTTCTATCATCACGATGCTTCTCTTTCCGTTCTTCTTTCTTCGGTCTGGTGCAATCTGCAATGAAGTGTCCGGTCTTACCACAATTGTAGCAAGCCTGATCGTTAACAGTATCATCTTTTCTTGATTTATAATGATGAGAGGGTTTGAAGTTCCTCTTAGTTTTAGACATAAATTTACCGAATTTCTTGATAAATAATGACATAGCATCGTTACTCATCTGTTCAGCAGATCGGTCTGATGTTGAAGCGATCTGGTCTTGAGTGGCTGCCAGGGCCTTGTTTGGTTGAGAGATGAATGGCTCTGCTTCACCTCTGCTTATCAGTTCAAACTCATAGGCCTTAAGATCTGCAAACAGATCATGAAGTTCAACCTTGTTAAGGTCTTTTGATTCCCTCATGGCGATGGTCTTTACATCCCATTCCTTTGGCAGAGCTCTCATTACTTTCAGAGCGATCTCTCTGTTAGAATATTCCTTCCCCAGACCATTCAGTTCATTTATGATGCTGGTGACTCTTTCATCAAACTCATTTAGAGTTTCTCCACTTTTCATCTTTATGCTCTCAAATCTTTGAAGAGCAACAGTTAACTTGTTTTCTTTGGTCTGGTCGTTGCCTTCACATAGCTGTGCTATCTTCTCCCAAATTTCTTTGGCAGTAGAGCACATTTTGATTTTGCTGAACATGTTCTTGTCCAAAGTCTTGAACAAGATGTCTTTGGCCACATTATCGAGATTTGCTTTCTTTCTTTCCTCATTCGTCCAGAGGGATCTGTCTTTTTCCACCATTTGTGGTTCTCCATCAGAGATGGCTACTGCTGTATTAATTTTTAAAATCTTCATTGGTCCATCAGTGATGACGAACCACATATCGTCATCCTGAGCTGCCAGATGAGCTTGCATTCTGATTCTCCAGTCATCATAGTCTTCTTTTGAGAACATGGGGATTTTGTTGAATGATGCCATCAGCTTAGTCTTTGTGCTGATTAAGATGACCTGCTCTGATACCACTTGTTGGGATCGGTCCGGAGTGTTTAGAGGGGGGGTGAATGACCACTCCTTTAAAAATTTATCCCTTGTGAATTCTTTCGGATTAGTGAAAGAAATCTGTTACTTAATCAACTCTTTGAACAGAACAGACCACTAAAAAGGTGAGTGCGGAAACGGTCTGCTCTTGTAAAAGTAAGAACGGCTCGATGGCTAAGTGCAGAATGATAAGACACAGGATATGTTTCTGGAAGTTCGAAGGTGGTGTAATCCTTCTACGTCTCCCCTTCTTCCAATTAAGGAAGGTTTATACTAGAAGACTTTGATTTATACAATCCTGTTGTACAAACCCGATTCAGACTGGATTTACCTCACTACCAGTCTGAAACTCCTAGTCACTCAACCTGCTCAGACACACTCTGTCTGACAGTTACAATAAGTTCCTCACTTCTATTTTTCAATACACAATGCGCACAGTGATCCTACAATGATCAAATGTTACAAAGTAATTGCGCTTAAATAAATAACTTCAGCTCGAAAGCTTCTGAACTTTGTAAGCGTGTGCAGATGCTTTCTTGTGTGTTTTTCAATTGATCAGCGTGAGTTGGAATCCAGAGTCCCTGTCTTCCTTTTGTTGCATCCTTTTATAGTTGAGGGTAGCAACGGCATTGTTTCCCTTAATGTGCAACTTTGACTCTTTTTAAACTCTGAGAAAGCTACAGTCTTCTTCTTCAGGACACTTGCCGTTCTGGTGTATGCTTTTGGCGACTGTCAGGTAAGCTCTCCTTTGTCTTCTTACCTTTAATGGCAATCTTCGACTTTTGATCCTTTGTAGCATTAATTACAGCATTAAATGCTACAATAAATAACCGTTGATGGTTCGGACTGAGAAGCCATCCTTTATGTATCTTTGACTGCTCTGATCTGATAAAGGTTGAGATCGATCTGAAGTATCGATCTAGTCAGTTTGGAATCCATCGATCCGGTCTGATATGTGATATGCTTTATCAGCTTGCTCTGTTTTGCCCGATCGATCTGGTATGCCTGATTTCCATCGATCCGGTCTGAAATAATTTGTCATCTGGCTCTGTTTTGTCCGATCGATCTGGTCAAACTGATATCTATCGATCCGGTCTGAAATGTTTTGTCATCTTTAAAATCTCATCGATAAGGTCCGGAACTAACATACCTACAATGGTCCCAATCAGTCTTAATCGTGATTCGTGGACGTGGAAAGATGGGTTTCGTGAATGGTGATTTCACAAAACCAGCCGATGATGATCGCGGCCACTCCCAGTGGGAACTTGACAATTCTATTGTCATGGCATGGCTAATAAATTCGATGGAACCTCGAATCAGCCAAAACTATCTCTTCCTTCGCACGGCGAAGGCTATTTGGCATGCAGTAGCCGACACCTATTCAGATCTTGGAAATTGCTCTCAAGTGTTTGAGTTAAAGACACGGTTGAGGGAGACCAAGCAGGGCACTCTTGATATTACAGATTATTTCAACCTTGTGAATAACTTATGGCAGGAGTTGGATCTTTTTTATGAAGCAGATTGGGGTGAAGCGGATTTGACAGCAAAATTCTGGGAATTTATTGAGAAGGAATGTATATACGATTTCTTGACTGGCCTTAACAAGGATTTGGACAAAGTTCGTGGTCGTATCCTTGGGCGTGGTGCATTACCAACCATCCGCGAAGTTTTTGCTGAGGTACGTCGCGAGGATAATCGACGTCGTGTGATGCTTTGCGAACCTAAAGAAATTTCTTCCCCTGCCATCGTGGAATCCTCAGCCTTAGTGTCCAAAGGGACCGGTGAATGGGCTGGAAAAAATGCTGGCAGATTCAAACCGAATAACAAGGACGAGAAGGTTGAGTGTGAATTTTGTCATCGGCCATATCACACGCAAGAAAACTGCTGGAAGTTTCATGGGAAACCACCCAACTGGAAACAACGACCTTGGAATAAAGATGGCAGGGGGTTTCAAGCAACATCGAAACTCAAGCCAAACCGAGTGTTCCCTCAGAGCCCGTCACCATCACCCTTCCTAAAGAACATCTCGAACAGCTTCAGAAGCTGATTTCCTTATCAATTGACAAATTGAGGCCAGCCTCATGCACTCTAGCCCAACAAGGTAATTTTCCAACCGCTTACAGTGCTGCTACTGAAGAAAAACGACCTTGGATTCTCGATTCGGGTGCATCCGATCATATGACATTTAGTTCTATGTTATTTTTCTCTTATACACCTTGCCCAAGCAACCTTAAGGTCAAAATTGTTGATGGGTCCCTGTCCACTGTAGCGGGACACATTAACAGTTCACTCAGTTTTACATGTGCCAAATTTGGCTTGCAACTTGTTATCTATAAGTCAGCTAACAAGAAACAACAATTGCGTTGTTACCTTTTCTGAGTCCTATTGCACTTTTCGGGTGCAGGGTTCTGGGAAGATGATTGGCAATGCTAGAGTTGATGGAGGGATTTATTATTTGGAGGTTGTCGTCCCTGAGAGTAAACAAGCATTTCAAGTTGATGTTGATTATTTTTCTGTTTCCAATAATGATGCAATTTTGTTATGGCATCGTAGATTAGGACATTTAAACTTTCAGTATTTGTGGCTTATGCTTCCTACATTATTTCATAATAAAAAGTCTGACTCTTTTATATGTGAAATTTGTCAACTTGCCAAACATACCCGCTCTTTTTTTCCTCCTAAACCATATAAGTCCAGCCGTCCATTTGCCTTAATCCATAGTGATTTATGGGACCATCCCGTGTGAATAACTATTCTGGTGCTCGTTGGTTCATTACGTTTATTGATGATCATACACGAGTTTGTTGGGTCTACTTGTTAAAAGAAAAATCTGAAACACACAAAGTCTTTCAAGCATTCCACTCAATGATCAAGACTCAGTTTCACAAATATTCAAACATTACGAACTGATAATGGTAGAGAATATTTTCACACCATCATAGGGGATTATCTCACTAGCCAAGGAATATTCACCTTAGTTCTTGCCCATACACCCCTCAACAAAACGGTGTTGCCGATAGAAAAAATTGTCACCTGTTAGAGGTCGCCCGCACATTAATGTTCACTATGAATGTTCCTAAATACCTCTGGGTGAGGTTGTGCTTACAGCTACATACTTGACTAATCGAATGCCTAATTGTGTCCTAAAGTTCCATACCCCGTTATCTCAACTGCTAAAATTGTACCCTGCTTATCGGACCACCTCATTCTTACCTCTTAAAACCTTCGGTTGTACTGTTTTCATCCATAACCATGATCCGGGTATCTCCAAGCTTGATCCTCGTGCCATTAAATGTGTCTTCATAGGATATTCTCCTACTCAACGAGGATATAAGTGTTACTCTCCCACTCTAAGGAAATCTTTTATCACTATGGACGTCACCTTCTTCGAGACTAAATCCTTCTTCTCCACGCCTGATCTTCAGGGGAAGATTATACCTATTGAAAATCAGTCGTGTGATCATTCCGTTAGCCCCATACCTCACGACCCACCTCATGTGTCACCTCACACTGTTCCGTTAGCTAAAATTCTCCCTAACCAAAATGATTCCGAATCTAATATGCCAATAACAAAATCTGCAGAATTGGAAGTAGGGGGAGATGATGCAAGACATGAATTACTAGTTTATTCAAGGAGAAGGACAGTACCAAAGACAGTCCCGACTAAAGCTCCGCAGAACCAAACAAGTTTCCAGACTCAACTCCACAACATGTCGAACCCGAGGTAACATCTTCTGATCTTGATATACCTATTGCACTTCGAAAAGGTGTAAGAACATGTACTGCCCATCCTATTGCACAGTTTATTTCATACAATAAGCTTTCTCCCAAGTTTCGAGCCTTTACATGTGAGTTGTCAAAAATTGAAATTCCTGCAAATATCCATGTTGCTCTAACACATCCAGATTGGGGAAAAGCTATGTTTGAAGAGATAAATGCGCTGAAGAAAAATGGTACTTGGGAAATTACAACACTACCAAGGGATAAAAAAACTGTGGGTTGTAAATGGGTATTTGCTATCAAGTACAAGGCTGATGGGAGTATTGAAAGGTATAAAGCATGATTGGTAGCTAATGGATTTACTCAAAATGCTGGGATAGACTACCAGGAGACATTTGCTCATGTAGCGAATATGAACACAGTAAGAATTTTAATATCTTTAGATGCTAATCTTGATTGGCCATTACAACAACTAGATGTGAAGAATGCATTCTTGAATGGGGACCTTAATGAAGAGGTATACATGGACTTTCCTCCAGGATTTGAAGAAGGGGCTAATAGAGTTTGCAAACTAAAAAAAGCTCTTTATGGATTGAAACAATCCCCAAGGGCATGGTTCTAGAGGTTTAGCAATGCCATTAAAAGTCGAGGGTACACTCAAGCTCAAACCGATCACACTCTATTTTTCCGACACTCTAAAGATGGAAAAATTACCATTCTAATAGTATATGTTGATGATATTATTGTGACAGGAAATGATCTTGAGGATACAGCTGAATTGAAGAAATTTTTAGCTACTGAGTTTGAAATAAAAGATCTTGGTCCTCTGAAATACTTCTTGGGAATGGAGATAGCACGAAGCAAATTGGGAATATCCATATCTCAAAGAAAATATACACTCGATCTACTAAAGGAAACTGGCATGTTGGGTGTAAACCAGTTGACACACCTATGGAGCAAAATTTGAAGCTTGGAATCGGTGACAAGAAAGACAGTGTTGATCGAGAAAAGCTATCAAAGATTGATGGGGAAATTGATCTATTTGTCTCATATGAGACCAGATATTGCCTTTGCTGTAAGTGTGGTTAGCCAATTTATGCATTCACCATGCAGGGAACATTTGGAGGCTATAAGAAGGATCGTCAGGTATCTCAAGGAAAATCCAGGGAAAGGTTTGTTTTTTGGTAAGAAAGAGCAGAAATGAATAGAAGTTTATACCGATGCTGATTGGGCTGGATCCATAGTTGATAGAAGATCTACCACTAATTATTGCACCTATGTTTTGGGAAATCTCGTAACTTGGAGAAGCAAGAAGCAGTCAGTGGTTGCTCGAAGTAGTGCAGAAGCTGAGTTCAGAGCAGTTGCCCAAGGATTATGTGAAGGAATATGGATAAAAAGAGTTCTGGAGGAACTAAAGATGCCAATTATGAACAATGAGGCTTTACTGTGATAACAAGGCAGCAGTTAACATTGCTCATAATCCAGTGCACCATGATAGAACGAAGCATGTTGAAATCGACAAATACTTCATCAAAGAGAAGGTTGAAGATAGAAGTGTGTGCATGATTTATATACCATCAGAAAGACAAGTGGCAGATATTCTAACAAAAGGCTTGCCAAAGAATACCCTCGAACAATTGACATGCAAGCTAGGAATGATAAATATCTATTCACTAGCTTGATGGGGAGTGTTGGAGATTAGATTGTAGTTTATCTTTTATTTTGCCTATCTTGATAATATTTATCAAGATTTCATAGGATTAGAAGATAGAGTCAAAAATATCATCCATAATTTAAACATGGATTTCTAGACTAGATTTTTCTATCTCTTTGTATATAAATATGCAGTTGGTATAATTAATAAAACAGATGAAATTGTTCTCCTCCCCAATCAGTTTTATATTTTAACAGCTTTAACCAATTCGAAACAAGAAACCTAGCTCTGATACCAGTTGTTGAAGAATTTCGATGCTTTCTTAACCGAGCCAGTAGTACATGAATCGATGTACTCATAACCAATCAATCTTTCCACAATGAATCAGTGAACTCTCACGGGAATGGAATGAAAATAGTAAACAATTAGTGACTCAAGAGCAACACATTTACGTGGTTCGGCCAAACAATTTGCATATATCCACGGGAAACACTTTGAGTAGATCACCAATATCCACAGTTACAAGCAATACACTTTACAAGAATTCACTCTAACTTCATTTCTATTGATTCCAATGAAATCACTCTTGAATTTTTTTGTGTGCTTCATTCTTCAAAACTCTTAGGCTCTCGAACTCTTGTGAATATATCACAATGAATGACTTAAGTTGATTACATAATTTCCCCCCTTTTATAGTGACGTACTGTGATCTTCTATGGTCTTTAACTGCAAGATTGCATAGGCCAACTCACTAACTGCCACTAACGGTTTCTTGAATCCTTATAACTGCTCATTGCATGTGATGATACAAGTTTTTATTATTGTGATCTGGTGTGGTTATTTGACACTTTCACATTTTATAATTTAGCTCTAGCACTCTAGCCCAGTTTTGACCTAGCTCAAACCAGATTTTAACTAAATTGCTTGCAAGCAGCACATATGTCAGACAAATACTGATTTTAACTTTTTTAAATGATGGACTTTTATGAAATTTATATATTTTTAATAACTTTATAGAATTACACGGAATTATCAAAAGAATTTTATAGACTCTATAGATTTTATAACTTATAATTGATTTCTTTGAACTAACAATTGAACATAAACAACTTTTTCGACATATAATTTTTTTTACTATTAATGTAAACACATTTTACTTATTTAACAGTCAAAAATATGAAAAATGCATATTCAATTCTTTTGCATGGCAAATATTAAATAACATTTTATAAACTTAAAATATTTTTTGATGATAGTTGACTACTATAAAAATTCTTAAAACATACTTTTTAAATTAAACATGATAATTTATATCGTTATAAATATCTTTTGTTTTAGAAAATATTTATTATAATTGTTTATAGATATAGACCCATATAATCGTTTTAAAAATCTATCATCTAATATAAAATTGAGCACATTAACTTGTTAGTTTATCAAAATACTTATGTAAATATTAGTATTATATTGGATAAAAAAAATAAGATGTAAAAAAAACAATAATTGAAGAAAGAGCCGCACATTAGGAATTAAAGAAATTGTACATGTAGAAAACAGGAGAGAAAAAGCCAATGCGGAGGTGGTCGTGTAGGAAATGAAAATAGCAAAGAGTAAAGAGAGATGGGGGTAATTAGGAATTAAAAGTCATTCCAAATCTTTACTAGGAGTAGTGGAGAATTTTTAACTTTTTTGGAATGTACATGGGGCATCAAAGTTTGTACCTAAATATTTCAACAGAAGTCATTGAAAGTCTATGAGGTTTTGGATGCCTGTAGACTTTTATACAGTTTTAAAAATTCAAGTTTGAATACCACCTGATTTTTTAAAAGTCTATGAAAGTCTGTCTTGAATACCATTAGACTTTTGTAGAGTATATAAAAATCTGGATTCAATACCTCTAGACTTTTAAACTCCATAAAAGTCAATAAAAGTCTATAACCAACACACCCCATTATGTCTTTAATCTAAATAAATTGAGATAGGCTAATACCGATTATAGCGTGAAACTCTAAAATGTAGTTACAACTTACAATCTGGCATCGATTCCGTGGGAAATTGTAGTGACTAAAATGTTTAAAAAATTCTCCACCTAAAAAGTCCAGTCATCTGAATCTTGAATTATCCTCTCTCTCGCATCTACGAGTAAATAATTCGCTGCAACACGTTAATTACAAAGAGAGATCTTGCAAGAACTACCTTCCAATTGAAACAAAGAGAGTAAATATGAATTCATCTTCCCCAATTTTTGTACATCTACTGCATCTTGTAAGATCTTCTACATCTACTTGTTTTTTCGACTCACTCCGTCTCCTCCGCTGACCAATAAGGTAAATATACATCCTTTAGGCCAAATAATTAAGGGAAAAATCACCTATACAATCGATCAATGGACACATTATCCCCAGGGAGTGGAGCCCTTTTCATTTGGACTTTAAGTCAGGCAGATACAAAGTCAAATTTAGAGAACTGAAGTGTGTACAAAGCCCACGTGTCCATCGAAACTGTTGGTAAATATAACTCTTTATTTGCAGGATCTCTGGGTATTAAGGGAAACAGATGCTGAAAGCCTGCTACTTCGTAGGAGGCATCTGAAAGCCATTAAACGAGAAAGTCAACAGTGCCATAAGAATCTTGCTCCAGCATGTCTGCATGTCGATTTCTTCTGAGATTTAATCCTATCAAACAAGATGGCTTCATGAGGTTGACTGGATAATCTCTGTGATAGAAGAAGTCATAATCCAGTCATACGGTGAGATGAAAAAGGAGACGAGGGATTCAAATCAATGGATGGATTCAACTGGGCCGGATCCTTCAGGAGTTGCTGAGCTACACGATCAGCCAAGATAGTTTGTCGGTCATAAAGTTCTGCATGAGCAACTCTTCCGAATTTCCTTCCAAGAGTATTGTTGTTGCAGGATGCCAGTTCTCGAAAAGCATGAGGGCCGGAATGCACTCCTTTAAGAATGTCTGGATCCCAGTAAGAGAGGGTATTGGCACAGGGACTCAGTGGCCGCTTTGGTACAGTGGAGAATCCGTCTTGCAGTAACATGGATTGATTGTATGGAATGACACCAATCCCACCTGTTAGAGGTGTGGACGAGCCAGATGTAGTAAGGGGGCTAGATATGGGCGACGGAGACATCCTCCCACTAGGGTGCTGTGGAGATCGTGGATGTAGAAGAGGACTACCAACTGGAGAGACCGGGCATGATATGTTCCTTGGAATGTAAATATCACTGCAAGCATGAACTATTTAGAATCACAGAGCAAGAAAGAAGCGAACTATCAAAGCTATCTATGCATCATAAGTACTTTCATTTTTCCATGAATCACATAATTAAATGATGAAGTGAGATTTAGAGAACCTTGGATTAAAATTAGATCTCGAAACCCTAGATGAGTGGGTAGCAAGTTTCTCTGGATCCGACTGTTGACTTCTTGTATTACCAATGCCCTACAAATTATTTCACAGAGTATATTATCACCAACAAAGTGCGGCTGCCATATGTGCAAGTAAAATGTCGACAATGTTGCAAAATATACAACTCAATGTCTTAGTGGTTCAGTATGACAGACCAAAAGGGAGAAATAAATGAAGTTGCAACTGCAGAAAGGGTACCAAACTACCAACTAGAAAAGTTCATGCGTAGATTCAGAAAATAACAAGTACCATGGGCTTAGCAGCTTTTGACATTGGAGAATGATCAGAAGATGCAGAGCCCAATCTCTGTCTTTCCAAAGGAACAACACTTCTTACAAAAGGGTGCTCCAACAGTTGAGCAGCTGTAAGACGATGCTGGGGATTGCGTTGCAAACATTTTCTCACAAAATCCTTCCCTTCAACTGACAGATGATCTGGAATTGGTGGAAGCTCTTTACTGTTCCCGATTTTGAACATGGCAGCAACCTTTACGACAAAATGCAGTGAGCATCAGACACATTAAGATTGCCATCGACATTTTACCCATAGTACACACATGCAACAATTGGAGAAGTTCGATCAGATCACCTTCAATTGGATACACAAAAGGTATCCACGAGTTAAAAAAGAATATTAAGGAAAACAAACTGCAAAAAAATGAATTAATTCCAGAAATCTCATAGTCCAAATCACACACCCCTTCATACTGACTCCAAGGTGGTTTTGAGGTAGCCATTTCCAAAACAGTGCATCCAAGACTCCATATATCAACAGCAAGGTTACAGCCATTTGAATTTCTTATTACCTAAGAGAACAAAGAGATATAATTATGCAGCTAGCAAAAAGAAAGTCATAGTATCTATTCACAAGATTTTAGGGGAAAAAGATACCAACCTCAGGTGCCATCCAATAAGGGCTACCTTTAAACGATAAGGGGAAGGTTTGCCCACTAACCTGTAAAACCACAGATGAAGGTAAAACTCAGAACCTTTTAGGCCATATATTTATGCATGAGATCAAACTTCAACTACCAGAGGCAAATTCATCAACCAAACAGATCAGTCAAATGAGTCATAGCTTAAATATTAAAACTAGTTTAAATTAGGGGTCCATGTGCACAACAATTGTCCTAATAAACGACCAACGTATAAAGCGATAAATTAGTTTCACAAAATCTGGATTTGACAATGCTCTGATACGTTGCCAATTCATTAGATCAACTCCGACTATCCATTCCATGTTCATTTCCGTTGCATGAAGTTCTTTGTAATTCAAACAACTTAACCACCCTTAAGAAGAAGAAACAGTGTTTACATGCTTTGCCATGCCAAAATCTGCCAACTTAACACGGCCATTTGGGTCCACAAGTATGTTGGCCCCTTTAATATCCCTGTAATATATATGCAGCATTCAGTGCCTTATTATTAATTATTCCAAGTGAATAAATAATCCAAACCAAGCTAGCAAAGGTAATCAGATTTACCGATGCACCGTGTTTTTGGTATGTAAGTATGCGAGCCCTGACAAAATTTGTTGGCTAAAACTTCGAATAGCTGATTCTCCTAATATTCCATATTCTTGTAGAATTTTATGGATAGAACCACCAGACACATATTCCAAATATATATATAATCTATCACCCACCTGATCACAGATAAAGACTCAGATTCAGTGGAAGATCAGGAAAAAGGATGCCAAGCACCATTTCAGGAGAAAGCTATTCAATTAATTACGTATTGCATACTTGTGAAAGCTATTTACTACAAACATATCGATCAGTAAAATGTCTCCACGAATTTATGACTCCCTTGAGATATATGAAAATCCTCCTAGTATCGATTATGAGAAATGCATTTGGTCGACCAAAGTACAACGGGTATCTAGAAAGTTCACATGATGATGCACCACTATAGATCAAGTAAAGTTGTTGGAATGCAACTGACCAGTTCAGATCCATAATACTGCACAATATTAGGATGCTTTAAGCGACTCAACAACGCAATCTCCTGTAAGAAACGAAAATTATTTGTTAGAATTTCACACTGATGTAATAAAAAACTAAGAACAATGGTTTGCGGTTAATATAGTATTCGGTAAACAACTAAATTGGAATATCTTGTAGAAAATGGGAATATCCAAAATTTCAACAAGCAAAAAGGACTTACTTGTCCCAGCTGCTTCGCACTTTCTTTTGATTTTGCGTCATCAGCAAATAAAGTGACCTCCTTCATGGCACACATTTCTCCGGTCTCACTAAAATCAGCAGAATGCCACTCAAAAATTCAGGAAACTACTTAAACAAATGAACACTCCAAAAAGTACATATATAACCATTTTGTTTGGACATAAAGATGAGAACAATATATGCCATAATAATATGCAAAGCTTCCATAAAAAAAATGGATATGGAGCAGACATATGGAAACCACATTATTGATTAAGGAAATAAAGAGTTCACTTTTTAATTTTCCGCACCTATTAAAACCAACGTAAACATGTCCAAATGTGCCACGACCAAGCAATTTTCCTCTCTTCCAACGCGAACCAGGGCTTGCAAGATTCTCCGCTCTTCCAGGACTGCGTGGTACTGAAGGTGATGCCACAGCAGAATTCGGCTGAGAGAAGGGTGAAGAATTGGAAATTGTTATAGGAGGAAGGGGAAGGCGGTGACTCTGTTGTCTTGAATCATCAGGCCAGTTACTCGGTGATTCGGAGTGCCCCCCTCCAGCTCTAGGATGAAGTGGTGTCACAGCACCACTGTGGATTCTGGAACTAGGGCCAGGACTTGCCATTCTAGAACTACGGTTAGGGGAATATTCTGGGCTTCCTCTACTGGGCTGCCAGAATAAATGGCCTGACATATCTCCTCCCATTGAATTATGCCCAGAAGTTTGACCTGACCCAGGACTTGAACATTGGCCAGATCCGAGCAACAGGTGTTCTGGATTAAGCTTTCCAGCAGGAAAAGCAGAGCCAGAAACTTGCTCATAACCAGAAATTCTCATTGGACTTCTCGAGGGACTAGACATTGAGCTATCTGGAGCACTGAAAAAGGCACCGTAATGCGGGACCTGTAAATTTAGTATTCGACTATTCAAAGGTCGTCTTTTAGGTGGTGATGAGGCAGTCTTATTAGCAGAGAGGTTCACCGTAACAGGTGACTCCCTTGATATTGCCGGTGTAACAGAGGACTGATCTCTAACAAAAGAACTTCACAATACAGAAAACGAGGCCTCAGGTTAGTAAGACATACAAAAAAACTTTTCACATAACTTAAACATATCTAACTGAAAATAAATTGTTTGATGTACTTTGTTCGATGATTTTAGAACTCCACTCACCTAGAAGGACTGCCTGCAGCAGTTCTACTACCAACATCATAGTCAGTTGCGAGAAGACTTCGTTGGCGAGAATCAGCTGGATCATCACTTTCAACGGAACATTCACTAGAGATTGAATGAACTACGACTTCACCATCCATATCTGTAGGGTCCGGCTTTTGCCAAATGCATGTTGGCCTTGGGAGAAGAGGAAACAATGATGATTTTGAGACTCTTTCTAGCTTTGGTTTTTCTGATTGGCGTAATCCAAAATCTGGGCGACGAACATTTGCAGTGCGTAGGCGCATACCTGGCAGTGGAAGTTGTTGGGCTTGAGGCCTTTCTGCAAAACTTTGACATCGTGCAACATGTTTGGAAGGTGATGGAGATCTTGACACGGCCTGTGATTGAGACCCTCTCTCTGAAACTATGTCACTAGAGCGTCTTCTAGATCCTCCTAATATACCGGAAGGTTTACTTTCCGGACTCTTAAACTTCTTGTGCAATGTGTCAATAAAACTTTCTTTGGATTTTTTCTTTTTTTCTTCTTTTGACCAAGACTTTCCCCACCATGAAGGCATATTTCCTGAAACATAAGATATTAACAAATGAGGCCATGCTCTCATTTAACAAATCTGCTCACTAAAACAAATTTATGGCAGCACTGTAGCGTATTCCGTTTGAAAATATCCTTCCAAGTAGTATTCATAGGACTTTTTAAACTTATTATGTCCTTAGAGGTTTTATTAGCGTCAGAGTAAGGATTTTGATATTAAAGAACATAATTTCAACTACTAAAGAACTGGACCTGTCAGTCCATTAAGTTTTTTTCAACATCAACCATGCTCCACTCATCTGCTCTTTCAGTTAATGATGTAAATTCAAGTATCATAAAAGCCATAATTTACATCTCATCAGTGTATATGACAAACAATAGCTGCACCGACCTCATTTACTAACGACCATAAAAGTTTACAGGATCAAAACGTGGTATTGGTAGTCTCTTGGGAAAAAAACATAGAAAATAAAAGAAAAGATTCACATGATAAAGTCCTCTAATCATACTCCAACAACCAGTTTCTTTTTCTTTTTTCTACTCCTTTGTTGGTCAAAAATCGGTCATGAAAGCAGGCATCTCTACCAGCTTTCTCAGCCTTTTCTTCTCTCATTATACATACGAATTCAAATACTGCACTCGTGAATCGTGCGATTCCAGAAGCTTCACTAACCAGGAAAAGCAAAAAAAAATAAAAAAAAATTACGCAAAACACGAGGATGAGTCTTTTAACCCACTTCCAAAGCACAACTCCCAAAATTATTAAGTATTTCCCATTTTTCCTCCAACAAACTAAATAGCAAACACCACTGATCTCTCAGTAGCCAAGCATAACAATAAAATTCAATCTCTACCACAAAAAACCAAGCTTTTAACTACAGATCCAAGCATACATCACAAAATTTCAACAAGAATTGCAACTCCTTGACTTCGATCAATCAAAGTATAAATGTCACGAAAACATACCGAAAGTTCTGAGCTTTTTCACATCACGCGAGCAAAAAACTCACACATTCCACGTATACTACCAAATTTGGGAGTTTGAAATCCGTACGCGGTACTCCCAAAAGCTTAAAAACTACGCCTTGTTGATTCAATTGGGTGTCTCTTGGTGTGAACTGAGAATTTCAGAAGAGATCGCGTAGAGAGAGAATGACGATAGAGTTTACAAAAGAGAGAGAATAAAGGAAATGGAGTTGTCTGAGTGAAAATGTGTTCTAATGATTGTATTAATTACTTCCATTAATGTAATTATTATTTATCATTAATTATAAAAGGACACTAAATTCAATTTTGGTGAATAAAACTCAATTTTTTTTTTTAGGGTGTTATAAATCAAATTTAATGCAATACTATTGTTGTTTTTTATCAATATTCATCGAACACATGATTGCTCAATATGTATGATTCATATATATATTTCATGAAAGAATACTTACATGTACCCGTTTTATACCTCATTTACGAATCAACTTAATACGATTAATTTAAAATTATCGTTATGTCAATTTATGTTTTAAACTAGATGCATACAAGTATTTTTTCTATTTTATGTGCCGATATAGCTATTATATTTCTGGATATAGGAAATTACAGCTAACTCGTCCTCGCCTATACACATTGCGTGCATGTATAATCCTTATTTTGTAAAATGAGTTTATAATTGTAATATCTATTTTTTATTTTGGTTTTTGGGATGTTATAAATTTTTTTTTTTTTTTGGAATTTAGTATTTTAATTTAATATTAGTATTAGTCTTTCTTCATTTTGGTTACTTTTTAGGGTTGACTTCTTGATACCAGTACACCATTGACCCAAATTTTTTTATATGCAGTCAAGTGTACACATCATATATTCGGTTCTATATTGAGAGTATATAATAATATATATACGCTAACATCTCATTAACCACTTTTGAGATAATTGTTCTACACAATTTATTTATTTATTTAGTTGTTAACAAAATTTAAACTAGAGTTGCTCGATTGTTTATCATTTACCAGTTTTATGTTTCTCATCTTTCCTTATTTCTACCTACAAATTTGGATGTAAGCAGTTTCCTTGCTCGTTATTACCTTGTGTTATATGGTTTGAGGGGACGTGTGTTGTTCTAAGGGGTCTCTGCCTCTTATGGCCGGTGTATTTTGCTGCTATGATGCTTCTTGTTCAAGTCTCACATTTTCATCCGACGCTTACTAGATATGTATTAGTCAGTGTAACTAATAGGCGTTTGTTTTTCTTGCTGGTCTCAATTATATTATCGTGTTTAGGTCATTTGTTGACTGGATTTTCGTTCTACCAGCTTGTCAATTGTAAGGACCCTAATCCTTAAGTGCGGAATCAAGGCATAATAGAGCTAATATAAATGATCAGAGTGAGAAATAACGTGTTGAGTTTATGAGCTTAAGCATTACATGCCAAAAATAAGGACTACCGAAAATGGATTAATTACATTCCCCATCGAATGAATGCTATCAACTAGTTTTACACTACTCCTAGAGTAGACACTAGGCAAAATAATCCTGTCCTTCATCTACCAAAGATGCTCTTCAAGCTCACTGTCTCAACCCGTCTAGCCCTCCTATCATGCCAAACGTGTACCTACAAGGACAACCCCCAAACATGAGCAATAATAATCATTCATATTCAACACAATATGAAGATAAAGCGTAAATGCATAATCATAATAAAACACTTCCTGTTTTCCCCATGCATTTCAAACGCTTCCCGTTTGGTTGTCCCTGTACCATAACTCATGAGTATAATCAACAGATTATTTTTAATGGTCAAAACATGTCATGACATATACCAGCTCATCAATACCAAATACTGATCACCAATCCCTAGTCTGTCCATCACAATGTATTTTAATGCCCCTCGCTTATTTACATATAGGCGGCATAGGATAACCTCGCTTCAATGGACATGCGGGACTCCCACCCCTCGCCTCTCATTGAGCGGCAAATACCCTTTCCTCGCCCTATATGATAACCACGCTCAAATGTGACATGCGGCGCTCCCACCCCTCGCTTCACATATAGCGGAACCAAACAATAGCGGCAAGCATTAAAATCACCAAGGGATGACCACGACTCATGGGATATGCACCAATAATCATATGCATCTATAAACATTATGCATAACATGTATTTGCATCCACAATGCAATACCACATATATACTTGCATCCACAATGCATAAACAATAAGTATATAAGATACATGTACCGTTGGGGTGCCCGTACGTCCACTACGTACCTTTCCAAAAGTGGATTTGATATGGCTTCAATTCCTCGGTTGCGTTGCTACCTGGGATGGTTCTACACAATCACACAACCCCATATTAGAAGCCAAATAATAGCCAAATACCAAAAATTTGACAAAAGAAAGCATTTCTCAAAAATCCACTGGCGGCGATCGATCGCTTCCCTCAGGCGATCGGTCGCCTCAAAATTTCCACTGCGGCGATCGGTCGCCCCAAACATGGCGATCGATCGCCATTCCTTTGATTTGGCTACTGCCTCTCGGCGATCGGTCGCCTCATTTTAGGCGATCGATCGCCTAACCCGCAAAAGTCTACTGCCTCTTGGCGATCGGTCGCCTCTTTTCAGGCGATCGATCGCCTCGCACAGAGGCGCGATTTTCTGCCATTTTTGCTCCAAAATCTCATCCAATCCATCCCAACACTTATACAATCAAACAACAACAAAAATGACAACTTAAACCACCAAAATATACTTCAAAACAAGTATAAATCTAACATATAACCAAACCACAACAACCCAACATAAACCCATTTTAAAACCCTTCAAAACCAACCCAAACTTAAACAAAACCTTACAAAATTAACCATGAGGTATCCATACCTCTTGGGGACCTCAAATCACCCAACAATCTCCACAAATCAAGATTTTTGAAAGGTTTCTCTTCACCCCAAAGCTCAAGAACGAAAATGGAAGGGAAAGGGTTTGTTGGAAGTTGATTTTGGTAAAGTGAAAGTAATTTGGTAAAGGTGGGGTTTGGGTATAAAAGGGGATTGGGTTTAATTAAAAGCATTCCACAATCCCATGGTGTATAAAACACCCCAACATGATATTTTCCAAAGCATTAAACCAAATGCACCAAAATATCAATTAAACACATGATTTCTAATTAATTGCTAACCAAGGCAAATAAATCATGCTTCCTACCATAATTCCCAACATACCCAACATGCACCCTGAAATGCTGTCCCGGGTCACTCTAACATGTGACTAAGCATTTCCACATAATAATTCCAACACATAATTAATTACCACCATAATTAATCATATAAACACAATTAATGCACCAAATAGCAATTAATCGTTTCGGGGATATCACATCAATGTTTTCTGTTAAAAAAATATTTATTATTGGTTAAATGGTCCTTTTTTTAAATTTTTTGAACAAATAAATGGTCCTTTTAAATCTAATGTTAAACAACAGTACTGGAATAGTGAGACGATTTACAAGTGAAATGTCTGCGGCTCTTTAAAGAAATTAAATATTTGTTTAAATGCACGAAGAATTAAATGTTGGTGTGATATAATTAGAATAATATTCAATGGAGATATTGTCAATAAATATGGACTAGGTGAAGTAGGATGTTTTATTAATATTAATATTAATATTTAATATATAAATAAATGTGTAGATTCGTTAGTATTATTACACCAATATGCTTATTGCCTTAGATAAAATAGAAAAAAGCAATTTCAAAATTCACACACCTTGAATGTTGCATGTTTATGTTATATGTTTTTGGCTCTAAGGGTTATATACCCTGTAAATTATCTGTTTGGGTTTATTTTGGTATGTGGTTGGATTTGGAAGCCTTATCCAACTTTGGGTTTGATCCCAGGATTCTAGGGATTTGGTGCTTGTTATGGTTACGAGAGTTTGTTTCTTTTTAAGTCCTTATCTGTTGATGTCTCTATGCATTATTTCAATTACCTTCCATTTACCCTGGAAAGCAGTTGCATCTTACTCGATCTTTGTTGTATTTCATATTATGGTTGTAGTTTACGTTATTGTCGGCTTTCGGTCAATTGTTGTATATCGTGCTACTTTGTCCTAGCTTATAACATCTGATCTTTTTTTCTCAAAAAAAAGTACTTAAATAAATAAAACAGTATTTTCTATCACATACGATGTATATTGTTATTTTCTGTGTACTATTTTTCTAGATATTATGTATTAAGTGTATGCTTACATTTGGTTTGTATCAAATTATACATATCATGATATAAATTATATATGTTTTTTTCTTGATATACTAATAATATCATTATTTTCACGTTCTCTCTTAGTTTGATAGGTTTTTTTTTTTTTGACAAAATGATTTAGGTAATTAAGAAGCAAGAGTTAAGGTCATTACAAACCAAATAGTTGCGAGCACTGAATGATTCGGTCAATTCAAAAAGGAATCCAAAAGCCAAATGTGATTTAGTAGGCCTCTCTAATTCTTGTCTCGAGTCCATTTGTCAAGATTATGGGCAGTTTTGTTCCCCAACCGGGGGATCTTTCCGACTTCCAATGACGATGGCAATTCTTGATCTTCATCATATCTAATAGGGAATCAGCCGCAGACCAAAAATGAATGGGATCCGATTTGTTGATAGCCTGTACAACATCAAAGCTATCACTTTCGAAAAATGTTTTTTTCCACATGAGTTGAATGAAAGATATTGAACTTCAGACATGCGATTTTTGTTGATGCTGCATTAAATGTTAACAAATAATTTGTATAGGCACAAACTACCAATCCACAATGGTTCCTGGTTATAGCAGCAATGGTAGCACTACCATCTTTAAATGAGGCGTCAACATTTGTTTTTATCCATCCCGAGGGGAGGTGTCCAAAAGTAACTAAGAGGAGCCGATTTTTGGAGAGTTCCGTTTTGGGCTTGAGCTTTGAGGTGAGCTAGAGTTTGGGTGTGAGCTTGGGAGGAGATTTCTGGAGCGGTCTTCGTCTTACCACCATGTATCATATTGTTTCTGTTTTCCATATAAGATTGGTGACAATTAGGCTAAATGTTAGAAAGCTAAGTTGGAGGGAAGAGTCATTTAGCAAAGGATTGGAGTGGGAAAATATTGAGGTAAACCAGTCCAAAGTAGTCCAATTGGAGAATTGTGTGAGGCGAAAATGCCAGTATGAGCTGAACCATAATGTTATGGTGAATTGGATAGCATGCTTTTGACTTGTGATGAGAGGTCCCAACTTCTTATTTTAGTTCAATTAAGTTTATTTTTTTACTATTACGTTTCATCGTTCAGGCCGTTCCACGCTCGATCCACCGATTTTAAGTAGATCGCAGATCCGAGCATAATCCTTTACAATATGGAACTTTGTGAACCATGGTCATAATTGGAAATACTTGTATGCATTCGATGTGGGCTCCACTTATATACCAAATCAATATTAAAGCACGTCATCTTTTAAATAATAACATACCGACTATTTTTAGACCAATAATATTAATTTGGTCCATATGTAAAGATCACACCAGATCTATATAAGTATTTTCGTGTCATAACATAGTGAGTGGCAACAATAGTGAAAACAAAAGGAGGTGCGAAAATGAATTTAAAATGGATTAAAACCTCCAATTGTTCAGCCTTTTTTTAAAATTATTTCCTGCACATTACTTATTTGAAACATAGAAAGATAGATAGAGATCCTTATTTAGAACAAGGAGACGATACTTCCCGTTTGAAAAAAAATAATGTATAAAAAAACATGTGGTCAAAACATTAAACATTCACATTCCTAAGATTATATATATATATACACACATATTAGGATTTTTTAATAAAATAACCTAAATTTTTTTTAACAAAATAACCTATTTAAAAAATGTTTAACAAAGTAACCCGAAACGCCAACTTGATAGTTGTCTTAAAATGAATTCGCCAACTGAGTTGACGCCTCATATATATATATATATATATATATATATAATCTATTTTAGGTAAAATATATATATATATTTTATTTTTAATCTATTATTATTATTTTTTTTTTTTTAGGTAAAAAAAGTTGTACTATATGATTTTTTTCCTCATATTTAACAATTCTCAAGCCCATTATTTTTAAAAATGAATGTCAAGTCCAAAAATTAATTCAGTGGGACTGGGAGGAAGAGATTGCCAACCGAATCTTGTAGCAATACAAAAATGAGATTATTCAATCCTCAAACGATAAAGACAGCGATAGAACTGGAAGACTGGATCGAACCATTTACTCAATACAAAGCTATGATGCACGGACTCTGACACCGTGGCACGGATACGACACGAGACGAGACGACATGGATTTTTAAAATTTACAGGATACGACATTGTTAAAAATATAAAAATATATATGATACATTTATGTTTTAATAAAGTGTATATAAGATATAATAATTTTATATCTTAATAATTTTTCAAATTACTTGAAAATTTAACTTATTGGAAACTAAAATGAAAATTTTATTTATTTTGTTAATTTTATTTTTAATTAATATTTTATTTAGTTTGTTAATTTTTAATTAAAATAATTAATTAAATGAATATTATTTTTAGAAAGTTCGTGTCGTGATCGTTCCCGCGACGGTGAACTATGGATGTGACACGCATATATATTTTTATATTTTCATCAACGTATCCTGTAAATATTAAAAATCCATGTCGCCGTGTTCGTGTTGCGTTGTGTATGTGTCCCCGTGTCAGTGTCCATGCATCATATATTTGTATTGAGTAAAATGGTTCGATCCAATCTTCCAATTCTATCGATGTCTTTATCGTTTGAGGACTGAATAAACTCATTTTTATATTGCTACAAGAATTCAGTTGGCAAGCTCTTCCTCTCAAGTCCCACCGAATTAATTTTTGGACTTGACATTTATTTAAAAATAATGGGCTTAAAAGTTGTTCAATATGAGAAAAAAGAGATCATATAATACGACTTTTTTACCTAAAATAATAATAATACGACTTTTTTACCTAAAATAATAATAATAATAATAAATTTAAATTTAAAAAAAATGGTTGGAGGCGCAGTTGGCATCTTCTAACTGAGTTGGCTTTTCGGGTTACTTTGTTAAACATTTTTAAAATGGATTATTTTGTTTAAAAAAAGTAATTTCGGCTTAAAAAAAACCCACATTTTAGGCTCCTTAAGATAAGACTAATAAGAATCCAAATTTAAAATAACTTAATTTACATATTAAACGAAATAGTACGATCTACATAGAAATCATAAAATGGATCTCATTTAATTTTCACTTGTTATTTGTGTTGAAAAATCAAATAATAATTAACATAAATCAGGGGTGTATCCTATATATTTTAGAGTATCTTGATGGTTTAACTTAATTACACAACGAATACTGCAAGGTAATCAGATAATTTCTGGAATAAGTGTTGTCGTTAAAGGGTTATATTCTTGAAGATATCTACACGATATAACTGAATATATACAAAAAAACATATCAAATACATTGTATAGATATTATCAAAAACTTCATTTATAAGAACGACAAGAACACAAGCCTGAAATGAGGAAGAAAAAAAATTAACAAGAGAACAAAGATGGCCTGGTTTTGTTTATGTAAAGTATAAGTTGTGCATTTGACTAGCAGAAGAGATGTACATTTGGACTTTTGTGGTGTTTGTGTGGACCCAGAAATATGAGAGCATAACTTTGGAGTGGAGACTTGGGCGAGCATTTAGGGTTCCACCTCCCAATAAAATCTGATTCTTTTTTATGCTGATTTATGGCACATTCATCCTTATTTTTCAATTGATATAAAATATTTTACATCAATAATATTTTTTTTAAAATAATATTTTTTAAGGCAACATCAAACGACCTAACAAAAGCTAAATCATCTAATGAAAAAGGAAAAGCAAATGTTGTCTTTTGCATATTCCATATGCCCTTCCTCCTATTTAATTATTTTAAAATGATTAGTTATTTTTTAAAAAATGGGCATTTATAAGCCGGTATCGATTGATGAACAATAATTCAATCAAGTCTACTAAAAAATTAATTCAGTTAGGTCCATTTTCAGTTTGATTGACATTAATAACCCTCGCGAGGTTACTATAGCAAGTGCACCCCCAGATCCAAAAAATTCATGCATCTCCATGCCAAAAAAAACCGTGCACCCCCAGGAGAAAAAATATCGTGCACCTACAGGCTAAAAAAATAATGCACCACATGCAAAAAAAATTAGTGCACCATAGGCCACATTTACATATCGTGCATCATTCATTTGAAATTTTGGAAATTTCAAATGAAATTTGAATTTTTTTACATAATCGTGTATCATGCTTTTACATAATCGTGCATCCAATTTTAGTGCACCAATGGTGGTGAACGATTTTCTAACCCTGTGGTGCACTTAATTTTTTTGTAAGGAGGTGCGTGATTTTTAAACTTGTGGTGCACTTGATTTTTAACCTTTGATGCACAATTTTTAACGTTCAAGTGCACGATTTTTGTAAAGGTGATGCACTTAATTTCTGTAATGGGGTGCATGATTTTTGTAATTGGGGTGCATGATTTTGTAAGCAGGTGCACGCTTTTTAACATGTTGATGCACTTGATTTTTGTTTTGGGGGTACACAATTTTAAACATTGTGCTACTTGATTTTTTGCTGCACGATTTTTGTAATTGGGTGCACGATTTTGTAAATGTGGGCACTTAATTTTTGTAATAGGGGGTGCACGATTATTGTAATAGGGGTGCACGATTTTTGCATCGTCTTCTCCACTACAAACCACTGTGCATTCTCTCACACTCCACTTCTCCTCCCCGCCACATTCTCTATTTATCTATACCAAAACGACACCCTCTCATCCTTATCTTCAATCTCTTAATGCCTCTCCATTTATATGCTCATCCATCTTCTTCCTCCGACCAAAACCCTCTAACAAACCAAGAAATTTCAAAAGCATTTGAAACACCACAACATTAAAAATATGTATTTAGAAATCAAGTATGATGAACCGAATCAATTTTGGAATATAACCATAAATATTTTAAAATTCAATTTGGATAATAACTTTATGAGCACTCTTCAATCACCATTACTATACATAGGCTAGAATCCTCTGGCCCCACCCCTCCCATCCTCATCTTCAATCTCTTACACTTCTCCATTTATCTGTACGCCCCCATCTTCTTATTCCGACCAAAACCCTCTTCATCTCGCCTCCCCCACCGTCGCCAAGATCCGCGAGATTTTCATGCTTGCCCTAAGCTCTACCATGGCTGAGGGCGCCGAAGCGAAGACAAAGACGGCAGCCCAGTCGTCTGGAACTCCCTTCGGCCACCGTGCACCACTTATGCTTCCATGAACGGGATAAATGGAGGGAAGAAAGAGTTATGTGTCGATGAAAGAGAGTGAGAGGTGATGATTTTTATTTAAATATGGAGTATTTAGTCAAAATAAAGTAGCTATTAGATTACATGTTTCGAAATTGGACTTATTTGAATAAACTTTCTTTAAAATTGGATCTATATTCAAAGCTGTTTTTTGCCCATATGTAATTGAATAATTATTTTGCAACCGATACCTTTTGGTAATTACCTCTTAAAAATATTAGTTACTTTACTTGATTATTTTTACTTTTTTATGTTTGATTTTACTTTTTTTATGTGTTGTTATCAATACTTATAAAGGGATAACAACACATAATAACTATATTGGTCTCTTGGTATGTTTTTACGTGTTGTTCCTAAATGTTTTTATGTGTTCTTCCTAAAATATCCTTATATAAACAACTACCTTCAATTTTGATTTTCTTCAAAGTTTCTAAATCATTTATTTCATCTAATTATTAATAATATACCATGTTAGTTTAAATATTTAGAATTTAAAAAATTGACAATATTATATATTTATGTTGTAATTATATACCATATAAAAATTTAAAAATATTTTACATAAAAATTATACGTGCACGAATAACGTGCCAAAAATCGATAGTATTAGATTATGTTAGTGTATTTTAGTTAGAGATAATCTTCGAATTAGAGTTTTAGCACAAATAACATGAAATTTATGCTACCTTTTAATTTTAATAAGCACGGAGCTTTCTCCACGTAAATAGAAATTGTTTGCAAATTAAGTAAGAACTAAAAAATGTATATCTAAAGTGCAGAAAACTACTATTTTTTACTAATTTTTTGGGTTTTTCGACCATACAGTCAGGGTCTTACCTGGCTGCAATCTCACGCACCAAATCAAGGTTAAATATGGACCATCTATCCTTAGAATATTTCCTATGAATAAAGTCGAACCATAGTTTTTAAAACCAATCCGGATATCGACCCGATCAAAATAATTTGTCACCGGATTACTTGTTCAAACTTAACCGATGGTGGAACC
This sequence comes from Haberlea rhodopensis, assembly GCA_907163345.1. Lineage (NCBI taxonomy): Eukaryota > Viridiplantae > Streptophyta > Magnoliopsida > Lamiales > Gesneriaceae > Haberlea > Haberlea rhodopensis. Next base: position 102,932 of record CAJQUN010000452.1, read on the forward strand.
AGTGGGTCAATTCCTATTAAATACAAAATTAAATATTTGAGTGTATAAAAAAATTGTCATAATAATTAATATTTATTATGTAAAAATTCAACATAAGCCAGATTATATACTTTAAAACAAGTTGTAGAATTACCAATCATAAATATTCATTAACAAACCGTGTATTGAACAAAGAAAATATTAAAAGTATAAACATATAACAATTATTTGGATTATGATAAATTTATATAACTGTGATTGTTTGTGGTAATGCAATAATAATAATAACTTACAAATTTGAATGCATCTACATATGAATATCAAGGAATACGATAATTTTTTTTGTAACATAATACAAAAATACGACGGATTTTGAAGTTTTGAGAATACTTGAACTTTGAGCTGTACAAAACATAGGATAAATTGTCGTATGGACTAAAAATTAAAATGCTTAGTTATATGCTTGATTTATAATAAATTAACAGCATCAATATATTTAAGTATTTATAAAATTATATTTTTTATAAAATTATAATTTACACAGAATTTTATAGTAGAAAATAACGCAGATGGGCTTTAACAATTGGGTCATTGGTGCTAACAAAAACCCACCGTTTATTAGGTTTTTTTATGGGTTAACGAACAGCGGGTTAATTAAAAGATCGGACCAATTTTTCATTTGATTAACGGGTTTTCCGATTTAACCACCGGTTCCAGTTCGATTTTTAACACTATGGGTGAAAAACCAGTTTTTTATCCTATTATTTTAGTGATCGTATTGACAAGTAAATTTTTTATCTAATTAAAATTGATATACCATATATATCTATGTGTCAAAAAAATTATAAAGTTGAGTAGATGATTTCATTCCATTATATATAGTGTATAGCCGATGGAAATCTTATTATTTATTTGGTCCAAAAATATAAATGTAAATTTTTAACTATGTAACTCTCCTCGTAGAATTAGTGAACTTTTTTTTCTTCTTAATTTTAAATATTTCCAAGATTTTGTCGCACATACTGTCCGTGCAAATAATAATAAGTAAATTAAAAGAACAATCCATATTCCTGAAATTCTAATTCTAACAACTGAAAAAGTGTACAGTGGTTTTCGTCCCGGCATGACCGTCGTGGAATGTTTTTAAATTTTTTCAATATAAAATTTATATAATTATATAATTACCTCGTCACCTTCTGTTGGCCGGTGAGTTCAAGAAGGTGTCTCTTTCCAAGCACTGCAGAATTGATGGCTTTGAATACTATTGAAATGGAGGCCATTGAATTCAACAATGAAAGAAATAAACACAGAACATGGTTCCACTTCAAACCAACGAACGGATGCAACATCCTCGTAACGATGCATTACTTTAAATCTTGCAAATTTATCTTTTTGAATCTGATAGTAAAAAAATATTTAAGTAAAATTTGAAAAATATGGACGTGATTTTTGCAATTTATCTAATAAGATAATACATATTTTTATTTTAAATTTGTTTGTTTTTTATTAAAAAAAAGATAAAAGAGTGAAATTGGCGTGTCTTGGACACGCCTATCAAGTTGGCGTGTCCAACTTTAGAAGTTAGACATGTCAATTAAATTGGCGTCTTTTACTGGAGACGTCAATTTAGTTGACGTTTTCGGTCAGTTTGTTAAATTTTATATTCTAGGCTATTTTGTCAAATATTTTTTTTAAAATTATATGTTAAAAAACCCATATACCTTAATATACTCTATTTTTTAATTAAAACACTCTAAACACTAGTTATCAAATAAAATCACTAACAAAATAAGCCCGATCATGGCTTCAACTTAGTCAGAATTTGACTTAGAGGCAATTTACCACTAGGTATCATTAATAGCACGTTTTGTTTTATTTCTTAGGTGTATTTTACCGTCTCAATGGTATAATTTATATGTTTAATATGCAATTTTAAAACCAGACGTATAAGAATGTGTGACAAGTTATACGTAGAGTGATATTTTGTACCTATTTACACAACATGGGGCAAACTACATATTTTCAAACCAATTCTGTAAACTGTTTATTTGGAAAACAACACAGAGTCCATGCTAAAACCCCAAAAAAATTACATAAATTTCTTTTAAATTTTTTTCTAAAAAAGGGAGAAGCGTACTAGTTTCGTCGTGTATTACATATAATTTTTTAAAAATATATCTGACACTGAGTATTGCTTAAATTAATTTATATCTGACGCTAATCTCTTCTTAATGACTGTATTTCGTGTTAAGTACGTATTGAATTTCTTGCCCTTCAATTTATCTATATTTGGATTTTACTTTTTCACTGAAAAACGGATATTTGATTTGTGGTAATTGAAGGAAAGTTGGGGGGGGGGGGGGGGGGGGTTGTAAAAAATTGTACGGGGTGTTACATGGAGATAAATTTACTTAGAATGTGACATGTCTTAAATTCGAGACCAGACCCAAATGCACCCCTCCTTAGATATTAAAAAAGAACAAGAACAATAAACAAAGTATTATTTTATGGGAAGTTTGAATTTTGCATAAAAATAATAAATATATATAAAGTTGAGTCTTGAATGTTGGGATAAAGTTATTGACATATGACCTGAAAGTTATGGATGTGGCCATAAAAATCTCTTTGCAGTGCCAGATTACGCATGAAGTAGCCATCAATCTCTTCTCATATATACGAGGATATCAAATATTAATAGCATCTAAAAATCAGAGCCACACATTTTCAATCTGTGAGTGGATTGTCAGCAATGCATATCCCAACTTATCACCTTATCCACATTATTTCAATCATCTACTCTTATTCAGTTTACGTCAAATTCCAGTGCTCGTACATCTCTCACGAGTTCTAAAAGATAAATTGAAAATCGCAGAATAATATTTTAAAAGATTTTGAGTTGTATATTTATTATTAGTTATAATTTTTTGATAAAACGAAACTCGTTCTGTGATGCTTGGAATCTAATTGTCTGAATTAAATGGAGTTATGTGATAATTAAAGAATCAGTATGAGCAATTGTTGTTTTGCTGTTGGACTCGGTGTCGAGATAAACCGATGATGATTAGATATTATGAAGATAATTATGAGTTTGAAATTGCAGGGTAATTATTGTAGTTGAACAATAATTAAGGGATTTGAGATAAATTGTAATTGTGATGGAATTGTATTGTGAATTAAAGTTGGGGACTAAATCACAAATTTGAATTAATATACACAACTCTTATTCACACATTACACCAATTTTGAATCACAAAATCCCTACACTCTTCTCTCAAATCCTTTCTCCCCTTTTTTTCTTCTAAATATCTTGTGGAGCTTGGATCAAGGATTGAACTTGATGTAATGTGGCTTGTTTTGATTGTGTAGGGGTAAGTATTTGGAGCTTTGAATTGTGTGTATTGGTTTGATGTTGGTGGCCTCTTTTCTAGTTTATTTTAATTTGATTTTTGGTTAAGTGGGTGTGTTTTGTGGTTTGTTTTATGTTAATAAAATGAACATTGTTGGTGTTTTAGTGTATTTTGTTGAGGTATTGAGGTTGATGGGGGTGTAGTATGTGTGTGGAATGGAGCTTGTACATGAAAATGATGGATTTTCGCACCTACAAGAGCTCGCGATCGATCAGAAGGGATGCCCCGGTCGATAGCGCTATGTCGAACCCGTTTCTAGGCAACATGCAGCTCCGCGATCGATCGCGAGCTAGGCGGCGATCGATCGCGGAAGGTCGAAGTTTGTAAATGTTTGGGATGAGCTCGCGATCGATCGCGAGTTTGTAGCGATCGGTCGCGAGGTATATGTTTTTGGAAATTTTGGTTTAGTCGTGAAATTTTGAGGTTTAGTAGTTTATGATTGGCTCCTATGATAATTATGATATTTTGGGGGAAGTCATTAGCAATGAACAAGGTCATATGCGATGAACGTTAGAAACATATACACTACTTGCTAGCGTTAGTTGATAACTCGAATAATTAAAGAGTTAAAATGGTATGTCTTTGATTTTATTTGGAGGCACGACGAATCTATATGATAGATAATGAATATGGTTGAGATTCATTGATGAGATTTTAATACTGAATTGATATTCGAAAAGATATTTTCAAGCCTCCGGATATCGAGAGTGTCTTGATCGTGTTGTCGATTTTAAGGTGCATGTGATGTACGAGCATATATAAATATGTTATTGTTTGGTTAATAAATAATATATTGTGGTTGTGTTTGAATTATACTGTAGAGACGTACAAGTCTTGATGACTATATTTATTGCTTTATTTTATTGAGCTATCATGTTGATGTTGTTGAGCGTGTTATGAACTATGGTGATGCCGCTATTGAACATGTGATGATTTATGGTGATGCCACTGTTGAGCTTGTGATGGGCTATTGTGCTGCCGCTATTGAACGAGCTATGTGATATCTCATTATTGAGATGATTTAGTTGTTGTTGATTGGAACTCAGGATTATGATTATGTGTATAATAAATCATTGTTGAAATGATTTAATTGATTTTGGAATTGATATATATACTGTGAGAACATGAATAGCGTAGAAGATCTCATAGTGTGTCCGGATCAAACAGGGTGGGTGGTCAGCCCACACCCGAATTCAATCAACTTGAGCTTCAATAGCTCGTGTTCTTGAAATAATTGCACCGAGGGATTATACCGGGTTCGTTTACAAAATCGAGCTGAAGACACTCGAAATAACCTGCTCTATAACCGATTAACCATTTGAAAGACATTTTAAAGATGCAAGTAAAGTACATAAACAAGCATTTGTTTATGGAAGTTCGAAGATGGTGTAATCCTTCTACGTCTCCACTTCTTCCACCCCATGGAAGGATCAACTCGAAGATTTTGATTTATACAACTTTTTGTACAAACCCGATCCAGTTGGACATTCCCCATCCAACTAGAACTCCTAGCAACTCAACTATATATGTTATTTAATATCTCACATACAAAGACCTCTCAATCGGTTGTGATGAATCATCAATGGTTACAATGATATTCACTCATCTATTAAGCTCTCAAATACAATGAATACAGTGAATATATATGGCACAAATGATCTCCCAATAGATCTGATATAGAAAGATAAGTGGTGCCTAAAATCTGGGCTTGCTCTCTTTCAAGCTGTTCTCTTCTTGTAAGCTGTCCATTTTGAATCCCAAGTGAGTTTGATTTGATCTTGCTTGGATTGATCTTCAATCACTTTATTTGAGCTTCCAAGACTTGTATATATAGCCCCAAACAATGATATATACGTTAGACACAAGAATATGCCCGTTGGAAAAGGTTCTGCATCATTCCCGAGCTTGCAACGATCATATTCTAATTTCTGTGCTCTTTGTATTTCGGACCGGATCAGTCTTGTACTTGTATTCAGACTGGACTGGCCGGATCAGTCTTCTGGACAGATCATTCTTGGTCTAGATCAGTCTTCTGGACAGATCATTCTGGCCGGATCAGTCTTCTGGACTGATCAATCTGGGTCTAGATTAGTCTTCTGAACAGATCAGTCTTGGTATTTTAAGTCTTGGTCCAGTTTGATATATTCAAACCATTTCTTTGCAATTCATCAAGCTTCTAATCATGATCTATGAACTGCACACTTGATTATGTTAGCAACACAATAACAAGTTTTGTTAACATCAAAACCTAGATTATTCGGGTTCCTAAAACCCAACAATCTGATCACAAAACTCGGACAAAAATATGAACATTAAAGCACAATGTTGCATAACAAGAAATTATATTTTTAAAACAACATATCTCTCCCCTTTTGTGTGAATAAAAAAAAGTAAGACAAATAAAATTTTCTCCCCCGCAAAAATTGAATTAATTCTCCCCTTAAAATTTGAATAAATGAAAATGACAAATAATGAGAGATGAGAGGGATCGATTTCAAATATATTTTAAACAAAAACTATGCAGTGCACAAATAAATTTGAACAAAAATAACCTATTTTTATAGCTAGCACAACAACCATGATTTTCTTCACAAAACTCCAACAATGGCCATTCATCAATTCTTGTGGCATAACAAATGACCCATCTTTGCAGAATAAACTGCATTTCCTAGTGCATAATTAGGCTGCAAGACCTATATCGCTACGATCCTCTACGAGTCTAGTTTGCAACACAAAAAGCAGTTCGTCATTTGGACATCCGAGCAAGAAGTTATGTCATATTTCCCAAAGTCGCTGCAGGCTGCCAGAAAAGCTGAATACTTCGAAAATTGTTAAAAATATCTCAAAATAACAATTTCAAACTTAAAAACGAGTCAAGAACAGATTGAAAAAAATTAAACCTTTAAAATAGATTTTAAAATTATTTTCGTGCAAAATAAATACAATGAAATTGATTTTATGCTAAAAATTATCATACACCATATTTTGAAAAAATATGCTATGAAAATATATCATGCTCATGAGAAAATTTTCTTTAAAAGATTTCCGCCTAAAAAAGAACAACCTGCTCTGATACCACTTGTCAGGATCGATCAGGGTGGGTGGCCAATCCACACTCGAGTTCAACCAACTTGAGCTTCAATAGCTCGTGTTCTTGAAAAAAGGCACCGAGAGATTATATCGAGTTCGGTTACAAAACCGAGCGGAAGACACTCGAAATAACCTGCTCTATAACCGATTAACCATTTGAAAGACATTTTAAAGATATGCAAGTAAAGTACATAAACAAGCATTTGTTTATGAAAGTTCGAATGTGTGTAATCCTTCTACGTCTCCCATTCTTCCACCTCATGGAAGGATCAACTAGAAGACTTTGATTTATAAAACTTTTTGTGCAAACCCGATCTAGTTGGACATTCCTCATCCAACTAGAACTCCGAGCAACTTAACTATGTATGTTATTTAATGTGTCACATACAAAGATCTCTCAATCGGTTGTGATGAATCATCAACCGTTACAATGATATTCACTCATCTATTAAGCTAGTGAATATATATGGCACAAATGATCTCTCAATGGATCTGATATAGAAAGGTAAGTGGTGCCTAAAACCTGGGCTTGCTCTCTTTCAAGCTGTTCTCTTCTTGTAAGCTGTCCATTTTGAATCCCAAGTGGATTTGCTTTGATCTTGCTTGGATTGATCTTCAATCACTTTATTTGAGCTTCCAAGACTTGTATATATAGCCCCGAACAATGATATATACGTTAGACACAAGAATATGCCCGTTGGAAAAGGTTTTGCACATTCCCGAGCTTGCAACAGTCATATTCTGGTTTCTGGGTTCTTTGTATTTCGGACCGGATCAATCTTGTACTTGTATTCGGACTGGACTGTCCGGATCAGTCTTGTACAGATCAGACTGGCCGGATCAGTCTGGCCGGATCAGTCTTCTGGACAGATCATTCTTGGTCTAGATCACTCTTCTGGACAGATCAATCTGGCTGGATCACTCTTCTGGGCATATCAGTCTGGCCGGATCAATCTGGGTCTAGATCAGTCTTCTGAACAGACCAGTCTTGGTATTTTCAGTCTTGGTCCAGCTTGATATACTCAAACCCTTTCTTTGCAATTCATCAAGCTTCTAATCATGATCTATGAATTACACACTTGATGAATTATGTTAGCAACACGATAACAAGTTTTGTTAACATTAAAACCAAGATTATTTGGGTTCCTAAAACCCAACATAGTGTTATGATATACTGATGGAGTATTTCCTTCTATTACAGTATTATGTTTTGTATATCAATATTTGTGTATTAGTTGATAATGATGATTTTATTGTTAGTATGCCCACCCTGTATGGGGGCTGTTTCTGTTGAAACATGTAAAACGAACATAACATTGGCTCTGAAAATGAGTTCGAGCTGTTGAATGAGAATGCTCCAAGAAGAGAGGAATCAATGTTGGTATTTGTAATGTGACTTGTACAAGTAGATATACATTCATTTATTAAAGGCTCGTGTGCGAATATATATAAATAATTAAGACTCCTCCTTTCAATTACGTAATTGCCTGCAATTATTAGAGAATATAATTACATGATGAATTGAGAATATGATTGGTGCATTGTAAAGTGTATATGTATGCTAGTTGAGTTATGTTGGAAATTAGATGTTAAGAGGTTTTATGTCGAAAATTTTAAAGACATCATGCCATAATATTGAAGCATGAGAAAATGAGAATTCCTAATTGTCAGTTCCGGATTTTAAAGATGACAAAACATATCAGACCGGATCGAGAGAAATCAGACTGACCAGATCGATCGCTCAAAACAGATCAAGCTGATATGGTATATCGCAAAACAGAACGGATCGATGGAAATCAGCCTGACCAGATCGAAGCTTCAGATCGATCTCAACTTCTATCAGATCAGAGCAGTCAAGGCTGAATAAGATTGATTCTTCAGTACGAATCATTAACGGCTATTTATTGAAGCATTTAATGTTGCAATTAATGCTGAAAAAGACCAAGGACTGAAGATTACCATAAAAGGTAAGAAGACAAAGAAGAGCCTACCTGACAGTCGCCGAAAGCATGAACCAGAACGCAAGTACCCTAAAGAAGAAGACTGCAGCTTACTTAGAGTTTAAGCAGAGTCAAGAGTTGCACATTAAGGGAAATAATGTAATTGGTACATGCAACTATAAAAGGATTCAACAGAAGAGCTCAAGAGAGAGTCTGATCAATCGAAAAACTCACAAGAAAGCTAAACAACACAAGCTTACAAGCTTAGACATTCTCGAGCTGAAAATCTTCATAAGCACAAGTATATTGTAATATTTGATCATTTAGGATCATTGTGTGCATAGACTAAAGTCTATCTTGTGTATTCTGTATTGAAATATAGAAGTGAAAAACAATTGTAACTGTCAGACAAAGTGTGTCTGAACAGATCGAGAGACTAGGAGTTTCAGTCTGGTAGTGAGGTAAATCCAGCTGAATCGGGTTTGTACAACAGGATTGTATAAATCAAAGTTTTCTAGTGGAATCCTTCCTTAATTGGAAGAAGGGGAGACGTAGAAGGATTACACCACCTTCGAACTTCCAGAAACATATTCTGTCTTTTATCATTCTGCACTCGTTCTATTATTCAAGCCATCAAGCCGTTCTTACTAATCTAAGAACAGACCGTTCCGCACTAAAATATTCAGTGGTCTGTTCTGCGAAAGAGTTGATTAAGAAACAGATTTCTTTCACTAATCCGAAAGAAATCACAAGGGATTAATTATTAATAGGAGTGTTCATTCATCCCCCCCTCTAAACACTCCGGACCGATCCTAACAAGTGGTATCAGAGCAGATCGTCTTAATCAGCACAAAGACACTTGAGCTGATGGCATCATTCAACAAAATTCCTATGTTCTCAAAAGAAGACTATGATGATTGGAGAATTAGAATGCAAGCTCATCTGGCAGCACAGGATGACGATATGTGGTTCGTCATCACTGATGGACCAATGAAGATTCTGAAAGTCAATACAGCAGTCTCCATTACTGGTGGTGAACCCCAAATGGCCGAGAAGGACAGATCCCTCTGGACGAATGAAGAAAGAAAGAAAGCAAACCTCGACAACGTTGCCAAAGACATCTTGTTCAAGACATTGGATAAGAATATGTTCACTAAAATCAAGATGTGCTCTACTGCCAAAGAAATTTGGGAGAAAATAGCACAGCTATGTGAAGGGAACGACCAGACCAAGGAAAACAAATTGACTGTTGCTCTTCAAAGATTTGAGAGCATAAAAATGAAGATTGGAGAAACTCTAAATGAGTTTGATGAAATAGTTACTGGTATCATCAATGAACTGAATGGTCTGGGCAAGGAATACTCAAACAGAGAGATCGCTCTGAAAGTTATGAGAGCCCTGCCAAAAGAATGAGATGTTAAGACCATTGCAATGAGGGAGTCCAAAGATCTGAGCAAAGTTGAACTTCATGATCTGTTCGCAGATCTTAAGGCATATGAGTTCGAACTGATTAGCAGAGGTGAAGCAGAGCCATAATCTCTCAACCAAACAAAGCGTTGGTAGCCATTCCAGACCAGACCGCCCCCACAACAGATCGATCTATCGACAGATAAGTAATGATGCTATGTCATTATTTATCAAGAAATTTGGTAAACTTATGTCTAAAAATAAAAGAAATTTTAAACCCTCTCATCATTATAAATCAAGAAAGGACGATGCTGTTAATGATCAGGCTTGCTAAAATTGTGGTAAGACCGGACATTTCATTGCAGATTGCACCAGACCGAAGAAAGAAGAACGAAAAGAAAAGCATCGTGATGACAAGAAAAAGAAGCACTATAAAGATCGTAAAAGTCATAATGGGAAGTCCCAAAAGGTCCTAGTAGCAAAAGAAGGAAACAACAAGTGGGCTCAGACTGATTTAGATTCAGAAAGCTCCGAATATTCCTCCAGCGAAAGCGAAGAAGATATTCAATGTCTAATGGCAGACGAAGATAGTCAAACAAACGAGGTATTCGATCTTGACTCAAATGAATTTACACGTGAAGAGCTCATGTCCGCACTGCAAGACATGGCTAATGATTATAGACTCTTAGATGAATCATTTGAGAAAATCAAAGCTAAAGCCAATGATCAAATGGATGAGCACATCAAACCAAGCTGCTCTGAGCTGGGCGAGTGCAAGAATCTATAGATCGAGCTGAATAAGCTAAAAATCTCTTACGATCAGCTCCATGAAGAAAATAAGAGAATTAGCACACAAAATGCTAAGCTTTCTCATATCTTCAAAACATGGACAAAATCCAGAACATCATTGGAAGAATTGCAAGAGGTACAAAGAAAGTCGGTGACGTTACCGGCATAGGCTTTGATATCAAAGTCTGTACCAAAGATGAATCTGAACTGTTGCTGGTAAAGAACAAAATCAAACAAATGACATTTGTTAAATCCAGCACAGTATATGAGACTGAAGCACCTACAATTCAAACGGGAGTCTCTTTTGTGAATCAAGGTTTGAGAAAAGGGATTGGATATGTTAGCCAAGCCAAAGAAAAGGCACCAGCAAACTTTGCGTCTTTCAGACCAAATCTAAAGGTGCGAGATCTAAGGCAAGGAAGACAATACAATTACTATAACTCAAAACCAGTTCAACGAAGATATAGACTACCCTATGAGAATCAAAGGTTTTCATATCGCACACATTATCACACACAACATCGAAACAGATCAGCTCACAGCACACCAGACACACACAAGCCATTAAAGCTGATAAAGGTATGGGTTCCCAAAGGGCTAATCCGTTCTGGACCCAAGTAGGATTGGGTACCAACAATAATTATGTTTGATGACAGGTACCGAAGAAACTTGCATCAGATTGGTACTTAGACAGTGGGTGTTCTCGTCACATGACTGGAAACATCGAGCTGCTGTCTGAAGTCACAGAATGTACTGGACCCAAGATCATCTTCGGGGATAACTCAAAGGGTAAGATCGTGGGCAAGGGTAAGATTGTCCATGGTAATATTATTATCAATGATGTGTTATTAGTTGAAAATCTATGCTATAATCTGATTAGCATAAGTCAATTATGTGATAATGGTTATGCTGTAGAATTTCACAAACACACTTGCACTGTTAAATCGTCAGACGGTATGACCATGCTTGTAGGAATCAGAAATGGAAATACATATAAGATTAACTGGAACTTTGCTCAACCTGATAATCCTACTTGCTTCATCGCTAATAATGATAATAAACACTGGCTATGGCATAAACGCTTGAATCATCTCAATTTTAAGACTATTTCTAGCCTGTGTAAACATGATTTAATTGTCGGCCTGCCCAAGATCGACTTTGCTAAGGATAAGATCTGTGAAGCCTGCCAAATGGGCAAACAGATCAGATCATCCTTCAAAAACAAGAATGCCAAATCCTCCTCACGCTGCTTAGAACTATTGCATATGGACTTGTTTGGTCCTATACCAATAACAAGTTTAGAGGGAATACGGTACACTCTTGTTGTTATTGATGATTACTCACGTTTTACTTGGACTATATTTTTGAGCAGTAAAGATCAGACCGGTCCGAAATTGATCAAGCTGCTGAAACGCACTCAGAATGAGAAATCATCAAGCATAGACAGGATTCAAAGTGACAAAGACACTGAGTTTTCAAATCATAATCTTGAATCCTTTCTAGAAGATCAAGGAATTAAGCATGAATTTTCAGCCGCCCGAACTCCCCAACAAAATGGAGTTGCAGAACGAAGGAACAGAACGCTTAAAGAGGCAGCAAGGACAATGCTTGCTGATTCTGGCATTTCGCAAAAGTTCTGGGCAGAAGCTGTAAATACTGCGTGCTACACTCAAAATCGGTCTATGATTAACAAGAAGTTAAATCTTACTCCATATGAAATATGGACTGGTAACAGACCGTCTATCTCTCACCTTCATGTATTTGGTTGCAAATGCTTCGTTCACAATAATGGTAAGAATCATCTTACAGCATTTGAAGCTAAATCAGATAATGGGATATTCTTAGGAAATTCATCTAATAGCAAAGCTTTTCACGTTTTCAATAATCGCACTTTAACTGTAGAAGAATCTGTTCATGTAGTTTTTGATGAATCTTTATGTATTGAGGGTAGCAAGGAATCAATTCAAAATCAGATGGAAAATATCCATATCAAAGCTAACAGTGATGATGAGATAGTAGATAACAGGTCAAGAGACAGTCCACCGGAACCTGAAGTACCAGACAGACCGGATCATGGCAATGAAGCTCATTCAGATCGAGCCGATCCGGATGTTCCTCACTCTAATGTTAAATCAGATGCTGATAACGCCGCTACTACTCATCCGTCTGGACCAGACAATCCAGAATCGAGTTATCGATGGACAAAGAGGCATCCACCTGATCTAGTAATTGGAAGTCCTTCTGCACCGATCAGAACTAGAGGACAGATGATGGATGAATTCACTCATGCTACTTTCATATCAAATCTGGAACCTAAAAATATTGATGAAGCTTTGACTGATTTCAACTGGATTAAAGCCATGCAAAAAGAGCTTACTCAATTTGAACAAAATCAAGTTTGGAGTCTAACCTCCAGGCCAAGTGATCTGCCTGTTATTGGAACCAGATGGGTGTTCAGAAACAAGCTAGACGCAGATGGAGTTGTGGTTAGAAACAAAGCCAGACTGGTGGCCCAAGGATTCCGACAAGAAGAAGGAATTGACTTTGATGAATCTTTTGCACCAGTCGGCAGACTTGAAGCAATCCGAATATTTCTTGCTTATGCTGCTTTTAAAGACTTCAAGGTATATCAAATGGGCGTTAAGAGTGCATTTCTTAATGGTAAGCTTCAGGAGGAAGTCTACATTGAGCAACCTTCTGGATTTCAGAACCACTCATTTCCAAATCATGTATATCTACTGAATAAAGCAGTATATGGTCTGAAACAAGCCCCAAGAGCCTGGTAGGACACTCTGTCTCAATTTCTGCTGAACCATGATTTTCAGATCGGCTCAGTAGATAAAACTCTATTTAAATTTATTAAGGGGGAACATACTTTGTTAGTTCAAATTTATGTTGACGATATCATTTTTGGGTCAACTAACCCCAAATTATGCGAGAAATTCTCTAAGTTAATGCAGAGACAGGTTGAGATGAGTATGATGGGAGAACTTTCATTCTTTCTGGGTCTCCAAGTCATACAGCTCAGCAATGGCATTTTCATAAATCAAACCAAGTATACCAAAGAGTTTCTCAAGAGATTCGGAATGGAAACTGTTCAACTGCATCAACTCCAATGAGTCCTACAATCAAGTTAGATAAAGACGAAGGGGGAACAGCAGTTGAAGTATCTATGTATCGAGGACTGATCGGATCGCTCTTATATCTTACAGCGAGCCGGCCTGATATTATGTTCTCAGTCTGTATGTGCGCTAGATTTCAGTCAGAACCAAAGCAATCACACTTTATTGCTGCTAAGCGTATTCTGAAATACTTGAAAGGATCTCAGAACGTTGGTCTTTGGTATTCCAAAGATTCAAATTTCAGCCTAATCGGATATTCAAACGCTGACTATGCTGGCTGTAAGATTGATCGCAAAAGCACCAGTGGAACATGTCAATTCTTAGGTGAAAGATTGATCTCTTGGTTTAGCAAGAAGCAAACATCTATTGCCACATCTACAGCTGAAGCAGAATATCTTACCGCTGGAAGCTGTTGCGCTCAAATACTCTGGATTCAACACCAGCTCAAAGACTATGGCATTCAAGCTGTTGAATCTCCGATATTTTGTGACAACACAAGTGCAATTGCTATAACGTATTATCCAGTTCTGCACTCTAGAACAAAGCACATTGATATAAGACATCATTTTATTCGAGATCATGTTGGCAAAAATGAAATTCGGATCGAGCATATTTCAACAGAACAGCAAGCAACAGATATCTTCACCAAACCACTTCCTGAGGCTAAGTTTAATTATTTTCGTCAAATTCTTGGTTTAATAGACTTATCTTGATGTTTTAGAAGTATATTTCTTTTAGTTATTTTTTAAAGAGTGTATGCTGGCACATATCGATAATACAATGATCAGAACGACACAGACAGGTCCGAACTTTCAGACCGATCTATGACAAATCTGATGTTATCCCATGATCTGTCTGGTCAACAAATCTTTAAATAAAATAATTGTTTAAAACAGCCCGGACTGATCGTAATTTTAACCGCCTTATCTCTATTTCATCCTGACCGTTTATTTTGAATTATTTTATTATCAGTCTTCGAGATAAAGACACGTGTCTTCTCTCTCTTATTTAGCGGGCTGAACATTTCATTTTCATTCACTTTTTACAAATTACCGCTGTCTGCTCTCTAACTCTCTCATTCTTTTTCAAACTCTTCGTATTTTTCCATTACACTCAAATGGCTACTATCACTCACAACTCTCTTTCTGTTGAGTTCCATGATATCTACAGGGCTGAAGATCCCGAAATGGTCTCTATATTCAAGTCCTTAGAATCTTCTGGTTTAAGGAATTTTCTGGAATGTGGAACGGTGGTTTACGAGTCGGACATTCGAGAACTGTTCGCCAATGCTGTATCACAGAAGTCTTCCATCTCTACCACCGTCAAGGGCAAATCTTTTGAAATTTCTCCGTCGACGCTGGCAAAGACCTTTGGTCTTCCCAACTCCGGACTGACTGAATTTGGCCAGATTCCTCAAGCTTCCCCCACGGATCTTCAAGGGAAGGTATCCATCTTTGGCCACCGCCTGCAGCCTTCATTCAAGAAGAAAGAAATGTTCTTTCATTTCCAGGTGTTATGCAAGATTGTTAGCAAGCCATTATTGGGCAAACCCGGAAGCTATGATGCTGTTACTGCTGAGAAGTTCCGGGCCATGGCTGCTATTCACTCAGCGCAGAAGATGAATTGGTCTGCAATCTTATTTGGAGTTTTGCTTGAGACAGTCATCGCCTCCAAACAGGCTGTCTGTTTTGCTGTTCCTTTAAGTAAACTACTGGAGACGCTGGACATCGAGCTCGGGAAGCCGTCTGCTCTAAGTCCGTTTAAAATTATCAACTCCAAGGGATTGGCTCTCCTGAAGTCCAAGAGTGCTCCACCCACTCCTACCGATCTGGTGGCTGTCAAGATTGATAAAGGAACAGAACAGACTGCTGCTCGAAGACCTCGAGTCAAGCGCAAATTAACCATTCAGACTGGCTCCGAGGAAACTCAGTCTGCTCCTTCATCTCCAGCCAAGCCCCCTCCCAAAAAGCCAAGAACCCAGATCACCAAGCCAATCAAAACCCTACCTCTCAAAACCCTACCCATATTGCCTTCCACAAAAGCCATCCCTGCACCCCACCCTTCAACCCAACCTTCAACAGCTTCAACCACTGTACCCAAAGTAACCATCAGAGTCCCCTCTGCCATCCCTGTGGTCAAAGGGATTGTTATAACTGAATTGGGAGACTACACCCAATCAGGGATCAAATCTCCATCTTCCACCGGCAAGGGCAAGGCCATTCTCACTGACCCACTCTCCTCAAAACCCAAATCTGCCTCGCAAACAGCCATCGACATCGCTATGGAGGATGTTGAAGAAAAGGTGAAGGCACTCATTGTGGTATTTGATGAATATGTCGAGTACAGAACGATCAACCACATTGATATGTTCTTCGGCAAACTGAGACGATGTTAGAATTGCTGTACAGCGCAAAGATCTGTTTCAGGACAACCAGAGATTCAGACTGGCAACTTTGCTCTTGGCCGCTAAGAAAGCAAATTTCGATCCGAGCACTCCAACTGCCAAAGATGATGGTGCTGTTATTGCTCAACTGAAAATGGATATTCATGCTCTTCACTTAGCTGTCCGCTTTCAACGACAGAAGCTCAGCATATCCACTCCAGTACCCAGCCCGGATCATCCATCTGGGAGCAAGACTCTGGCAGAACCTTTCATAGAGACTATTCCCTCTGGAGTATCGGATCAGAAAGCAGAACAGACAGCGGAGCAGACAATGACTAATGCTCCGTCTGCTGCAGCAGATGAACCCTTGAATGTTTTGTTGGACTCCCCGACAACGTCTATTCCTCTGGGATCATCCGTCTCCCACGTTCAACTCAGTCCAACCGCCGCACCTACAACAGTTGTCTCGCCAGCTTTCGTCGATCCGGATCTGGTGGTCTCAACCGTTGTTGCAGCTTTACAGGTTGAGGAGCCTTCGAGACCTAGCACTCCTCCCGAACAATCTGCTGAAGATATGGCATTCATAGAAGAATTTTCTTCGGACTTGGTCACCTTGATCCGGTCCGAAACACGCGAAGCTGCTTTATCTTCAATTATACCCATTGCTGCAGAAGCTGATCACGCCTTGTCGTCATCAGATCACTCTCCAAGCCAGTTATCTGATGCAGCTCCATCCTTGGCAAGGTCCCTTCAGCACCTCTCTGATAACTGTCTATCTCTCTCTCAACGAGTCATAGAGGTTCATCAAAGTCAGAGGACTACGTCTTTGGACTTTGATTCATTTAAAGAGAAGATGACAGCCAGTATTAGCAGCATTCAGCGAAGACTGAATGATCTGTTCTCTCAGCAAGCTACTTATAAAAACAGCCTGAAAAAGAGCATATCGAGCTGGCCACTGAAGTTAGAGCATCCGTCGCCAATTCCCTTCGCGATCAAGACACTCGTCTTGACGCTATCAGCGCTCAGCTAGCACAGGTTGTCGATTTTCTTCAAGAGATTGCTGCTGACAAAAAGGGGGAAGAGAAAAGACTTCAAGCCGCATCAGTCCCAGTCTTCAAGAAAGTAACAGTTTCTTTGTTTAAGTCAGACTGGTCTGTATATAAGATTTTTGTGATCAATAAAAATCTAAGTTCTCAGTTAAGTCCTTGTTCATTTATTTTGAACTAAAAACGACTTAATCAATCCGAACTATAACTTAACTATGTTCATTTATTTTGAACAAGAAGAAATAATCGATCCGCAAGTATACACTTCAGAGTTCTTTAAAGACTGGATAAAAAGATTTAGAAACTAGGTTTTGTCATCATCAAAAAGGGGGAATTTGTTAGTTCCGAATTTTAAAGATGACAAAACATATCAGACCAGATCGAGAGAAATCAGACTGACCAGATCGATCGCTCAAAACAGATCAAGCTGATATGGTATATCGCAAAACAGAACGGATCGATGGAAATCAGCCTGACCAGATCGAAGCTTCAGATCGATCTCAACTTCTATTAGATCAGAGCAGTCAAGGCTGAATAAGATTGATTCTTCAGTCCGAATCATTAACGGCTATTTATTAAAGCATTTAATGTTGCAATTAATGCTGAAAAAGACCAAGGACTGAAGATTACCATAAAAGGTAAGAAGACAAAGAAGAGCCTACCTGACAGTCGCCGAAAGCATGAACTAGAACGGCAAGTACCCTAAAGAAGAAGACTGCAGCTTACTCAGAGTTTAAGCAGAGTCAAGAGTTGCACATTAAGGGAAATAATGTCGTTGGTACATGCAACTATAAAAGGATTCAACAGAAGAGCTCAAGAGAGAGTCTGATCAATCGAAAAACTCACAAGAAAGCTAAACAGCACAAGCTTACAAGCTCAGACATTCTCGAGCTGAAAATCTTCATAAGCACAAATATATTGTAATATTTGATCATTTAGTATCATTGTGTGCATATTCTAAAGTCTATCTTGTGTATTCTGTATTGAAATATAGAAGTGAAAAACAATTGTAACTGTCAGACAGAGTGTGTCTGAACAGATCGAGAGACTAGGTGTTTCAGTCTGGTAGTGAGGTAAATCCAGCTGAATCTGGTTTGTACAACAGGATTGTATAAATCAAAGTCTTCTAGTGGAATCCTTCCTTAATTGGAAGAAGGGGAGACGTAGAAGGATTACAGCACCTTCGAACTTCCAGAAACATATTCTGACTTTTATCATTCTGCACTCGTTCTATTATTCAAGCCATCAAGCCGTTCTTACTAATCTAAGAACAGACCGTTTCGCACTAAAATATTCAGTGGTCTGTTCTGCGAAAGAGTTGATTAAGAAACAGATTTCTTTCACTAATACGAAAGAAATCACAAGGGATTAATTTTTAATAGGAGTGTCCATTCACCCCCCTCTAAACACTCCGGACCGATCCTAACACTAATGATATGAATGCATGCACTAATAACGATGATAAATGCACTAGTGACGGGATTAAGACCTGGGGTCTTACATGTTCGATCCTATGTATTATATAAAATATTCATTTTCTCCAATCATTTTTTTTCTTGAAATTTAATATATTTTTCACTAGCATGTAAAACTGTGACTCAAAAATTGTCAAATAATAATTTTAATTATCTTAATTACACAATTTTAGTAGTTGCAAGTTCACATACTAAACTAATATGAAAATACTTATCACTTCATATTTTTTTCTAAAAAAAAAACCGTTTTATTGAGAAGTGAGAGATAACTGACACCGAAGGGCAGATAGAGCTTAAGGTAAGTGGGGCACTTGCCTTGTAAAAAAAAAATTCCTTAAAAAAAGTTTATTTATAAAATTATATTTTACTCCCAAAAATTATAGTTTGCCCCTCCTAAAATTATATTTGACCTGTAAATAATTTTTTGCTCTCCACTTTTTATGTAAATTTTGCCCTATATGTTATTTTTCTGGGTCCGTGACGGCCTACACCTGAAGAATACCTTGATATATATATATATATATATATATATATATATATATATATATATATATATATATATATATTTTGGTATATAACTTTTTTGTTAGTTTGCACCATCTTATATATATATATATATATATATATATATATATATATATATAGTGCCATTATAGGAAATATTTGTTAACAATTGTAATATCGAACTCTCAACCTCGTGAATTGTAGGTTTACAAAATCCTTACTCAAAATGTGTTCACATGATAGATTAATATGGATCTATTCCACAAAATATTTCTTACGAGAAGATTTGCCATACCAAAAAATTTATTTTTAAGAAGACGAGATATTAGATTTTATATATTTATTCTAAATAATGATAATTAGTTAGATATATAAGATTAGTTAAAATGAAATAAATGATTGAGCAGTATGTGATCCATGAGGAGGAACAACATGTTCATCCGATTTCTCTTTACTTTTTTAATAAAGAAAACAAAATTATATATTTTGTATATACGTATAATAAAATAAAAACTTCTCTACTGAATTTATAGATAATCTATTTTTAGTTTCGATTAACTACCAACATTATTGGTTCCTATTGCGAGCGGTGTACAAAACAATTATTATGTGAGCTCGTGGACGGATATGCAATCATCTATCGTCTAAAACATAACAAGTCTATCTCATTGAGCCCACGTTGTGCAACTCTTCATGTCCACCTCACTTAGTACGGAGCTTTGCGCTGCCATTATATTAAAAAATAAAGTTATATATTTGCTAACAGTTATACCTTTTGCTATAATGGTAATTGTTTGATTCTAATAGTTACATCATTAGGCTCGATTATTTTGGATAAATCTAGAAGTAGTTTAAAATATATCTATCAATTTGTTTAGTTAATCTGATTATAATTCAGTTATTTTTCTTAAAAACTAAAAATACCAAATAAAATTAAATTACTGAAATTTTTAGTTTTGCACAATCATTTCATTTATTTTAATCAACTTAATTAGGCTCACAATATGATTAGGGCATCAAGGATATTCTCGTCACGTCACCTATGTTCCACCGATACTCCAAAAAATTTCACGGTCAAGTATCGGACATTTTTGGGATACGGATACGCACGTATACGACATCGATATGTATCGGATACGCCACGTGGCGTATCTAGGGATAAAAATTAATTTTTATTTCAGATACGTTTTGGATACGGTCAAGATACGCCGGTGACCTTTTCCGACACGGATTAGATACGAGAACTTTCAGAATTTTTTTAAAAAATAGGGTTGAAACTGTAAATTAAATTAAATTATTTAACTTAATCCATATTTCCTAACCACCCTAATGTGTTTAATGTCGATTATATGCTTGAAATTTTTAGATGTCCTGGATTAATATTCTACCATTTGTCGTGAATTTGGTAAATTTACAACTTTATTCTTATTTTTAATGTATTTAATGTTGATTATATGCTTAAAACTTGATTTCTTACAAATATTATTAATTATATATATATATATATATAAATAAATAAATAAATTTGCCATATTCAAGCGTATCGTATCCTATAAATTTCAAAAATCCCCTACAATCATATTTGTATATGCATATTCATATATCCGCATATTCATATCCGTGCAACATACCAAGTCAAATGGCATAATGTTAAGAGGGTAGTATCGGTATAGTTGTAAGCATAAACAGAGGTAAAATCCATTCCTCACTCAGCCTCGTCATCTTTTCTCAGGAAAAGCAAAGAAGTTTCCGGATGACAAGAGTTAAGAGACAGTCCGACGGCTCATAATCGCTAGAGGTCCAAGATCTAACGGCCACCGTTCATTAAACTTCGTGGATCGGTAGTTCTGAGCGGCGGCGGCGGAGTTTTTATTTGATTCTTTGGGAAGAAGAATGGTGGCGAAGAAGAGTGGTTGACGGAATCTAAGGATTTGAACGGATTTTTTGCGAAGATTGTTTTTCGAAAAGTTATCGAGATTTAAAACTGGACGAGGATTAATCGGGAATCGTGCCATTTACGGGAGTAGATTTGAGAATTTAGGCTATTTCTACAGGTATATGAACCCTAAGTTTTTTGATGATCTGCTTGTCATTCGTGTGCTCGTTGTTTCTGTGTTGTTTTCGTCATCGTCGTCAGAGAAGGGAAATCTGCATTTCAAGATCAAGATCGAGATCTGTAGTTTTTGAAATTATTCCTGCTTTCCAAGGGTTTATAATTCCGGATTTGAGTTTATGATCCATGAATGCCAAGTCTTATGTTCGAGAAATTTCGGGATTTAAGGCGTTCCTGCATATGAATTGAAGATTTACGCTTGATTGTAATAAAGTTAAGAGAAATATGCATCAGATCAAGTTTTTTTCTACCGACAGAATTATTTCCTGGAGCATCAAGAAACTGTCTCTTTACAGATGCTCCTTTAGATGACATTCTTTGATCTACCCGGTAGAGGTTCGGTGGAAGTTGGACTATGAATATATGATGAAGAAAAGTTGGAACTTTTCTTCATTTTTTAATGAATCTTGATTGATGATTTAATTGATGCACAGTTACCCTCCTATCTCTTAAAAATTGCTACAGAACTTTGGCACGTTCTCGCGCTCTCACATTTTTGCCATGCTTGTTGGAACCGAAATATAGAAAATGCTGGCAGATTCCTTCGTTTAAATGTTACTAGCGGGTGGTTTCGAGGATAGTGTTTTGGTTGATTGAATGGACGGTCATGTTTAATGGACACTTCAATACAAAAGCGGAGCTATATTCTTCATTCTTTTTAATAATCTTTACCACATGAAGACTGCGAGTCTTTAATAATGTTAAATGACTTTCTGCCCTTTCTGACTTCCTGTCTCCTTGGCATAGTTGGCATGAGAAGTGAAGAACTATACGAAGCAATCTTGAGTGATATATATACATGAGCCGTTTGATCAATCCATTTACTTGATCAATATTCCTTGTCTCAGAATTTTTTTGTGTTTGAAGAAAACAGGATTTTTGCTCATTTAATTTGATGTTTAATGGCAGCCTGCTTCAGTTTGTGCGAAGATTTGGAGGCCAATTGGAGAGAATCTTGTCATTGAAGTGATCTAAGTTGCCTTTTGGCCTTTGGTGAGATTCTGAAATTGTTGTTGTTGTTTAATTATCTAGCAATATAGGTGTGAGATCTGTGTAATATGCGATCACTTTTAAGCTGGAAGAACGTGCTTAGCAATTACATTGTAGTTTCAGTATTCTGCTTCCTGGGTTGAATGTTTTGTCAAGCTTTTATAGCTCTTGACACTTGTAGTTGATGGGGCATCTCATTGAAAAATATTTGGAAGGAAACACAGCTTAGAACATATTGCGTATTGTATATTTGAGCATTGTGTTCAGAGCAATTTTCTTTCGTTTTTCCTGAATTAAGTATTTCTGTGTGTGGCAGACGTACTTTGTAATCGCTCCAGGAGAGTGGAATATAAATTGGGATTAAATCAGGAGAAAACTCCTGATTCCACAGGAATCGTGCTAAAGTTGTGCTGGTAGATTGATTATTGGTGTCTATAGCCTATAGGTAGGATATGCTTAAGCAGTGTGGGTCTAGAAGTTATGGATTCCATCAACCCACAGTTGAATTGGAAGATTGTTACGAAAGGAAGACGCTCCTCAGTAGCAAGGAGGAAGGTACATTGTCAAATATTTTGTGTACCATGATATTTTCTTCTGTTCCTTCTGGTCCTTCTGGTCCGGTAAGCTCTTTATTTGCTAAGATACACTACTATTAAACGTGACAGTTGAGTGCAGCTCTTTCTGGACAACCAACCTCTGGAAAAACTGAACATGTACCAATAAAGAAAAGAAGACATTTGCTTCGATCTCCATCAACTCAGCCTCGAACCTCTTCTATATGTCGTCTTGATTCCTCCTCTCAACCATATTCTTCTTCACCACTTTTTGAAGATAATGATGCATATCCAAGTCATATTTCATTTCTGAAGTCTGCAAGCTCATATTCTAACTGGAAGTTATCAGCTACAATCAAATTTGGTGAAGGGTTTGATTATGAAGTCCTCTCTGAACAAACAGGAGGGGAACATAATTATGTGGAAGACTTCTCAGGTATTGAACTTCTTGCAGCAGCTGCTAGCATGGATGATGATGATGCTGATGCTGATGCTGATGAAGCTTGCGAAGATCTTGTTGTAGAGGATAGTTTAATGCCAAAAATCTCTGATATATCCAATCTTACCGCACAATTTAAACAAGATCCAGAATGTAACAAGCCCTTGAGTAATGAGACAGTGCATGAAGATGGCACTGACCACCCTCTAGCTTGGAACAACTTGGAATCAGCTACGCAGAGTTTGCTTGGATGTGTGGTTCAGACAACAAAAGCTGATTCTTTGAAAGTGGACCGTCGGCACTGGGATTTGAACACTTTGATGGATGCTTGGGATGAACCATATAATGATACAATTGCTGGAAAAATCTCCAAGGATGTTGCTAATGATGATATGCATTTGGAAGGGAGACCGGAGTTTTCTGAATTCCAGTTACTCTGTAATCCAACTGTTGCAGAGGACAAGATCTGTAATCTTAAAGTAGAAGAAAATAAGTTAGTGCCAGTATCTTCACGTGGGAAGTGTATTGAGTCACCCAATCTTGAGGAAACTATATCAGAAGACCAAGATACAGAGAAAAATGTTGATTTTCCATTTGCTTCTATGGAAAAGATTGATTCACCTGCTGCTGCTGTTGAAAAGATTGATTGTCCTGCTACTTCTGCTGCAAAGACAAATTCGCACTTTGCTTTTGTTGAAAACATGAATTCACATAGTGCGCCTGCTGGAACAGTTGATTTGTACCCTGCTTCTGCTGAGAAGGTTGATTCGTATCCTGCTTCCACTGAAAAGATTGATTCGAATACGGCTTCCGCTGAAAAGATTGATTCGTATACGGCTTCCGCTGAAAAGATTGATTTGTATACGGCTGTTGATACTTGTCATTATTCAGATATATGTCTAGATAACCAAGGTCATGTGGGCGATGGTGATGACTTGGCTATGTTTCAGGAAGGTCGTGATTCTCCATATGAAGATGGAGAGTTGAGGGGGTCATTTTTGTACCACTGTGAGGAAAATGAATTGGAAAATCAACGTGTTGATTATGAATCTGATGGGAGACATGGAGATAGTTCTGATGCTGGTGATTTACCTGGGTCTGAGATAGTTGATGGCGGTTCTGAAGGCTCTCACGGTAGTGTAATGAAATGTTTGTTGACGAAAAGATTTCTG
Organism: Haberlea rhodopensis; assembly: GCA_907163345.1. Lineage (NCBI taxonomy): Eukaryota > Viridiplantae > Streptophyta > Magnoliopsida > Lamiales > Gesneriaceae > Haberlea > Haberlea rhodopensis. The sequence goes on from CAJQUN010000452.1 coordinate 127,342, forward strand.
GGAAGCAATGAGAGTAATAGCAGAGCAGTCCAACATTCATATATGCATTTTAAGGAAGATGAATCCGAGAATAATGATGGTGGTGGAAAGAATGAATTGGATCCTGACTTGGTTATTGGGGAAAATGTCGATAAATTTAAGAGAAGATTCTCGGATCAAATGGATGCAGTTGATGATACTGTGGCCCACATGGATGAACATTTGTTAAGGACTATACAGGCTAAAGTTCAATCTTGTAGCAAAAGTCGGTCATCCTTGGATGCATTTGATGGGAAGGATTTTTTCTTTATGCAGCGATGCAGGTAATTGATTTGTCCACATAATTGGTTTACCAATTTTAGGTCCATATACATGTACTTGTTCATATATTTATCTTGCATCTTATTGGAGGGGGGGGGGGGGGGACTTCGAATTATTTAGTTCTCATAGTATTCTTAATTGTGATATTTTTAGATCTCGCCATCTTGGTGATTCAGCTTCTCGCGCTGAAAAGGATACGGGTCCCTCCAAATATTTGAGTAGATATAGAGAAGCTACACACAAAGGCGAAAAAGTTGGAGAAGATCAGTGGACATACTGGGGTTCAAAAAGCCGTTATTCCCCACATTATCAGGGTGTTGAGGGGCGTAGCTTCAACAGGCCAAGAAGAATAATTGGGGACTCGGTAGATAAGTTTTGTAGGTTGGACTTTGATCCCAAAAGGCAGAATGCTAATTATTCGTCAAAAGGATGCTCGCGTAGGCCCTTAATTAGAAGTTCACCTGTGGATAGAGATGATTGTTTCGGTGTGGGCAGAAGGATGCCGCCAACACAAGGTATCAGGGAGAATTATCCACAATGTGTTGGTAAGAAATTTGAGCCTCTGCCTGATTATACTTCCAAATCTGCTCGCCTGTCACCTTATTTACCAAGCAGGGAACGAAGCTTTTCTCCCAGTTCTGGTAGAGGCGTTCATATTCCCTTAACACACAGAAGGTCTCGTTCAAGATCAAGGACACGTTCCCCAATGGCCTGGCATTCTAATAGAGCACGGGATTTGGGTACTAGAAGACACATCAGGTCTCCAGATTTTAGGTATGAGGCGAGGATGGACAGAATGAAATTACTTGATTCAAATTCCACTTTTACATCTGATTATAGGGAGGGTTACTTGTCTCCATCAAGGGGCCGGTTCTCCCCGCAACGCAATGGCCGATGGCTTGATGATCTTAGTTTTGCAGACAACCATCTAAGACGCAGGAGATCGCCTGTGAGATTATATAGACGCTCACAGAGGTTTGATGCTATCGGTTCTTCTGGTAGACCAAAACAAGATGACTATTTTAAGCCCACAATTCGTCCAGGAAGATTCTCCTTGGTTAATGATGGCAGGGAGGGTAAATTTGAGACCAGTTATGAACCTAGAATGTGTGATGATAGAGGTGAGATGATGATGCATCGAAGACGGGATGCTGATGATGGTGGAAATTCGAGGCGGTTTCGGCAATCTGCAGAAGCCGATGCTCTTGAGACGAGCAACTCGAATAACAAGGATGATGTCCGAGGTACTGACCCAAGGGATGTGCCTCAGAAATAGAATAATGAGGGAAAAGGAACATTTCCAATAATCTGACCGGCTATGCTCTTTCGTGGTAGAGGAGATTGGCTATATATGTATGATATGATGTATGTATATATGACAAGGAGCATTGACGTAGAAGAGAAACGACGGATGAATGCTGAGTGTTCATTAGTTCGTTTCCTCTCAAGGTCGACAACTTGTGCTAGATGGTAATTCTTGTGTTCCTGTTGGTTTTGTTTTGCCCTTTTTTAACATGGGTATTTTTTTTTCTCAAGTTATTTCACTGATTTCTTTCTTGATGGTTCAATACATGGAGAGATGGGAGCTTGTTTAAGTTTGAGCTGATGGAGGTCAATGTAGGTAGTAGCAGTTTGTGGGATGCAGTATATTGTATATGGTTTGGAAGAATGATTATCTATGGGAAGAAATACTGCCATGGATGCGGTTTGTTGGCCTCATCAAGGTTTTTTTCCTTCATATTATTATTGTTGACTGGAGTGAGAAAATATCTTAATTAGCCTTTTCCTTTTTTCTGCTTAATTTTATTTTTTTCCTATGATATATACGAAAGTGTTCCCACTTATTCTCAGTACAAAAATAGGTACAATGGTTAATTTACAACCACGCTTAGTGTTCAAAGTAAATGAGGTTACTAAATAAATAATTAAATATAAGAACATACATAGTAGAGAGAAAACTATTTGATATTTCTTGGTACATATAATTATAAAAGATGGAAGTTCAAAACATATAAGATAATATTGACTCGATTTTAGATTTAAAATATGCAGCTCTTGAGTATACGTACACAACACTTCGGTATTGTTTGCAAATGTTTATTCCAAGTATTTTTATATTGTTTTTGCTTAAAGTTGAAACAAATTGATTTTAAGCAAAAATAAAAATATTGGATGCTTGATATTAAAATAAAAAGCAGCTTAAAAAGCTACCGTTCAACTTAAATCAGTCAAAAAAATTTCATTACTTATTTCTCTGTTTCTTGCGTTTACCTTTTTTTTTAAAGAAACAATAGTTGAAGCTAGAAAACCAAACATTCAAATATTTTTTTTATAATCTAAACAGATAAGCATTTTTCAGAAGCATTTACAAATGTTGTCCATGATTTGAGAAGTTAACTCTAAACTTTCTATATGCAGTAGGAAAAACTAGAGATGATATCTAATTAAATATGATTAACTTCCCAAAACATTGGTGTTTATTGAGTTGACAACTCAATTATTTTACCTAAATCATGTTTGAGTATTGCAGATGAAAAATCGAAAGAACTTGTTTAGTTTGGCTCGGGAGATTTAGAGCACAAAAGTTTAGAAGTCGACACCAACGATTCTGGATTGACTTATAATTTTTTTATAATTAAGCATTCACATAATTTTAAGACAATATGTATGTACGATCATGATTCTGATTGTACTTGGATATTTTATCCTTTTCTAACAATTCACGACATCGTCACAATAATTTTTATTGGCAATAAAGTACTGATTTATGATATTATTCCATTTATTCATTGTCTATTTCGTTGCAGTGATTGTTTAGTCTCACCCTTCATCCGTCAACTACACATTTCATATGCGAATATGATTTGGTTTAAGTTTGAAACACGATTTAACCTACACTTGGGTGTTATTAGTATTGTAAAATGAAAATGATGAGCACTTACCTAGAGTTTTTGTGCCTATATAAACCCTTCTCACATTATGAAGAATTCATCCTTCACCCGAGTGTTCTTTTATTCATACATGTGAGTGGATACGTGGAGTTGTAATCTTTTTGAAAATATCAATAAATCGTGTTTGGCTCCTGTAAATCGTGTATTTTATTAGTAATGTCTTACATTTTATTTTCGAAAGTATTTATTACTCTTGGTAATTAATTGGTCACGATGAACATCTGCTTCTGTGAATTTGCCTACCGATCATTCCCAGGAACCCTCTAGCTGGAGAAAATACTTTTTATAATGATGCAATTTGTGACATCTACTTTCCCATTAATATGAGGATAATTGATAACAATGATAAACACCTGCAGAATTTTTATCTGCCCGTTCCAACTCTTGATTTTCACACCTTTAAATTGTTCTCATTATCCGATACCAATCTCCTCGGGACACTGAATATACGGGTCAATGTTTTCCTAGGCTTTCTATCGCCACATTCAATAATCGTCAGACATCCTCAAACTTAGAACTCTTAAGTTAGATGTTGTAAGTTTTTTAAAAATAAAAAATTATTTCGGATACCAAAATTTTTTAGTTGTTTGAGTTTGGAAAATGAAATTTTTGACACTCAATTTTTTTTATTTTTTTTAAAATAATTACTATAGCCGTTTTAATGGCTCTAAGTTTGAGTATGTAAAAATGAATGTGTTCATGAATTTAGATAAAAAACATAAAATCAAGTCAAGATGATGCAAAATGTTAGAATTTATGAAAGTTGAGGATGTAAACATAATTTTTCAAACAATGTTCAATTGAAATTTGGACCAAACTATAGTATGTTTTGCGTAATTTTTCCTAAATATTATTGATGTATATATATAAACATTAATAAAAATTGTTTCGTATTTGATAAATTTTTATATAATTCATCTTTCATTTTTGATATTTTTTTTGTTTTTATTTTGGTAGACTGACGCATTTGTGCGTCAAGACTTGATTTCTTTTATGGTTTATATAATCTACCCCAATCCATTGTAATGAAAGGCTTAGTAATGGTTGTTGTTGGCATAAGTATTATTAATGTAACAAAAAATAGATATGCTCAGTACACAACCTATTTCTTACATTTGGAAAATCAGTGATGTTCAATCCCAATGCAAATATCACACATACATACATATTATTACACCAATTGCAGTTTCAAATACATATATAATATATATAATATACGAATTGAGAATTTGCACACTTCAACTTGGTGTTCAAATATCCATGCATCATCATGATCACCAACTGAAACTGATGGACTCAAAATGCAGGTTTTTGGCTAAACCAGATGCACAAATTCTTGCAACATCATGTCTCATGCTCTTAGGGCCACTCACCAAAACTCCAACATCTGACTCCTTGCATTCAAGAAGTATCCCTGTCACCATTTTATTAATCACAACTGATAAGGTCTCATTATTATAAAGAACACAAATAAAACTGTGAGAAATCCACCCCTAAAATTTTTTGACCTCCTTTTTTATGTTATTATTTTTTGACTTCCCTAAACAAAAATTCTAAATTCGCAAGTAAGCCAAATATTGAGAATATATATTCAAGATTGATATCTAAATGGGTGTTTGCGATTGCTTTTCAAATCTATTTATCTACTTTTCTGACAAAAGAAGCTACTTTTCTGACAAAAGAAGCAAATTTTGAGTGTTTTATTTCATTGCTTCTGTTATTACTTCTCTAAAAATAAGCAGGTAAAAACAGAAGCAGAGAAGCATGTCATGAGATGTTTTTCACTGCTTTTACTTGTGTGTTGACAATTTTATAGTAATTTGAAGTTCATTAAGCTGACTCAATGCTTTTGCTTAACAACAACTTTTTCTAATTTTAAGCAAAAACAACATAAAAGCATTTTGAATAAGCAATTACAAACACCTGTCAAACATAAATGTTGGTGGTTGGGTAATGGGTACTTAAAGCCCAAAGACAACAACCCAATGATATCAACTCAATCAAATATATAGGAGATTGCAGACAAGGACTCTTGAATTTGTGGCAATCTGTATCTAGTATCATAACCGAAGTCACTTGTTACAATAGCTTTATACTTTTTACAACTATATTTTTCTAACAAGAGTGAAGAGTGACTAAAATGGCTTGATTATAAATATGTTAAGTGACATTTAAGAAAACAATCGGTTAATCCAGAACATATAAAACAATAAACCAAAGAATGAGGGAGATCACTTACTATTTAAATCAGGTCTTGCACCAAACTGCACCTTAGTGGACTGAACAAGAGACTGATGAGGAAGGCTCTCAAGCTCCCTATCCACACCACATAACCAAGAACCAGGTGACGTGGTCGGTGTCGCAAAATCAACATTCTGAATCTGCTTCCCTTCAGCAGAAATCTTCCTCTTTTGCCACAAGAAAGCAACACTAGCTGATACAAAAATACAAGCGCATACAAGAAACATGTCCCAAAGAATCTTGAAGCTGTAATGGTAATTCTCCCCTCTACGTTCCACGGGATATATATGATAACGCGTGACAAGGCCTAAAGTTATCAAAAACAAGACAAATGATGATGATATTATCACGGCAAGACATAGCCAGCTATGCTTGCCAAGAACTGGGGAAATAGGGGAATCAAATGGATTTGGCTTGAACAGTTTGGTTTCGATCTGTTTCTTGGAATCTTCTACGGGTTTTTCGGTTTCTCTTGTAACATATGCTTCGATCTGTAGTTGCAGACCCGAGAGGTTTAAATGGGTGTCGGATAAAGGGAGCAAAAGGTCGAGCATGGTGAGATCGGTTGTGTTCTTGAAGACGGGGATTAGGAGAATTTTTGGAGCTTTAATGGTGGATTCTGTTGTTGTGCTGTGAATGATTTCACGTAGTATGGAGATGAATGGAGCGATCCCACTTCCTCCACAGATCATCACCAATGCCTCGTGGCTGTGACAATTTTAACTTTGTTAGTACGTGCTAAATGTTACGTTTGTTAGTAGTACTATTACTTAAAAACTTTATATGCCGCCATATAGACAGAATATGGAGGTTCATTCATATTTTGATTACTTAATTGGCTCTATTTATATATCTATCTAAAGGAATTACACAAGAAATCTGATGACTGATTCAATTAATGGCTCTATATTCATGTGAGTGATTCTATATGCTATGCTTAGTTACCTCAGAAAATGAAATGATGCAGGTCCATAAGGTCCTTCAGTTGATACTTCAAGACCATCCAAAGAAGAAGAAAGCTGTGTATAAAGCTTTTGAGTCCAACTTCCCTCGCTTTTAATTTCAACACTTAGGGTATGTGGCTCCAGGTTAGAGTTTGAAATCACAGTAAATGGATGCCACTGCAACTTGCATATGCTTGGAACATTCACAAACAAGACGCTAGTGGGACTGTAACTCAAATCTACAAACAAAAACTAGGTCAATATTGTTGATTGAAATACAGTTTATACTAAATCTACCCTTAGATGGTTTCCGGGCTTATTGAAAAAGAGTTCTTGTATAATTCACCTGGATTCTTGGCAAAGGTGAGCTCAAATGTACCATTAGGCAAAAGGCGAGTAGAAACCAATCTAGACCTGCGTCTCGATTGTAAGAACCTCAAGTATCGATCGATTATGAACAGAAAGATTCCGGGAAGAATCAAGCATAAGTATGCTACTCCGACATGGAACATGTAGAAGAACACAAAGAGAATATATAGATGGTGAGCGTAGAAGAAAACTTCGAAAGCTTTCCTTCTAACGCGATCAAAACTGGTTACCCAAATCCCTAAAGACACCACGAAAGCGATAACTCCGGCTACATTTGATAAATAAGTACTGCTCCATTCAAGCATCTGCAATACAAGTTTCCTTGTGGTACTTATTCTCTATTCTCAATCCGAGGAAGTAAAAAATATTAAACTTTTTTACAAGAAAATAAGATGCTCGAAAGAAGTATATGCACTTTACCAGGTACATTTCACCTGTCAGTGCCCCCCAGTATATCATGAATCCAATGGAGTGGGCTGCAAAAAGAGCATTTGAAATATGGCCTAGCCAAATGTGATATTTGATACTAGACTCTGATGTGAGGCCAACAAGAGGCAATAGAGACGACCACCGAGTCACGGGGAAAAACAGGAATGCCCAACATGTGTTTCCGATGTATCCAAGCCTCAAAGACACGCTACGAAATTTCAACTGCCACCTGCAATCAATATCCAAGAAAATGATCATCTTTTCTTATGATATAGATCAAGCATATTGGATTCCCCTTTTACTCCTACATATTAAAGAATGAAACTATTTTCAGCTCCCATCTGAGATTGTGGAAAAAGTGATATCTGATATCAACAAAAGATAATAAGTTCTAATCCTGCAATAGCAATCCTCTTTATATTCTCATTTAGTTGGTCTCGAAGTTCTGATTTTTGTGCCTTCTATTAACCGATATCCAACCAACATGCACATGCACGCCTTAGAATCAATTTTGGACATATATTCCCTAAAGTATAAAATATTAACCATGAGATGCATCAAAACTGATGTATCATAAACTCAGCGGAGAATTCGGATTTAGAAACATACACTTTTACTCCTGGTCGCATGTGGAGATGCCCAAAGCTGACATACAAATAGTTCCCCAAGGACCAGATCAGAAGTGCCACAAACATGGCTACAAATGTAAGTTCCACTACACTGACTATTCCCAACGGCCACATCACCAATGCTGGACGTCTCAGGGGTCGGAAACAGCGCCAATTACTGCGACGATTTCATGCTCGATCAGTCGTTAATATATAAGATCTAAATCATGCATGTTAGCGAGAATATGTCACGTCATCATTATTCGTCAATTTTAACCATTACTGAACCGGAAGTCAAGTCATAAACTCGCAGGTTCGTCAGCAAGAGTTAAATCGATCAAACTTATTTCACATTCGATTTCAGAAAGGTATTACTATAGAAAAAGTTAACAAGAAATATATAAACCGCCAAACCTCTGGTAGTTTGATTTCTTCTTGAAATGTAGATATACACATCCAAGAACAGCAATAAGCATGATTGGGAAACTGAATAAAAGAAGATTTGTCCCTGAAAAAGCATATTATAAATATATAAATATTTATATCAGATGGTATTAAGCTACAGAAAGTAGAAAAAAAAAATTAAGCTAGCATCAATGCATGCATGGCAATAAAATCCCATCTTGAATCAAAGATTGAACCTTGTTCTCTGAAGTAAGTGGAGTTAAGATTTTCCTTGAATTTGGGAGTCCAAGAAAACTTGTAAACTTTTGTAGGAAGCATAGCCCACATTAAAATATACCCTACAAACACCACAAGGAAGAAAACCTGCCATGCTGCTTGGGATTTCATATTTTTCTGTGTGTGTAATCTTGAATTATTGCTCTTATATTACATGCATTAAATAGGGATATATGTTTCTTGTATTTATAGGAGAAGAAACCAAAAAATTCTTATTGATCATTTTATGTGAAGTCGAAGAAAAAGCATGATTCATGCAAAAATACAAGGGTTTCTGTACGCTAAGTTCGGGTTTTTGAGGCAACTAAAACTGTGAATCAATTGGAACTAGTTGAGTTATTTAATCAAAGCCAAAGTCAAAAACGTACGTTTGCTTTTGTAAGTATATTGGTTAATTGGGTGGTCTTGGGGGCAACGATAAGTCTTTTGTATTGTAGGGGAAGACTGCGTACATTACGCCCAATGAGCCCGATCATCCCAGACCTGTGCACCGCGGGAGCTTCGTGCACCGAGTTTGCCCATACATGTTTGTGTAGGGCTAATTTAATAAAATAATATTAAAAAATGTAAAAAATAAAGTTAAAAAAGAAGATGTTACGTTTATAGCGTGATTCGCGATCCGGGTTCGCGTTTCTTCAGAAACGCGAACCAGGATCGTGACTCTTATTGATAAATTTTTTTTAAATGAGGAGAGAGAAACGCGACCCGGGTCCGCTTTTCTCACTCCTCTTAATTTTTTTTAAATGAGGAGGGAGAAACGCAATCCGGGTTCGCGTTTCTCTCTCCTCCAAATTTTTTTGTTTTTTTTAAAAAGAGTCCTCTCTCATCTTAATTTTTTTAAATGAGGAGAGAGAAACGCGATTTGGGTTCGCGTTTCTCTCTCATCAAAATCTATTTTTTTTAAAAGAGGAGAGAAACGAGTTCTCTCTCTCCTAAAAAATCTAAAACTCATTTAAATTTTTTTAAGTGAGGAGAGAGAAAAACGAACAAAATTCACTTTTCTCTCTCCTCGTAATTTTTTTAAAAAATGAGTTTTATATAATTAGTGGATAATTCAATTGTTGTAGGTAAGAAATGTTTAATCTAATGTGCTAATTAGTAGATACGGGAGGACACGGAAAAATTGATTTTTTTTAAAAAAAATTAAAGAATTTTTTGAAAAAAGAACAACTTTTTTTATTACAGAAAAATGTTTAAAAAGTATAAATTTTTATGTAGTTTCGTGTAGTTGGAGTGATATTTGTTGTACATTGAGTGGTATTTGGTGTAAAAAGAAAAAAATTAAAAAAATTATAAATTTTTTATGTTTATATAGTTTGTGTGATATTTGTTTTTTTATGTTTATAAATCCGTGTCCCCGTGTACGTATCGTATCTTACATGTATCCCCGTATTCGTGTCTGTGCAGCGTAGGCTATAAACCATAGGGGAGTGCAACCCATTTTTTGAATTAATTAAATCAAATATATTACAATATTTGAAATTGCAAAATCAATTTTATACAAAAAAAAATTGATTTTAATTCATATAATCTAAATGAATTAATATTTTTGAATTAATCGAACTGAAATTACAAGAGTTGAAGTAACGCACATTTTTGAGCTAGTAGAATATATGTTGAAGAATTTAGTTTTAAAATTCTCAAATTAGTACAAATATAAATTTTTAAAAATAATCAAAATTTTAATTAATAATAATATTATATAATAATTTATAATAATAATAATTATTATATATAAACTGAGTGAAAAAATTATTTTGAAACTTTCGGTTATTTGTTCAATTGAAAACTTTAATAGTGTTCATTTAATAGTGTGCAATTGTTTCGTATTTCTCTCTCATCACTTAAAAAAAATTAAATGATTTTAACTTTTGAGGGAAAAAAATAAATTTTGAGAAGAGAGAAACGTGAATCCGGATCGCGCTTCTCTCACCTCATCATTTAAAATAAATTTAAGAGGAGAGAGAACCGAGTTCTCTATCTTTTTAAAAAAAAAACAAAAAAAATTGGAGAAGAGAGAAACGTGAACTCGAATCGCGTTTCTCTTTCCTCATTTAAAAAAAAATTAAGAGGATTTAAAAAAAAAAAAATTCAATAAGAATCGCTATCCCGATTCACCAATCACGCCACAAACGTAACATCTTTTTTTTTTAATTTTATTTTTAATTTTTTTAATTTTTTAATATTATTTTATTAAATTAGCCTTTGTGCAGCTTCAAATAAGAAGTTTTTTTATTTGAGGAGAGACGATAGTTGAAATAAAATAAAAAAAAAAACTGTTGCTAAACAGTACACCATGCAAGTACAGTTGACTTTTGGTTGTTAAACTACTTGCAGCTGTACATATACACATATGCAAACGAAATCAAAGTTGACAAAAAATGCATTTCAACTCTCAATCATAGATTAAAAAAAAAGAAAAAAAAAGACAATGTATTATGTTGTAAAAAATTGTTATAATCGATAACAGATTATAACTATTATTTCTTTATTAAATAAATGAATCCAATATATAGCAGTTTCAGTAATAAATGGCTTCCAGTTTACTGTTTTCTCATAATCAATGTAGGATAGAATGTTATATGCAACTTCGAGATATTCTACTCATGCAATTCCATAAAATTATCGCCTTTTCTTCTTCGCCAATACCCGCCAACAACAACAATTGTAAGCATTGGCATAGCTAGGATTTCTAACATAAAAACACGTAAGACTTAATTAATATATACAATTTATATTAAAAGATGCAAAATCCCATGTTCTTATACAGAAATAATATATTATTTTTTATAATTTTTTTGTAATACTTTTGCTGTTGCTCAGGTGACAGGGACAGGAGAACACTTCACAAAATGCGCTTAGAGATAGGTATAATAAGTTAGTGAGTTTAGCTCTTTTTTCGTGTTATTTAGCAGGTCCTCGGACAGTAAGAATGGAGTTGCCTGAATGATATCAGTCAGAGCGCATTCCAACCGTGCTTGGCTTCCCAACTTCTACTCCTGAGAAAACTTCGACGGAATCGGTCTGTCAAAGCCAGGTATACGGAGATTCGCGGCATTCTCCATTCTCCGCAAGGGGAGCTTTTAAGCAATAGACAAGACAAGTTGTATCTTCAACTACATAAGGGAATGAAAGGCCGCTTTGCGTTGGATGCTCTTTACCCTCCCCACAATGATGGCTCGAGCCTACTTCCATTCCAGAAGGAGGGGCTTTCAAAAAGCTCCATTACCATACCCGTTTGCTATTGTTTAAGGTGTTGGAAAACTTAAGAATTAATTTTTTTTACTATGCTCGATGATCGAGCGGGCCAGAAAATTATTGCCTTCGTGAACAGTAGCTCGATCGATCGAGCTCCTTGCTCGATCGATCGAGTACTGTATCTGTTTTAAACAATTTAGAGATACATCAAATGGATGTAAAAACGGCATTCCTCAATGAGGAACTTGAGAAGGAAATTTATATGAAACAACCCGAGGGGTTTGTTGTTCCCGGACAAGAGAAAAAAGTGTGTAGACTCGCTAAATCATTATATGGGCTTAAGCAAGCGTCGAAGCAATGACATGAAAAATTTGACAAAACAATGTTGTCAAATGGTTTCAAAATTAACGAGTGTGATAAATGCGTTTATATGAAAAACACGCCTAAAGCATATGTAGTAGTATGCTTGTGCGTTGATGATATTCTCATAGTGGGAAGCAACTTAGAAATCATCAACGCGACAAAGAAAATGTTAATAAAACATTTTGAAATGAAAGACATGGGTGAAGCTAGTGTGATACTTGGAATTAAAATCTCCAAGATATCTGAAGGACAAGTATTGTCGCAGTCTCATTATGTTGAGAAAATACTCAAGAAATTTCTCGCGAATGATACGTCGTCTGTAAAAACACCCTATGACCCGAATCTACATTTGGTTAAAAACAAAGGAGACCCTGTCATGCAATTAGAATACTCAAGGATAATTGGCAGTCTCATGTATCTCATGAATTGTACACGTCCTGATATTGCATATGCGGTTGGCAAACTAAATAGATTCACAAGCAATCCAAACAATGACCATTGGAAGGCATTAACGAGGGTACTTAAATATTTAAGATACACCCTGAACTATGGATTGTACTATACAAGATATCCTGCTGTATTGGAAAGATACAGTGATGCAAATTGGATATCGGACACTCAAGACTCCAAGTCGACAAGTGGTTATGTGTTTACCAATGGAGGGGCTCGTGGAAATCTACCAAGCAAACTTGTATTGCTAGATCCACTATGGAATTTGAATTCATAGCTTTGGACAAAGCGGGAGAAGAAGCCGAATGGCTTAGAAGTTTCTTGGAAGAAATTCCTTGTTGGAAAAAACCTGTGCCTGCAATTAAAATACATTGCGATAGTCAATCTGCTATAGGAAGGGCACAGAGTAGCATGTATAATGGTAAGTCTAGACATATACGTCGTAGACACAATACTATTAAACAGTTGATCTCAAATGGCATTATGTCCATTGACTACGTGAAGTCAAAGGAAAATATTACGGATCCGCTCACGAAAGGCTTGCCTAGAGATCAAGTATATAGTTTATCGAGGGGAATGAGATTAAAACCCTATAACCAAACTCTTGTGGTGGTACCCAACCTATGTGACTGGAGATCCCAAGATCGAGGTTCAAAAGGGACAACTGTGATGCCCATGAATTAATGGTATTAATCCCGGAGTGGTAATGATCCTTTAAGGATTTTAATTGTGGCAATTATGAATTAATTGCGGTGTTGGGACACCCGAGGATGTTAAATCGGGTCTTTGGGAGCGTTGGATCCAAATGTTGAGATTGTATTATCATCGTGGTGAAAAACCTTAGAATTGGGTTTTTGGTGGTATCTGGGGTCCGGGGTACTTTGTATTGGGGCTGGTATTGGAAATTGAGGTTGGAGAGATAATTATTGAAAACAGATGATTTTTAATGAGTCATGATGTAATTGTGGAGGAATTGGTATTTTGGAGTCTTGGTACTATATATACCAAGTGGACTCGATGTGTCGTCATTGCACGAACTCTCCTCCCTCCCTCTCTCGTCTCACCCGCGATTTCCCCTCTCCCCAAGCCCCTCTTTTTTCCTTTTGGGAGAAAATGGCTGAAAGCACGGCTCGGGAGCAGGATTTCTCGAAGATAATCAGGTATTATCCTTCCCCTCGTCTTTGCCTTCGATTTGGTGGTAGTATTATGGCTTTTGGTTAAGAATTATGTTGGATTTGGAAATTGGGGACTTTTGGTAAAAAATCAAAAGTTATGTTTTTGGTGTTTTTATTGGTTTTAAATGGAGTATTGGAAGTGTTGAAGGTGTATGTGGTGTTGGTTTTGAGTTTGGGTGTGAAAAACACCATTAAAGCTCGAATTTTCGGAAACCCGCAGGTCGCGATCGGTCGCGGCTTGGCACCGATCGATCGCGACATGATACTGATTTTGGAGTGACGATGAACAGTGGCGGCGATCGATCGCGAATAATGGGCGATCGACCGCGGGGGTCTTGGCGATCGATCGCGGCATGTTTTTTTCCGGGTAATAGGTTCTCGCGATCGATCGCGAGGAGGTGGCGATCGATCGCGGCCCTGTTTCCTTTGATTTTTTCAAAATTTTGGAAAATGTCGGGATTTTGGAATCGATGTTTAATTAGCCAATTTTCGGGGCAATGTCTACATTCCAATGGGAATGCTATACCTTTAAAATGAAATGGTTGGAGCCAAGTTTTAATAAAAATTGGAATACTCAATTTAGTATTTGGTTAACCTTTGAACACATTAAATGGAATATTTTGGGTATTATGCATGCTTAGCCCGGAGTGTTTTAAAATGGTTAATCGTCATGGATTGACGATAGGTTTGGAGGTTGTGAGCGTGCTTCGGCACGTGGTTGCATGTTTGTGTTTAACTGTGAATTATTTATGTGTTAGCACATAATTCATCGGGTCGCGGGACTCAGTCAAGGTTTGGTTCGGACTACGGAATCATAAGGTACGTATAACGTACGAGCATAGCCCTTTATCTTATTGCAATTGTTGAATGCATGGTATATTACGTTTGCAATAAATGGATAGGCATTGGGAATTATATGGTGCCGCTTTTGAGCGAGCAATGATTGGATGTCATCGCTATTGAGCGAACATCGGTTATGACGCCGCCGCTGTTGAGCGTGCGTGAGATTAAAATGCCGCTATTGTGGAGCGAGCGATGAAATAGAACAATGGAACTATTAGTGAGATATATAGAATATCTGTAATCATTGTTTAATGATTTGATTTTATTGATTATAGTATCAGTATATGAGGAATGGATTTGTTAATCAATGTAATGATTAACTGGCTTTTGGAAATTTGATGGTTTCGGTTATTTGAGAACAGGAACATCACAGGGGATCCCGGATGAGGATGATGCCATCCAGGGAGTGTCTTTTAATATTCATAGCATTCACATTGTGTAAATTATGAATTGTAATATTGTGCTTATTGGATTGGTGGTATTGGTATGCTCACCCGTGTGGGGGCTGTCTCTGTTGGGCAGGTGAATAGGTACATCGATGGCTTTGGAGTTGAGCTCGAGCTGTTGATTGGAGGTACTTCCAGGTCCGACGTACCAGAGCTGGTATTGAGTATGATATTTATACATTAGATACACATATATTTATTCGATGCTCGCATGTGAGCACTATTAGACAAAATGCCTTTAATGATTCTTAAGACATATTAGAATATGTTGGAGTATAGGGATACTCTTCTAGGAGATCACCTACGTAAGTGCGAAGTGTTGCCGCTTCAAAGAATGAAAAGCACTTATGAAACCAAGCGTGGTCCATGGTCGAAACGGACACAACCGTAAGAAACCAATATGGAGGTTAGAATTGTTATGGTGTGGGTTCAATAGTCTTGGTTTACACCAACGACTAAATAGTTCAAGACTATACGTTCACTATTAAGTCAAGTAAATCTGATTGAATACTACTACGGAAGATTCAAAGTCGCAAGCTATCTCTCCAGATACCATAGTCGTTCTTCAAAGCACTTAATTGCATACATGCATTAATTTAATTCATGTGGGGGATTGTTGGAAAACTTAAAAATTAATTTTTTTTTAATATGCTCGATCGATCGAGCGGGCCAGAAAATTATTGCCTTCGTGAACAGTAGCTCGATCGATCGAGCACTGTATCTGTTTTGTGAAATGGTATGTCCATTCACGTTTAGGGTGCGATTTTTGACGATATAGTGCCTCCAAATGGTGTCCATTCGGACTTGTTTTGGTTCACTATATATACAACATAACCCCGCTTGTTTTAAAAATTGATTTTCGAAATCTACATCATATAATAAGTGAAATTTGAGAGCATTTGTTATTCATCAAATTGAGTGCTTTGAACCTTTGTGGTTTGATGACTTTTGATTTGGAGTGCTCCTATCACAAGTCATAGTCGTATCTTGGGAGACAAATTGCCATAACAAACCGTTAGCACCATAGCGGAACAATATGTATGTAAGTACCAATAACATCCAGAAAAAAAAACTATTTTAGCTCAAAATACAATTATAAATTTAGCTGGAAACAAAACTTACCGAAAAAAATAGTTAACACAAAAACATTTAGGAAAACCAACTTCTAGGTGAAGTTCATCAAATACGAATGATTACCAAGGCGATAAAGCTTTATCAATTGTTCTGAAAAAGAAGAATAGCCCGAAAGCTCCATCAGTTCAGCCATAAGATTATATAAATACTTTTTTTGTACTAATTCTCCAATATATTCCTTTTGTTTCCATAATATTTCTATGACACTTAATTTGTGGATTTCATCATATCAATTAGGGTTCAGCCCCTACATTGGGTCCGGCCATGATTGTAAGGCTGTTCAATTCACATGATATCTTGAAATCCTTCATGTAAAATTCCATAACAAAGATCGCCATGATTGGTGATGTGGTCATCAAATTTGGGGGATTTTGTCTTCATGGCAATTTTTGGCCATCTTGGAAGACACATAGTTCAATGTTGGTTTGGTGTTCGATGTTTTATTTTTATGTTTTGAGTTTAGTTATGTGAAGTTATGGAATAAACCTATTGTTTTTGTCGCAAAAAGATGCAAAGGAAAATACACTAAATTTTTATCTTTCCTGAGTATCATATGCGTTTTTAGTTTGCATCAACGTAGGGAGGATGAAAAAACTAAAATAATGATAAGAAACTATTATATCTTAAATAAAAAGAATAAAGAAGCTTCAAATTTTAGATGAGCAATTTTATTTATTTTTATTGTTTTAGCAATGCAATGATTTTATTCAATTAAAAAATGTACATATTTTGTTTCTAGTGGAAATTACAAAATATCTTCTGGAAATATAGTACTCTCAAACTTTTAGAACTAAACAAATATTATGTCCAAAAAAAAAATTCCGACCAAACATTCATATACGAAACACTGTAACTTACCAATAGTACAATTGTTCACATTCAATCGCAAACACAGAACATAGTTCATACAAAACCATCAACATCGAAATTAAAGCGTAAAGATATCGATCATCAAACTATAGAAGATGAAGCCAACTTGAACTAGCTGTTGTTAGTTAGGAGTTAGTCTTTTATAAATATTAGTTATGAAAGTGTGTGTTAGTACACTTTTGTATATCTAAATATATAAGTATGGATTTTCAATATGTATACTGATGTGATCCATTATTTTTACGTCTTTGGTAGAATCAAGTGTTTATGAAAAATAAAGGAAATACGCCAAGATTTTTACGTGGAAAACTCTCGAATTGAAGGAAAAACCACAGGACCTAGTCCAGTATAATTTGTACTATCACAATCTTGATTTGTTACAGCACTTTTGACACAATATATGACTATAGAATTATTACACAAGAATATCTGAAAAAATAATAGAGATGACCGAACAGAATAACGTATGCTCTCTTCGGAGTCTTTTATGCATAAAAAGTCCAACCCTTTAAATGAGACTCTCAGCGGGTATTTATAGGTTCGATTCCTGTGTTTACTTGGCGGGAAAGTTTATGAACCCGTCTCCTTTGATTGTGACGATAATGTGGCGAGTATGTCAGAAAAATCCGCACCCCATTAATGCACATTTATCCCCGTCGGTTAATTTGTTGGTTATCACCGATTCTTCCGCTAATCTTTGACTAGAATCCCGAGGAGGGTTTAACAGCTGTTCGGCTACCATGTGCTCGGTATTCATCCTGTTCGGTGCCACTCTGTTAGGTATATGACGGTTCGGTTCTTGAGGGGATTTTACCCGAGAAGGCCAATATGTCATATGATATCACCTCACCCCGTGAAGTAAAGCAAGACGAGGTCATTGAAGTCTTGTTTTATTGTCTTCGAGTAAAATCCTAATCTTGACCTGCTCGGGGATTTTTGCCGCTCTTTTTCCCGCTTAAAAAATTTCAAATGTCGTGCGACGTTTCGTTTCCCGAGGCATATTTATAACCGTCCATTCAATTATTTTGGACGGCGCGTATTTAACGACTGTTCACAGTGATCCCATCTATAAATACTCCCCCACTCTTTTCATTTGTTTCACTTTGCTGCATTCTGCTTCCGAGCTAGCACTAGACGACCGAGCAACTTGTCTTTGATAACCTCCAGCTTCTATCTATCAAGTATGGCTTCTTCTTCAGATGACTCATCATTAAAGTTTATATAAAAGTTCAATGAGGAGGGTGTTATTAGTCCCTCTCCTCGATCATCCTCCTCCTCTCATAGCGAGGAGACATTAAGCTCTTCCGATGCCTCAGCTGCTCGTAGAGACGAGCAGCGAGCTGCACAGGGCAAGATTTAGTGAAGGTCCACGTTCCTTGGTTCGAAATTTTTGAATCCGGGATTAAATCAAATCAGCACCTGACTAACATTCGTACTAAGTGGGAGATTTCTGAGGGAACTTCTATTATTGCTCCCCCTTCGGGATCTAGTCCCCACTTGCCCCCTAAGGGTTATTTTCTTTTTCTATAGACCAACTTCGAGGAGGTCCTCACTTTCCTATCCCCCCTTTTTTGTCGAAGTAGCCTCCTATTTCTCCATTTCTCGCAGTCAACTGTTCCCCAATAGTTATAGACTGTTAGTAGGCTTCTTCATAGTTCTCTCGTTTTTAGGTTTTACTCCTACTCCTGAGCTCTTTCACTGTTTTTTTCAATTAAATAAGAAAGAGATCGGACTCTTTTATTTTTCTTCTCGAACAGGGGTTGGTTTCCTCAAGAACTACCCCTCGTCGATAAAAAAATTGAAAAAAATTATACTTTTTTGTTCGTCCACTCCAGCCTTAGGATTGCCCCATGGAGTGGAGGGAAAATCTCCCGAGGGGCCAATCAATCAAGGGGTACCTTGAGGAGGAACCGTATCTGTCGGTTCGTCTTAAACTTGGCGATCAGTGTTTTAATCTAGTGGAGCTGATTGACGACAGGACTGCTATACTTGTTCCAGCTGAGCCCGAAGGGTACATCCATTGAAAATGCCCCTCGATGAGTGCTTCTGAGCATTCTCATTTGTTTGTATATTCAGCTTTTTATGCTTGGACTAACCTTCGCCTACTTTTTTTATATTTTTTTTCAGAAACAAAAATGATGAAAGCCAAGATGGCCGAGAAGCTGAAAGCCAAATATCAGAAAAGCCAGGCTTCTGCACCTGCTGTTACTCCCGCCCCTCCTCCATCTGTTGAGCCTACCTCTCCATCCGACGAGAGGGCTTCTCCTGAGGAGGCCCTGGCTCTTCAGCGCCGAAAAAAGGCCATTCCCGAGGGCCAGGGTTCTTCCTTGAAAACCCCCCTCTTAAGAAAACCTCTTCTTCCCTCATTCCCCATGTATCCCGATCTTATTCTCAACCT
Organism: Haberlea rhodopensis; assembly: GCA_907163345.1. Classification (NCBI taxonomy): domain Eukaryota; kingdom Viridiplantae; phylum Streptophyta; class Magnoliopsida; order Lamiales; family Gesneriaceae; genus Haberlea; species Haberlea rhodopensis. The sequence goes on from CAJQUN010000452.1 coordinate 146,742, forward strand.
GCTCCAGGTGGTCCGAGCGCTTCTCGGCCCACCTCGAGATACCACATACCACCCTGGACCTATTCTTCCAATATCCCTCTCTTGAAGAAACCAGACCCCAAGACCTCCCAATCCATCCTATGCCATTCTCCCAACTACGCCGACCGTAAATATCACGGGGAATTGGCCTTCAGTAATTTGGTGAATGAATTCTCCACTTCCTTCACCCAGGTAACTTTATTGATAATTTTCTAAGTCTTTATCTTCGGTATACTCACTTCTTGCGTTCTTATGCAGGCCCACATGATGGCGGGTGAACTTCTCACCCGATTCCGTTCGGTTCGATCAGCAGATGCTAATCACCAGAAGCAAATCAATCAACTTGAAAATATGGGCCATGATTTGAAGAAGTCCATAAAGCTACTGGAAGATCGGCATTCTGCGATGATGGCCGCTCGGGATGAGGCTCAGGCTGCTCTTGAGAGAGAGCGCAAGAGGTCGGCTGAGGTAGATGATGCCAATAAGACTTATCGGAGCAATACAAATCCATATCCGAACAACTGGCCCAGGAGAAATCTTCGCTAGATGTTCAGATGGATGAGTTTTGGCTTGCCAAGAGGGCTGACTTTTTGAAGTCCTCAGAGTTCAGCGACATGGTGCCGGACCGCGCCACCAAATTTTTTGATCACGGGTTTGGGGCCTGTGTCCGCCAATTTGAGGCAAAGGGTTACCCTCCTGAAGGAATTCCGAAGAATTTTCTTGATGTTGAAGCTGCTCTGGAAAGCCTTCCTGAGGAATTCTTTTAGCCATAAATTATGGATGTTATTTTTCTTTGGAAAATGGAGCAAAACATCCCGATCCTACGAATAAAGCGAACAAGCTCACTACCCCGAGCATATTCACTTAGGCAATTTATGTTTAAACGTGGACCAAACATCCCGATCCCACGAGTAAATCATTAAAAATCCGAACAAGCTCGCTACCCCGAGCATAATCACTTAGGCAATTTTATGTTTAAACGTGGACCAAACATCCCGATCCCACCAGTAAATCATTAAAATTCCGAACAAGCTCGCTACCCCGAGCATAATCACTTAGGCAATTTTATGTTAAATGTGGACCAAACATCCTGATCCCACGAGTAAATCATTAAAATTCCGAACAAGCTCGCTACCCCGAGCATAATCCGTTAGGCAATTTTATATTTAAACGTGGACCAAACATCCTGATCCCACGAGTAAATCATTAAAATTCCGTGCAAGCCCGCTACCCCGAGCATAATCACTTAAGCAAATTTATGTTTAAACGTGGACCAAACATCCCGATCCACGAGTAAATCATTAAAATTCGAACAAGCTCGCTACCCCGAGCATAATCACTTAGGCAATTTTATGTTTAAATGTGAACCAAACATCCCGATCCCACGAGTAAATCATTAAAATTCCGAACAAGCTCGCTACCCCGAGCATAATCACTTAGGCAATTTTTTGTTTAAACGTGGACCAAACATCTCGATCCCACGAGTAAATCATTAAAATTCCGAACAAGCTCGCTACCCCGAGCATAATCACTTAGGCAATTTTATGTTTAAACGTGGACCAAACATCCCGATCCCACGAGTAAATCATTAACATTCGAACAAGCTCGCTACCCCGAACATAATCACTTAGGCAATTTTATGTTTAAACGTGGACCAAACATCCCGATCCCACGAGTAAATCATTAAAAATCCGAACAAGCTCGCTACCCCGAGCATAATCACTTAGGCAATTTTATGTTTAAACGTGGACCAAACATCCCGATCCCACGAGTAAATCATTAACATTCGAACAAGCTCGCTACCCCGAGCAGAATCACTTAGGCAATTTTATGTTTAAACGTGGACCAAACATCCCGATCCCACGAGTAAATCATTAAAATTCCGAACAAGCTCGCTACCCCCGAGAATAATCCCTTAGGCAATTTTATGTTTAAACGTGGACCAAACATCCCGATCCCACAAGTAAATCATTAAAATCCCAAACAAGCTCACTACCCCGAGCATAATCACTTAGGCAATTTTATGTTTAAACGTGGACCAAACATCCCGATCCCACGAGTAAACCGATGATAATTTAACGTATAAACTTGGACCAAACATCCCGATCCCACGAGTAAACTGATGATAATTTAACGTCTAAACGTGGACCAAACATCCTGATCCCACGAGTAAACTCAACAAGGTTTTATAAAAATAATTTCATTTAATTGAGAATAAATTCATAAATAAAAACAATAATGAAACGTTACACGAAATATTTCTTAAATTATGAATGTTCCAAGGTCTCACCAGCTCCTGACCCTCCTGGTCTTCCAGTCTGTATGATCCTCTCCCGATCACCCCTTTGACTTTATAAGAACCTTCCCACTTGGGTGCTAGTTTCTCCACCTCGCCAGTAGGATTTATTCTTTGTAATACCAGGTCTCCGACCTGAAATGCTCTTGGGCGAACCCTTCGGTTATAAACATTGGTAATCCTCACTTTATATATTTCAGCTCTCGCCACAGCTCGTTCTCTCAACCTATCAATCCCATCTAACTCCCGTTTCCTTATATCTTTATTCTTTTCGTGATTATAACAATGTACCCGGAGGGACTCAACTCCAATTTCTGCTGGGACAAGGGCCTCTGAACCATACACTAGGCTGTACGGAGTTTCCCCTGTAGATACTCGGGGAGTTGTTCGGTATGCCCACAAAACACCAGGTAATTCATTTACCCACGCCCCTCGAGCTCCTTCCAATCTCGTCTTAATTCCATACAGTGGAATACGATTAATCACCTCGGCTTGCCCATTTGCTTGCGGGTAAGCTACTGATGTGAATACTTGCTTGATTTTCATATCCTTGCACCATTCTTGTATTTTTCTACCATGAAATTGCCTTTCATTATCAAAAATTATTCTCCTTGGTATTCTGAATCGACACACTAGGTTTCTCCATAAGAATCTAATGACTTCTTCTTCAGTTATCTTGCTAAGGGGGTTCGGCTTCTACCCATTTTGTGAAATACTCGACCGCTATCAGAAGAAATTTCCTTTGTCCAGCGGCGGGGGGAAAAGGTCCAACAATGCCCATCCCCATTGGTCGAATGGACAGGAAATGATACTGTTGTTAATGACATCTGCGGGCACATGAGATAAATTGCATGTTTCTGGCAATTGTTGCATTTTTTCACAACTCCCTCGGCATCCTCCTTCATTGTGGGCCAATAGTATCCAGATCGAACAGCCTTCTGATACAGCATATTGGTTCCCGGATGGTTTCCACAGCAACCTTCGTGAATCTCCTTCAGCAAGTGTTCTCCTTCTTGTATTGAAGTACATTGCAAAAAAGGAGTTGTGAATCCTTTTTTGAACAACTTGCCTTCTGCCAACACAAAACGATTCTCCATTCTCTTCACCCGAGCAGCCTCTTTCGGATCAGATGACAAAACTTTGTCTTCAAGAATTTAGTAATATGCTCTCCCCAATCAGACACAATACACGGTTCCAGATTCATTATGTTGTTGACAGCTATATGGGAGATTAAAAGATCTTGCACTAGTACATTCCTGTTCTTCCACTCGTGAATTGAACTAGACAATTTCGCAAGTTTGTCGGCTCGATCATTTCTTCCCTTGGTATCTGCCTTAGTTCCACATCTTGGAATTGAGTCATTAGCGCCCGAGCATTCTCCACATATTTTTTCAACTTTTCTTCTTTTACTTTGTACATCTCATTCACCTGTTGAACAACCAACATTGAGTCCATAAATGCCTATTTTTCTGAACTCCAGCATCCAACGCTACTCGAAAGCCCGAGATAAGAGGCTCAAATTCAGCTTCACTATTTGAGGAATGAAAACCGAACTGGATGGCTACCCTGATTTCTTCTCCTTCGGGATTGATGAGTACACTTCCCGCACCACTTCCCTGAGTGGATGACCCATCCACAAAACAAATTCCACTCCTTCTCCTCAGGAGTATGAGTCACCTCCACCAAGAAATCTGACAAGGCTTGAACTTTGATGGTAGTTCGAGGCTGATAAGTGATGCCAAATTCACTCAGTTCGGTGGCCCATTTCACCATTCGCCCCGATATTTCTGCCTTATACAAGAGCTTTCCCAAAGGAGTACTCGTCACCACCATGATGGGATGAGATAAAAGTATGGTCGAAGTCTTCTCGCAGTGGTTACTAGGGCTAACGCCAATTTCTCGATTTCAGGGTATCTCTGTTCGGCCCCCTTGTAAAGCTCGGATGACATAATACACCGACTGCTGTTGTACTGACCTCTCTCTACTCAATACTGAAGTGATTACTTCCTCGGTTACAGACAAATAGACGAGGAGTGTTTCATTATGATCGGGTTTATTCATCAATGGTAATTGAGCCAGGTATTCTTTTAAGTCCTCAAATGCTTTCTGGCACTGATCATTCCACTCGAATCAAACTCCCTGCCTCAATGCCTTAAAGAAAGACAAACTCCTATCAGCTGATCGTGATATGAACCGACTAAGCGTTGTTATTCTTCCTGCCAACCTCCGTACTTCGTTCAATGTCCTAGGAGGATTCATCTCCTGAATTGCCTGGATTTTCTCGGGATTGGCTTCAACACCTCTCTCTGTTACCATGTATCCCAAGAATTTCCCACTATGAATTCCGAAGGTGCATTTTGCAGGATTTAATTTCATGCCAAACTTTCTCAAAGTGCCGAAGACTTCCTCCATATCTCCGATCAGATTCTGTGCTCTTAATCAAGACATCATCTACATATACTTCCACATCCGTCCTATCTGATCTTTGAACAATTTATCCGTCAGCCTTTGATAAGTGGCTCCGGCGTTTTTAGTCCAAAGAGCATTACCACATAACAGAAAGTTCCTCCCGCTGTGACAAAGCTGACCTTTGATTGATCTTCTCGCGCCAAAGGGAATTGATGATATCCCTGATAAGCATCCATAAGACACATCAACTCGTGTCCTGCAGTAGAATCTACTAATTGATCGATCCTTGGCAATGGATAACAATCTTTGGGACATGCTTTATTCACATCCCGGAAATCTACACACATCCTCCACTTATCTCCTGTCTTTGGTACTAAGAACACGTTCGAGAGCCATGTAGGGAAACCAATCTCCCGTATGTGGCCCGCTTTCAATAGTTCTTCCACTTGTTTAACGATGATTGCATCTTTCTCGGGCCCGAAATGTCTCATATTCTGCTTAATTGCCCAAACACTGGGGTCCACATTAAGATGATATTCGGCAATCTCAGGCTTTACCCCGACTAAATCAGAGGTACTCCAAGAAAACACGTCCACATTCTGAGTTAAGCAATCAATCACCTTTCTTCGTAACTCTGGATCTAGCTGCGATCCTACTCTGGTAGTTCTAGTAGGATGACCCAGCTCGATATTAAGAAATTCTTCTTCGGGAACTACTCGCTCCTCTGCCTCTAGCTTTTCATGCTTCCTCTTGCTATTGTCTCCTCGCTCGCCTCCTTCTCTTTTCTTTTCCTTCTCCTGCCTCAACTCTTGTACACAACACTTTCTCGATGAGCTTTGATTCCCTGTTACTTGCCCAACTTCCCCCCTACTGGAAATTTTATTTTTAAGTGGTAAGTAGAGGCAACTGCCTCAAAAGCAGCTAATGTCGACCGACCCAATATTATATTATAAGAGGAAGGGGCATCCACTATGAGGAAATTGATCATCTTTGTTTACCCTCGGTTCCTCACCCAGCGTAACTGGTAAAGACACCTGTCCTATTGGGCTTATGACCTCCCCGACAAATCCATGTAAAGAGGTATTCACCTTCTGTACGGCTATGATTCCCAATTCCATCTGGGTCAAGGTATTAAGAAAAAGTACATCAGCCGAGCTCTCTGTAACCACGAAGATTCTTTGTACATTGTAATTGGCCACCGTGGCAGAACCAGTGCATCATCATGGGGGAAGTGGATCCCCTGCAGATCTGCAGGTCCGAAAGTTATGGAAGGACCCTCGGGTGTGTAATTTGGATCGATGGATAATATTTGGAGCTTTCGAGCATGATTTTTTCTTGCTCGGTTTGAATCTCCATATGATATTCCTCCAGAAATTATATATATATAGTTCATCGGTTAGGAACATTGTTTAACCCCTTCTCCGATGGCCCGGTTACCCTCCTCTGACCTTTCTCCCCGAACTGCCCACGGGACTGGCTGAGGCGTCCCTCTTCCAGGATTAGCGTTATTCCAAGGAAGAGGATTGTTGCCCTTAATCCATTGATGGGTCCTCGCCTTCCATCACACCTATCAGCTCTTTCTCCTCGGAAATGCCCTCCTCGGAACGGTCCTCCTCTATAAGGTCCTCTCCGACCCCTCTTTGACATAATCTGATTCATGGCTACTTCCCAATGAGATCTCATCGGAAGGTACTGGTCAAAGTTCATTTTGGGCTGTTCCACTTGCTTATCCTTCCTATTGATCCCACCACCAGTTTTTGCTTCTTTTCTCTGCTTCATCTTCTGAGCTTCTTCCAAATTGATGTATTTAGAAGCTCTCCCCAGCAATTCGTCATAATCCGAAGGTGGCTTCTTCGCCAAAGATCTGAACAGATCTCCCTCTCTTAGTCCCTAAGTGAATGCGCTGACTAGTATTTCGGAGGTAACATGAGGGACTTCAAGGCATGCTTGATTGAATCTCTTCAAAAAATCTCGAAGGGATTCCTTCTCTATCTGCTTGAGCCCGAACAAACTCAGGGCTATTCTTTTGCAACTCCTATTGCTCGCGAATTGATGAAGGAACAAGGCTTAGGGAAAGAATCTATGATCCCTGACGGTAATTGGTTAAAACCAGGATTGAGCAGCGCCAACAAGTGTAGTCAAGAAGACTCTGCATTTTACTCCATCTGTGAGTTGGTGAAGGAGTGAAGCGTTCTCGAATCGGGATAGATACTCCTCCGGATCTGTGCCACCATCATAATTCCCCACATTTAAAGTTCTGAAATTGGGGGCAGGGGATCATCAATAACTTGGAGAGCAAATGGGGTGCTCCTCCATGCTGGGTAAATACGCCCTTCCATCTTGTTGCGCATATGTTGCAGCTCGTCCTTTAAATCCTACATTTGGTGATGTAAAGTTTTGTCAGCTTCATCATCCAAATGACTGGGAAGATCTTTTGCCTCTTTAATTTATTCTTCTGACTCCTTTGTGGAGGTCGAATCTTCTTCTTCCTCTATGGTCTTTTCTCGATGGGGGAGGAGTCATAAACTGCCTCATGACTTCCCCTACGGTCCTTGCAATTACCTCCGTTAATTGTTCCATGGGTATTCCTCCAGTAGCAAATACCCGAGAAACATTCTGAGATGATCATGCACCTTCTGCTCCTTCTTCTGGCCCCGGGCACGAATATGGGGAGGGTGGGCGGATTTGGCATATTCCTCCTCGAAGCTTGCCCCCGACCCTTACTTCTAGCCATATCGTCTTGGATTCTTGCTAAAGTCTTCTTACTTCAACGTCTTTGCTCTGACTTCCCACAGACGGCGCCAATGATGTGATCCATTATTTTTACGTCTTTGGTAGAATCAAGTTTTATGAAAAATAAAGGAAAGACACCAAGATTTTTACTTGGAAAACCCTCGAATTGAAGGAAAAACACGGGACCTAGTCCAGTATAATTTGTACTATCATAATCTTGATTTGTTACAAGACTTTTGACACAATATATGACTACAGAATTATTACACAAGAATATCTGAAAAAATAATAGAGAGACCGAACAGAATAAGTATGCTCTCTTCGGAGTCTTTTATGCATAAAAAGTCCAACCCTTTAAATGAGACTCTCAGCAAGTATTTATAGGTTCAATTCCTGTATTTACTTGGCGGGAAAGTTTAGGAACCCGTCTCCTTCGATTGTGGCGATAATGTGGCGAGTATGTCCAAAAAATCCGCACCCCATTAATGCACATTTATCCCTGCCGGTTAATTTGTTGGTTATCACCAAGTCTTCCTCTAATCTTTGACTAGAATCCCGAGGAGGGTTTACAGCTGTTCAGCTACCATGTGCTCAGTATTCATCCTGTTCGGTGCCACTCTGTTCGGTATATGACGGTTCGTTTCTTGAGGGGATTTTACCCGGGAATGCCAATATGTCATATGACATCATATACTACTAAGAAAATTGAATAATGGGAAGTGTTTCTTCCCACTGTCAAGTGACATATCATTATTATTATTATTACTACTCTTGAAATTCTCGTTATTATTTTAATTCATTTATAAGTCCTCCACGAATACATTACATAAGAATTGTTACCATCGAAAAAACATGTTAAAAGCAACTTTAACCCCATGAATTGCATTAAATTACGCATGCATGTTCATAACCTACTCTAATAATTGAATTTATCGGGGGGAAATGCATGTACAGTGTGCACATATCATCAAAATGGTGTTGCGGGAAGAAGATTCGAACCATTGTTGAGATGGCCAGAAGCATATTGAAAGCAAAAAGGTATTCCCAACACTTTTTGGGCTGAAGCTGTTAATACTGCGGTATACATCCTCAACAAATCACCCACAAAAGCATCCAAACAAAACTCCATATGAAGCTTGGCACAAACGTAAACCAGTTATCAAAGATCTTCGAGTTTTTGGATGCTTGGCTTATTCTCTCATTCTTCACAACAACGAGAGAAATTCGATGAAAAATGTGAAAATATATTTTTATTGGTTACAGTGATGAATCAAAGGCATATCATTTGTTTAATCAAAAAACAAACGAATTAGTAGATGTGCATTTTGATGAAATGAAAGCATATGGGACTGGAAAAATTAAAATTCTGTCGAATCACATCAAACAGACGATTCTGGTGCAAATTCTTCAATAGATCCATCGCACAACCATAATATATTCGACTCAAACTCTGATTCCGAATCCCCGGTGAGAAAGGTACGTTCACTAAGAGAAATTTATGATCTATCAATATTACATTTATCTCTTGTAAACCACGGAGTTGAGGAGGCTGCGAAAAAAGAAATCTGGCAAAAAGTCATGGATGATGAAATGACCACTATTCTGAAAAATCAAACTTGGAACCTGGTTGATGCTCCTAAAATAAAGATGTGGTCGAATTAAAATGGATCTATAAAATTGAAGACAGATATGTACAAAAGCACAAAGCTCGACTTGTTGCAAAAGGCTATTCACAATAGTCTGGAATTGACTTTAATGAAACATTTGCACATGTTGCAAGAATGGAGACTATTCACATTGTACTTGTTGTTGCTGCACAAAAAGAACTATCAGTCTACCAATTTGATGTCAAGTCAACTTTTCTAAATGGAGAATTGTATGAAGAAGTCTACATAGAACAACTACAAGGCTACGTAGTAAAAGACAAAGAAAAAATGGTGTACCGCATCCACAAAGCACTTTATGGCTTGAAACAAGCACATCGAGCATGTAACAGTAAAATTGACAATTACTTTATCAACAATTGATTCCATCGAAGCTCGAGTGAACCATCTCTTTATGTCAAAAAGGGAGGTACACATGATTTTTAATAGTGTGCCTTTATGTTGATGATTTGATATATACTGACACTAACCCTGTGATACTAGAGAATTCAAAAAGGTCATGATGAAAGAGTACGAAATGACGGATCTGCCCGTCATGAAATATTTTCTTGGCATACAAGTGCAACAGAAAAAGTGAGAAATTTTTATTTCTTAAGAAAAATATGCAGAATATTTGCTGAAAAAATTTAATATGTCAATGTGTAATCCTGTCACAACTCCAATGGCCTTAAATAAAAAAGTACAGCAGAATGATATAACAGAAAAGGCCAACACAACAATTAATCGAAGTTTAGTGGGTTCATTAATGTACCTCACTAACACCATACCATATATTGTTCATTCAGTGAACATGATATCCAGATTTATGAACAATCCATGTCAAAATCTTTTTTCGCTGCCAAAATGATACTACGTTATTTACAGGGGAGACAAAAAAGAACAGTATCAAATATGTCAAAGAAAATGAAAGTAGCCTAGTTGGCTACACTGACAGTGATTGGGTTGGATCTATTGATGACAGGAAAAGCACATCTGGATTTATATTTTGTATCAAAACCAATTTCTTGGTCTTCTAAAAAACAAAAGACAGATGCACTTTCATTTGCATAAGCAGAATATATTGTTGCTACTGCTTGTGAAGCAATTTGGCTGCGAAGAGTTCTCAAAAATTTACAAAGATTGAACCTTGTTCTCTGAAGTAAGTGGAGCATCTGGCATATTTTCACCTAAATAACAGGCTTCTTTCGTGGAAACGAAGTTAGCTGCAAGAAACGAGCTACCTATTCGATAATCTTCATATTTTTTGATCAATCTGATATCAATTCTTTACAATCATGGTGCTTGAGGTCTGTTCTAAGTTTTTCATGCTTCTTTTTTCTCAGAATTATGGTTTTATTATAATTCCATTTGTTTGCTTACTGCCTTTTTTTGTCAAACTAGGCGACTATGATCTGTATTCTGAGTGGATGCGCAACGGATTTACTCTCCCAATCGCTTTCAAGCTCAATCCAACGCCGTTAATCTAATTTGTGGAGCTAAAACTCAAGTAATTAATAATTTGTTTCACTGATTTCGGTTTAAATATCCATCGCCCGTTATTTTCTTGTGACTAGGGATCCTATTTCTTGTGCCCAGAATTCTTGTTAACTCAACGCGCTATTTTTTTAGCTAATTGGGGTGCGTTTTATTAAATGGTTTAATTTTATTGTAGTCCAATCCGGAGAACACCGTCGGAATATTAACGATGACAGGAAAAGGGGTTCGAGTATCGGTCACTCCGACTAGTGATCTCGGAAAAATCTTGGCTTGCATGCACGGTCAGCTTGCATTCTTGTATTTTACCGTTTTAAATAACTTTTTGTATATTTTATTTTATTTAATTTTTTTGTTTTAAGCTACAGAAAGTAGAAAAAAATAATCAAGCTAGCATCAATGCATGCATGGCAATAAAATCCCATCTTGAATCAAAGATTGAACCTTGTTCTCTGAAGTAAGTGGAGTTAAGATTTTCCTTGAATTTGGGAGTCCAAGAAAACCTGTAAACTTTTGTAGGAAGCATAGCCCACATTAAAATATACCCTACAAACACCACAAGGAAGAAAACCTGCCATGCTGCTTGGGATTTCATAGTTTTCTGTGTGTGTAATCTTGAATTATTGCTCTTATATTACATGCATTAAATAGGGATATATGTTTCTTGTATTTATAGGAGAAGAATCCAATGTTGTATAATTTGTATGTAAGGAATAAGTGAGATATGAAAATCGCATATTGGAAGACACTTTTATTCGAATAATTGTGACTATTGCTAATAACCATTTTGAATGGATGTATTGATTCATTTCGAATGGTTGTGATGATTCACTTTAAATGGTTGTGATGATTCATCCTGAATGGTTGTGGTGATTCACTTCAAATGGTTGTGATGGTTTATTTCTAATAGTTGTGACTCTTTGAAAAAAACATATTCATTCTATAAATAGAAGAAAAGATGAAGAACTTCTCACTTCACAAATTTCATTATTTTCTCATAAGAGTTCTCTTGCCTTGTTGTATCCTGTGAAACATATTTCTATAGTGTGGAAATATTGTTTATCGGATAGTGATTCTCACGCCTCAAGGCTATTGTATTTTGTCTTCAATTGTTTTTTCTAACAATCGATAAACAATATCCTAATGGAGGCAGAATTGAATCTAAGTGTGAACTTCAAGTTTCGAGAGAATGAATCCATGAAACTCGACCGTTTTGATGGAACAAACTATCCAAGGTGGCAAGATCGGATGTCATGGCTTCTAACATCACTGAATCTGCTCTATCTTCCGGATTCGAACTTGCAGCCAATTCCAGAACCAGGACCAGATGATACTGATGAACAAAAGGCGAAAAAACGTCTTGACAAAGCAAAGCGTGATACTGATGAGATGTTGTACAGAGGTCACATTCTGAATTCCTTGACAAGTAGATTGTATGACGTCTATCGGAACTACAAGACGCCCAAGGAAGTATGGATTGCACTTGAATCTAAATATAAAGATCTGAAGAAAGGTACGGACAGATTGCTTGCATTAAAATTCTTCGAATTTAACATTTCTGAAAACATGCCAGTAATGGATCAAGTTCCAGAATTGGAGGTTCTTGTTTCCCAAATGAATGAATTGCAGATTAATATTCCTGATGCAATTCAAGTACGAGCAATACTATATAAGCTTTCTCCTACTTGGAATAACTTTCAAAGGAAAATTCCGCATTCAACAGAAAATAATAGCATTGAACAGTTCATTACCCATGTGCAAATAGAATGCGAAAATCGTACAAGAGATGAACTGATCTTGGGTTCAAAGGTGAACCATATTTCTGATGGTGCGGGAATTGGAACCTCTAGTGGCGCTTCAAAAGGTCTTAAAGTGAAGAACAAGAACTTCAAAAAAATCAATGGCAACAATAATTTCAAAAAGAATCGTCCATGTGATGCCCGGGAATTATTAGTGTTAATCCCGGTGTGGTAATAATCCTTAATGGATTTTAATTGTGGCAATTGCGTATTAATTGCGGTTTTGGGACTCCGGGGGATTTTAATTTTGGAGTCGTTGGATCCAAGGGATGAGATCGTATTCTCATCGTGGTGATAACCTTGGAATTTGGTTTTTGGTGGAATCTGGGGTCCGGAGTACTTTGTACTGGGGCTGGTGATGGAATTTGAGTTGGAGAGATAATTATTGAAAACAGATGATTTTTAATGAATCATGATGTAGTTGTGGAAGTATTGGTATTTTGGAGCCTGAGTGCTATATATACCAAATGGACTCGGTAATCCGTCATTACACGGAATCATTTCCCTCTCTCCTCTTCCTCACGCCTCTTTCCCTCACCCCAAACCCTTCCCCTCTTTTCCTTTTGGGAACAAATCGATGGGGACTCATCTTGGGAGCCCGATTTCTTGAAGAAAGGCTGGTAATCTTCTTCTCCTCACCTTTAGCTTCGATTTGATTATAGTTTTGTGCTAGATGGTTGAGTTTTGGGTTTGATTTGAGATTTGGGGGTTTTGGTTAAAAATCTAAAATGTTGATTTTAGTGTTTTTTTATTGAGTTTAAATGGTGTATTGGAGGTGTTGAGGAAGTTGGGGGTGTTGGTTTTGAGTTTGGGTGTCAAAAACACCATGGAAGCTCGAATTTCTCGGAAAATCGCAGGTCGCGATCGATCGCCGAGGAGGGCCGATCGATCGCGACGAGCAGCTGTAAAATTAGTGACGATGAACAGTGCGGGCGATCGATCGCGAGTTCTCGACGATTGATCGCGAGCGAGTTGGCGATCGATCGCGGAGACTCGCGATCGATCGCGATAGGGCGCTGTTGCCCACTGGACAGGGGCGATCGATCGTGCTAAAAGCGGCGATCGATCGTGCTAAAAGCGGCGATCGATCGTGCTAAAAGCGGCGATCGATCGCCGCCAGTAGGATTTTGTTTTTTTGGAAATTTTGGAAAATGTCGGGATTTTGGAAACGGGGTTTAATTAACCGATTTCCGGGGCAATGTCTACATTCCAACGGGAATGCCATTGATGTGACTAGAAATAGACACATCTTTAGCGCTTAATTGTCTACGATTTGGTAGGTTTTGATGGATAATTTGATACGTATGCTACCTAATCGTATATTTGTGTAATTGTAGGTACAATCGAAGAAAACGAGCTAAAAATGATGTGTAAAGACCAAGAAAAGACATGGACATGACAAGGACTCAAAGTTGATCAAGAAAAGGGCAAAAATGTAATTTTGGAGGAGGCGATCGACAGCATGGAAGAGGCAATCGATCGCCTATGGACAAAAACTTTTGCAACAAAATCAACGAAGCAGCGATCGATCGCCATATTCTAGGCGATCGATCGCCTGAGGCTACTGGAGGGAAGCGATCGATCGCCACTTTATAGCGATCGATCGCCTCGAGCTTTTTGCTGAAAAAATAACGAAGCGATCGATCGCCACATTCATAGCGATCGATCGCCGAAGAGTCCGAGAATTTGGAAATTAAGTCTTTTACCATGTTTAAAAGATTGTAACCTAAATATTTAGCCTACAGACCCTAGAACTCGTTTTTTGACCTCTTCTTAGACAGATTTTCGAGACTTTAGAATTTTTTAGGTTTTTAGAAGATTTTTCTTTGAAGCTTTATCAAGAACAACGCGAAGAACGGAACCGGAATCGACAAGCCGGAATCGTGATTCGTCTTAGTGATTTCTTTCCCTTTGTTTATTTAATGATTTCGAACCATATTTTGTTGTTTTTAGATTCAATTATGCTAGGCTAAATTCCTAGATTCTTGGTTTAAGGGATACTTGCTTTTGGATTCAAATCTCTTGTGAGAATTTTGGTGTGTTTATAGAATTTAATTTCGATTTCAATTATGTTTCTTGGTATCGATTTCAAAGATTATTGTGTTTGTTTATTAGATTGATCACCTAGTATTCATATGCATAATCGATAGCTAATTAAGAAGCAACTAAGATTAATAATTACCGGCTGTAGGTGTTATTGAATTCTTAGGAGAAACGATTGGGTAATCAATAGTTAACGGCTGTAGTTTCTATTGATTAGATTTATCGAACTCACTAGTTTTGAATTCTATCATTGATTTAATCATTAACGGCTGTAGTTTTGATTGGAGATTTGATAAGGGTCGGATTGAATGTTGTTTTCTCTTTGACTATGAATAAAGTGGGTTCCAAAAGTAAAGTTGACCGAAAACCAAGAATCGCTTCACTCTCATAAGTTTTAAACGGTTTAGTTAAAATGGGTTGGTTGAAGCCAAAGTTTATTAAAACGAAATTCTTGGTTGAGTTGTTGGCTATCTTCTATACATTTAAAATGGAATATTTTGGGTACTATGCATGCTTAGCCGGTGGGCTTTTATTTTGATAATCGTCATGGATGGACGATAGGTTTGGAAGTAGTGAACGTGCTTGGGCAAGTGATTGCATGCCTATGTTTAATTGGGAGTTATTTGCATGTTAGCACTTAACTCATCGGGTCGTGTGACTCAGGCAAGGTTGGACTTGAACTTCGGAATTATAAGGTACGTATGATGTACGAGCATATCCCTTTAATATAATTGCAATTGTTGAGTGCTTGGTACACTGTATTGCAATGAATGTGTATGGAAATGCATGATATATGGTATTAGCAATAAAAGGACATTGAAATGCATGGTTGATGGTATTTGCTACAAATGTATATATATGCATTGAGAATTATATGGTGCCACTTTTGAGCCAACAATGATTGGGATGTTGTCGCCTTTGAGCGAACATCGGTTACGACGCCACTGCTGTTGAGCATGCGTGAGAATGAAATGCCGCTATTGTAGAGCGAGCAATGGAATAGAACTATGGAACCATAAGTGAGGTATATGGAGTATCTGTAATCATTGTTTAATGATTTGGTATTATTGATTATGATATCGGTATATAGCAAATGGATTTGTTAATCAATGTAATGATTAACTGACATTTGGGAATTTGATGGTTTCAGTTGTTTTGAGAACAGAGACAGTACAGGGAATCTCAGATGAGGATGATACCATCCAGGGAGCATATTTTGTATTTCATAGCATTTACATTGTTGTAAATTGTGAATTGTATTATTGTGATTATTGGACTTGGGATATTGGTATGCTCACACCGTGTAGGGGCTGTCTTGTTGGGACAGGTGATTAGGTACATCGATGGCTTTGGAGTTGAGCTCGAGCTATGGAATGGAGGTGATTCCAGGGATCGAAGTACCAGTGACGGTATTGAGCATGATACTTCATACATTAGATACACATATACTTATTCGATGCTCGCATGTGAGGAGTATTATGTGTATGTGGATTGTATAAAGAAGGCAAGGGCCTTCCTCTTTTCATTTAGGTGTTGCATGCAATTAATTATGAATTGCACAATGACTTGAGAGCATGTTAGTGTATGTATCAAGGTGCATGTTATGTTTATGAATTATGTTGGGGAAAGTTTAGACATTATACGATTAATGTAAAGGAATTTTATAGATGGTATTTCATGCTAGAGTTGCATGTAATCTCTTTCCCCTTGATAACATGATTGTATGCACTAATGACAAGGGTTAATACACTAATAACGGGTTAAGGGCACGGGGGTCCTTACATTAGTGGTATCATAGTAGTGGTTTGCTCTTTGGGGCTGTTGAGGGCCTATGAACACGTTAATGGGAATGAGTAGCACATAATTATGCATGATAGTAGTTAGTGTTGTGTGACACAACTATTTTGCTTTGTGCATTTATGATATGTGATCATAGTGGAACAATTATATGTCATGACATCTATGGAATCATAATATAATCTGTTGATTATGATTGTGAGTTGTGGCACAGGGACAACCAAATGGAGCATTTTGAAATGCATTGGGATACAGGAAGTACTTTGTACTTATGGTTTATGCATTTACTCATTATAATCATATTGTGGTGAATATGGATTATCATATGCTCATAGTTTGTGATTGTTCCTGTAGGGACGCTATGACACGAAGGGCTAAGGCCAGGGTTGAAAGACACGAAATGATAACCTGCATTTTATATACATCATGGATTATGCATTGTGGTTGCATATATATTGGTGTGATGATTTTAATGCTTTGCCGCCAAATATTGAAGCGAGGGTATTGCCGCATGTCACATTTGAGCGAGGTGCATTAAAATACACTCATTGTGGTTGTATATATTGGAGTGATGATTTTAAAGCTTTGCCGCCAAATGTTGAAGCGAGGGTAATGCCGCATGTCACACTTGAGCGAGGTGCATTAAAATACACTCATGGTGATGTATATTGGGATATGGAATATGCTTTGTGTTGCAGGTATAGATGGAATGCTTGGTGAATATCCCATGAGTCGTTGTTATGGATGAGTGATGATTTTAATGCTTTGCCGCTGTCACTTGACGCGATGATAGAATACTTGCCGCTGTCATATCGTAGCGAGGAAAGAATATTTGCCGCCAAATGTTGAAGCGAGGGTATTGCCGCATGTCGCATTTGAGCGAGGTTATTCGATGCCGCTAATATCTCGAAGCGAGGGGTATTAGTGCCGCGGTCATGACAATCGAGGTGCATTAAAATACACTACTATAATAAGACTAGGGATCAGCTATTCTATTGGCGATGGTTTATGCTGCCGGGTATTATATAGCGATGGTTCATTCCGCTATTCTATTGGCGATGGTTTATGCCACCGGGTATTTATAGTGATGGTTCATTCCGCTATTCTATTGGCGATGGTTTATGCCTCCGGGTATTTATAGCGATGGTTCATTCCGCTATTCTATTGGCGATGGTTTATGCCGCCGGGTATTTATAGCGATGGTTCATTCCGCTATTCTATTGGCGATGGTTCATGCCGCCGGGTATTATATAGCGATGGTACATTCCGCTACATCTATTGGCGATGGTTCATGCCGCCGGGTATTATATAGCGACGGGTCATTCCGCTACATCTATGGCGATGGTTCATACCGCCGGATATCTATAGCGATGTTTTATGCCGCTGACTCTATGGCGAGGGATCATGCCGCTGATTCTATAGCGATGGGTTATACCGCTATGTACGTAACACTGGATTACGCCACATACGAGCGATGGGTGCTGATTGCGTACCACTGTTGGACGATGGAGACAAGTATGCCGCTATCTTGTTAGTGATGAGGTATGGCATATTACTGTTTATTTAGCATTATTGTGGATATCATGCGTTGATATACTTGTACCGTCATGAGTTGACGATGTTATTTTGAATGTCATATGCTGACAGGTACCGTCACGGGATGACGATGACATAGTGGATGTCTATGTAGACGCGTAGCGTCGTTTTGATGATTAATACATTTATGTATATGTATTTAGTCGTATAGTTTGAGTGCCGATGGCGAGCACATGATAGTGTCTGGGTCACTAGTTGACGAGACCATAATGCCGAGCAGGTTGCTCGATGAATTATTGGATGCGCCATACAGGAAGTGTACTACAGCACATATTTGAGGTAAATATTTTACGAGTAGTGGTACCTTTGGGCTTACTCGTTGGAATGACTATGGCCAAGTGACTGGTAACATGAGTAATTGTTGAAGAAACTACTTGCTTATGCCGAGGTGACATGTGGTAGACATGATCACACCCACCCTGAGGGTGTGGAATAAATCCTACGGAATTAGGATTGCCTTGTGGTTGAGCAAGGACACCGGGATGTCCTTTGTGCATTGGTATTAGAGAAATATTGGGTGATGAACCACTACTCTAATGGATGTTACGGTATGGTGTACCGGGATGGAACGTATGATACGTTGGTAGGCTTGGTATAAGCCTATGGAGGCAGCGTTTTGCTAGCCAGGTATTGTAGCAATGTTATAGTGTGCTTGTTGTGGTCATTATACTGCACGTTGGGACCAAGGTCGGTGAATCGTATGATGATACGATGAGGACTTATGGTAGACTCTTGTAGTCTCTATGTGGCATGGTGATTGAGGCAAGGAATACCTCACGGGGACGTTTATACGTCAAATGTTTTGAGGGACTTGTACCGGGATAACTCGATTTTGTTGGGAATACCAACGTGAGTGTCAACAAGTCGTTATTAGCTCTAGTTGAGCATCCTTGCATATGGAATACAACGGGAGTCACAATTGGAATTGTGAGATATAGTTAGTGGGGTGACACTACTATATTGATTGTATCTCTTGGAGAGATTTGGATTGTACTGCCATGGAGACAGCTGGTATCGATCGTGGGTTGATTGTAAATCAGCCATGGTAATCATTACTGGTGTTGGACAGAGTAATGGATTTCTTACCTTTCGGTGAGACGTTTGAGGAGACGTCTCCAGGGAAATGCTCGAGATTGTGTAGTACTATGGTATTAGTACAGAGCATCATTATGATGAGTATACATGGTTGGGTAATAGTGGCATTGATGCGCTATTCTGACCAGTTGTGTATTTCTGGGTTCCGGGATATGTTTTGGTAAATATATCCAGGTTTCCGAACGGTGGTTCGAGGTTGGAGGGTCATGGATTCGTGACTTTTTCCTTGTAAGGAAGGCAGTATTGATATGCCTACCGATTGGGAATCTTTGGGAGGTTCAATGAGTCGGTTTGTGTGGTGTTGATGTTGGAATCACACCATTGGTCGTTGGTCTGTCAATCATTATTCTCTGTGAGGTGAGAATAGCTGGGGATTGACAGTTGGTTTTGGGACTTTGGGTATGATTGGAGATGCCCGAGTCTATTGCATTAGTATGCATGTTGTGTTGGTACTTGGGCATGTATGTGTGTACGAATGCCCGCGTTTCGGTACTTGTTGAGTATCGGATTTGTATGCTTGGTTGACGAATCTCTGGTGAGAGATTGTGGCACTTTGAGATTGGTAATCTCGATGGCACGATGTATTCTGAGGAATAATCGTGAGGTCCGGTTGACTTCCCCCGAGGAGGGATTGTCGTGTTTTGGGACCATGGTAATTCTCGCTGGTTAATTCGATAGCCTCCCTGTGTTAGGATTGTTGAATCATAGGGTAAACGAGGGATGACCAGAATTTGGATTGGATAAGTGTCGTGGTTGACACGTGTGGCGGGAATGCAATTGATTGTTCTTGCATGTCCTTTCGAAAACTTGAGACCTTGTGGAGTCTCGATAGTGTGTTTGGACCAAGATGTGATTTCTTGGAACACACAGTTGTAGACATCTTTGGAGAGGTGTTTCGTGTTGATCGGGGCCATGTTGTTGCCCAATCCGTGTTGCAATGTGATGCAACTACTCCTTTGATGGAGATGGATTTGGAAAGCGGAAGCCGGATGTGGTATAAGTACATTGTAGTGTACTAGTGGTTTCCTTGTAACGATGTGTGGTTAACATCGTAGGCTAAATCCAAAGATATTGTTAGGATCGGTCCGGAGTGTTTAGAGGGGGGGTGAATGAATACTCCTTGTAAAATTTAATCCCTTGTGATTTCTTTCGGATTAATGAAAGAAATCTGTTTCTTAATCAACTCTTTTATAGAACAGACCACTGAATGTATAAGTGCGGAACGGTCTGTTTTTATATTTGTAAGAGCGGCTCGATGGCTTGAATGAAAGAACGAGTGCAGAAAGATAAGACACAGGATATGTTTCTGGAAGTTCGAAGGTGGTGTAATCCTTCTACGTCTCCCATTCTTCCAATTAAGGAAGGTTTCTACTAGAAGACTTTGATTTATACAATCCTGTTGTACAAACCCGATTCAGCTGGATTTACCTCACTACCAGACTGAAACTCCTAGTCACTCGATCTGTTCAGACACTCTCTGTCTGACAGTTACAATTTGTTTCTCACTTCTATTTTTCAATACAGAATACACAAGATACGCACAGTGATCCTAAATGATCAAATATTACAATGTAATCGTGCTTAAGAATAATTTCAGCTCGAGAGCTTCTGAGCTTGAACGTTTGTGCTGTTTTTCTTTCTTGTGCGTTTTTCGATTGATCAGCGAGAGTCTTTTTGGAGTCATGTATATCTGTATTGTTGTTGCATCCTTTTATAGTTGCATGTACCAACGACATTATTCCCTTAATGTGCAACTTTTGACTCTGCTTAAACTCTGAGTAAGCTACAGTTTTCTTCTTCAGGATACTTGCCGTTCTGGTTCATGCTTTCGGCGACTGTCAGGTAAGCTCTTCTTTGTCTTCTTACCTTTTATGGTAATCTTCAGTCTTTGGTCCTTTGTAGCATTAATTGCGACATTAAATGCTACAATAAATAGCCGTTAGTGATTCGGACTGAAGAGCCACTCTTTATGCATCCTTGACTGCTCTGATCTGATAAAGATTGAGATCGATCTGAAGCTTCGATCTAGTCAGTCTGTTTTCTATCGATCCGGTCTGATATGTGATATGCCTTATCAGCTTGTTCTGTTTTGAGCTATCGATCTGGTCAGTCTGATTACCCTCGATCCGGTCTGATATGCTTTGTCATCTTATCAGCTTGATCTGTTTTGGGCGATCGATCTGGTCAGTCTGATTTCTCTCGATCCGGTCTGATATGTTTTATCATCTTTAAAATCTCATCGATAAAGTTCGGAACTAACAAATTCCTCCTTTTTGATGATGACAAAACCTAGCTTCTAAGTCTTTTTAACCAGTCTGATAAGAACTCTGAAGCGTATACTTTCGGATCGATTACTTCTTCTTGTTCAAAATAAATGAACATTATTAAGTTGGATCGATTAAGCCTTTTATTATTAAGCCTTTTATTTTAGTTCAAACTAAATGAACAAGGACTTAACAAAGAAAGATTTCTTTATTGATCACCAACAATCTTGCATACAGACAGTCTGGATATCTAAGCAATCTATTTTCTTGAAGACTGAGACTGATGCGGCTTGAAGTCTTTTTTCTTTTCCCCCTTTTTGTCAGCAGCAATCTCTTGGAGAAAATCTACAACTTGTGCTAGCTGAGCGCTGATAGCGTCAAGACAAACGTCTTGAGCGCGGAGGGAATTGGCGACGGATGCTCTAACTTCAGTGGCCAGCTCGATCTGCTCTTTTCTCAGGCTATTTTTATAGGAAGCTTGCTGAGAGAACAGATCATTCAGTCCTCGCTGAAGGCTGCCGATACTGGCTGTCATATTCTCTTTGAAAGAATCAAACTCCAAAGCTGTAAGCCTCTGACCTTGATGAACTTCTATAACATGTTGGGAGAGTGACAGGCAGTTGTCAGATAAGTGCTGAAGGGTCCTTGCCAGGAATGGAGGTGCATCAGATAGTCGGCTTGGAGAGTGATCTGATGATGACAATGCATGATCATCTTCTTCAGCAGTCGGTATAATTGAAGATACAACAGCTTGGTGACTTTCGGATCGGATCAAGGTGACCAAGTCCGAAGAAAATTCTTCTATGAAAGCCATATCTTCATCTGATTGGACTGGAGGAGTGCTGGGTCTGGAGGGCCCTCAATTTGTAGAGCTGCAACAACTGTGGACACCACCAGATCCGGATCGACGAACTCTGGTGCGCCAACTGTTGCAAGTTCTGCGGTTGGACTGATTTGAACATGGGAGATTGATGATCCCAAAGGAATAGATGTTGTTGGAGATTCCAACAAGACATTTAATGGTTCATTTTCTATAGCAGACAGAGCATTAGGCAATGGCTGCTCCGCTGTCTGATCTGCTATGCGTTCTGCTGTCTGATCTGCTGCGCGATCTGCTGTCTGGTCTGCTGCTCCAGAGGGAATAGACTCTATGAAAGGTTCTGCCAGAGTCTTGCTTGCAGAGGGATGATCTGGGCTGGTTACTGGAGTGGATATGCTGATTTTCTGTCGTTGAAATCGGACAGCTAAATGGAGAGCATGAATATCCATCTCTAATTGAGCAATAACAGCCCCATCATCTCTGGCAGTTGGAGCATTCGGATCGAAGTTTGCTTTCTTAGCAGCTAAGAGCAGAGTTGCCAGTCTGAATCTTTGATTGGCCTTAAATAGCTCTTTGCGCTGCACAGCAATCCGAACATCATCGGTCTCTGTCCCCTTCAGAACTTCTTCTTCCATTTTCTGAAGGCGTTTCAGTTTGCCGAAGAACATCCCAATGTGGTTGATCGTTCTGTATTCGACATACTCATCAAAGACTACAACGAGTGCCTTCACCTTCTCATCAACATCCTCCATAGCGACGTCGATGGTGTTTGCGCTGCAGATTTGGGTTTGGAAGAGAAGGGTTCTGTGAGAATGGCTTTGCCCTTGCCGGTGAAGGAAGGGGACTTGATTCCTGATTGGGTATAGTCTCCCAACTCAGTAATAACAATCCCTTTGACCACGGGAATGGCAGAGGGGACTTGGATGGTTACTTTGGGTGCAGTGGTTGAAGTGGTTGAAATTTGGGTTGAAGGTTGGGGTGCAGGGGTGGATTTTGTTGGAGGTAATATGGGTAGTGTTTTGAGAGGTAGAGTTTTGATTGGTTTGGTAATCTGGGTTCTTGGCTTCTTGGGAAGGGGCTTGGCTGGTGGCGAGGGAGCAGATTGAGTTTCTTCAGAGTCAGTCTGGATAGTTAACTTTCGCTTGACCCGAGGTTTGCGAGCAACAGCCTGGTCTTCACCCTTCTCAATCTTGACGGCCACCAGATCGGTAGGAGTGGGTGGAGCACTCTTGGACTTCAGTAGAGCCAGTCCTTTGGAGTTGAGAATTTTGAAGGGACTTAGAGCAGACTGCTTCCCCAGCTAGATGTCCAAAGTCTCCAGTAGCTTGCTGAGAGGAACAGCAAAGCATACGGACTGTTTGGAGGCAATCACTGTTTCCATCAGGACTCCAAAAAGAATTACGGACCAGTTCATCTTCTGTCCGGAAACAATAGCAGCCATGGTCGTGAACTTCTCGGCAGTGACGGCGTCAAACTTTCAGCTTTGCCCAATAATGGCTTGCCCACAATTTCGCACAGCACCTGGAAATGGAAGAGCATTTCCTTCTTTTTGAATGAGGGCTGCAGGCGGTGGCCAAATATAGAAATCTTCCCCTGAAGAGCTGTGAGAGAAGCTTGAGGAATCTGCCCAAACTCAGTCAGTCCGAAGTTGGGAAGACCAAAGGTCTTGGCCAGCGTCATCGGCGAGATTTCAAATGTTTTGCCCTTTACAGAGGTGGAGATAGATGTCTTCTGGGATACAGCATTGGCAAACATTTCACGAATCTCTGATTCGTAAACCACCGTGCCACACTCCAGAAAATTCCGTAATCCAGACGATTCCAAAGCTCGGAAAATGGAGACCATCTCTGCATCTTCAGCCCTGTAAATATCATTGAACTCAACGGAGAGAGAGCTGTGAGTAATAGTGGCCATTTGAGTGTAAAATGGAAATATGAAGAGATTAAAGGAGATAAAGAGTTTTAGAGCAGACGTCGGTAAATGGTAAAAAGTGAATGAAAATGAAATGTTCAGCCCGCTAAATAAGAGAGAGAAGACACGTGTCTTTATCTCGATGACTGATCATTAAATAATTCAAAATAAACGGTCAGGATAAAAGAAAGATAAGACGGTTAAAGTTTGCAATCAGTCCGGGCTGTTTTTGTTTTACAAAAAAAAAATTTATTGTCCAGACAGATCATAGGATAACATCAGATTGACATAGATCGGTCTGAAAGTTCGGACCGGTCTGTGTCTTTCTGAACATTGTATTATCGATCTGTGCCAACAAAAATCTTTAAACGCGAAAATAAGAAAACATCTAAACTATCAAGATAAGTCAATTAAACCAAGAATTTGACGGAAATAATTAAACTTAGCCTCAGGGAGCGGTTTGGTGAAGATGTCTGCTGCTTGCTGCTCTGTTGAGATGTGCTCGATCCGAATCTCCTTTTTGCCAACATGATCTCAAATAAAATGATGTCTTATATCAATATGCTTTGTTCGAGAGTGCAGAACTGGATTATATGTTATAGCGATTGGACTTGTGTTGTCGCAAAATATCGGAGATTCAACAGCTTGAATGCCATAGTCTTTAAGCTGGTGTTGAATCCAGAGCATTTGAGCGCAACAGCTTCCAGCGGCAAGATATTCTGCTTCAGCTGTAGATGTGGCAATAGATGTTTGCTTCTTACTGAACCAAGAGATCAATTTTTCACCTAGAAATTGGCATGTTCCATTGGTGCTTTTACGATCAATCTTACAGCCAGCGTAGTCTGCGTCTGAATATCCGATCAAGCTGAAGTTAGAATCTTTGGAGTACCAAAGACCAACGTTCTGAGATCCTTTCAAGTATTTCAGAATACGCTTAGTAGCAATAAAATGTGATTGCTTTGGTTCTGACTGAAATCTGGCGCACATACAGACTGAGAACATAATATCAGGCCGACTCGCTGTAAGATATAAGAGCGATCCAATTAGTCCTTTATACATAGTCACTTCGACTGCCATTCTCCCTTCGTCTTTGTCTAACTTGATTGTAGGACTCATTGGAGTGGATGCAGTTGAGCATGTTTCCATTACGAATCTCTTAAGCAGCTCTTTGGTATACTTGGTTTGGTTGATGAAAATACCATTGCTGAGCTGTTTGACTTGGAGACCCAAAAAGAATGAGAGTTCTCCCATCATGCTCATCTCAAACTGTCCCTGCATCAACTTAGAGAATTTCTCGCATAATTTGGGGTTAGTTGACCCAAAGATTATATCGTCAACGTAAATTTGAACTAACAAGGTGTGTTCCCCCTTAATAAATTTAAAGAGAGTTTTATCTACTGAGCCGATCTGAAAATCATGGTTCAGCAGAAATTGAGACAGAGTGTCATACTAGGCTCTTGGTGCTTGTTTCAGACCATATACTGCTTTATTCAGTAGATATACATGATTAGGAAATGAGTGGTTCTGAAATCCAGGAGGTTGCTCAATGTAAACTTCCTCCTGAAGCTTACCATTAAGAAAGGCGCTCTTGACGTCCATCTGATATACCTTGAAGTCTTTAAAGGCAGCATATGCAAGAAAGATTCTGATTGCTTCAAGTCTGGCGACTGGTGCAAAAGATTCATCGAAGTCAATTCCTTCTTCTTGTCGGAATCCTTGTGCCACCAGTCTGGCTTTGTTTCTAACCACAGTTCCATCTGCGTCCAGCTTGTTTCTGAAAACCCATCTAGTTCCAATAACAGGCAGATCGCTTGGTCTGGGGGTTAGACTCCAAACTTGATTTTGTCCGAATTGATTAAGCTCTTCTTGCATGGCCTTAATCCAGTTGAAATCAGTCAGAGCTTCATCGATCTTCTTAGGTTCCAGAGTTGAGATGAAGGCAGCATGAGTGAACTCATCCATCATCTGTCCTCTGGTTCTAATCGGTGCAGAGGGACTTCCAATCACTAGATTAGGTGGATGCCTCTTAGTCCATCGATAGCTTGACTCTGGATTGTCTGGTTCAGCCGGATGAGTAGTAGTAGCGGTATGATCAGCATCTGCTTTGATATGAGAGTTTGAATCATCAGGATCGGCTCGATCTAAAGAAGCTTCATTGCCTTGATCCGATCTGGCTGGTACTTCAGGTTCTGGTGGATTGTCTCTTGACCTGTTAGCTACAATCTCATCATCACTGTTAGCTTCGAGATGGATGTTTTCCATCTGATTTTGAATTGATTCTTTGTTACCCTCAACACACAAAGATTCATCAAAAACTACATGAACTGGTTCTTCTACAGTTAAGGTTCGATTATTAAAAACTCGATAAGCTTTGCTAGTTGATGAATATCCTAAGAATATTCCATTATCTGACTTAGCTTCAAATGCTGTAAGATGATTCTTACCATTGTTGTGAACGAAGCATTTACAGCCAAATACATGAAGGTGAGAAATAGACGGTCTGTTACCAGTCCATATTTCATATGGAGTCAGATTCAGCTTCTTGTTAATCATAGACCGATTTTGAGTGTAGCATGCAGTATTTACAGCTTCTGCCCAGAACTTTTGTGAAATTCCAGAATCAGCAAGCATTGTTCTTGCTGCTTCTTTAAGCGTTCTGTTTCTTCGTTCTGCAACTCCATTCTGTTGAGGAGTTCGAGCGGCTGAAAATTCATGCTTAATTCCATGATCTTCTAGAAAGGATTCAAGATTCTGATTTGAGAACTCAGTGCCTTTGTCACTTCGAATCCTGTCTATGCTGGATGATTTCTCATTCTGAGTGCGTTTCAGCAGCTTGATCAACTTCGGACCGGTCTGATCTTTACTGCTAAAAAACATAGTCCATGTAAAGCGTGAGTAATCATCAATAACAATAAGAGTATACCGCATTCCCCCTAAACTTGTTATTGGTATAGGACCAAACAAGTCCGTATGCAATAGTTCTAAACAACGGGAGGAGGATTTGGCATTCTTGTTTTTGAAGGATGATCTGATCTGTTTGCCCATTTGGAACGCTTCACAGATCTTATCCTTAGCAAAGTCGATCTTGGGCAGACCGACAACTAAATCATGTTTACACAGGCTAGAAATAGTCTTAAAATTGATATGATTCAAGCGTTTATGCCATAGCCAGTGTTTATTATCATTATTAGCGATGAAGCAAGTGGATTATCAGGTTGAGCATGATTCCAGTTAATCTTATATGTATTTCCATTCCTGATTCCTATAAGCATGGTCATACCGTCTGATGATTTAACGGTGCAAGTGTGTTTGTGAAATTCTACAGTATAACCATTATCACAAAGTTGACTTATACTAATCAGATTATAGCACAGATTTTCAACTAACAGCACATCATTGATAATAATGTTACCATGGACAATCTTACTCTTGCCCACAGTCTTACCCTTCGAATTATCTCCGAATATGATTTTGGGTCCAGTACATTCTGTAACTTCAGACTGCAGCTCGATGTTTCCAGTCATGTGACGAGAACACCCACTGTCTAAGTACCAGTCTGATGCAAGTTTCTTTGGTACCTGTCATCAAACATAATTATTGTTGGTACCCAATCCTACTTGGGTCCAGAACGGATTAGCCCTTTGGGAACCCACACCTGTATCAGCTTTAATGGCTTGTGTGTGTGTGGTGTGCTGTGAGCTGGTCTGTTTCGATGTTGTGTGTGATAATGTGTGCGATATGAAAACCTTTGATTCTCATAGGGTAGTCTATATCTTCGTTGAACTGGTTTTGAATTATAGTAATTGTATTGTCTTCCTTGCCTTCGATCTTGCACCCTTAGATTTGGTCTGAAAGACGCAAAGCTTGCTGGTGCCTTTTCTTTGGCTTGGTTGACATATCCAATTCCTTTTCTCAAACCTTGATTCACGAAAGAGACTCCTGTTTGAATCGTAGGTGCTTCAGTCTCATATATTGTGCTGGATTTAACAAATGTCATTTGTTTGATTTTGTTCTTTACCAGCAACAGTTCAGATTCATCTTTGGTGGATTCTTTGATGTCAAAGCCTATGCGGTGAAATCACCAACGTTTCTTTGTACCTCTTGTAATTCTTCCAAAGATGTTCTGGATTTTGTCCATGTTTTGAATATATGAGAAAGCTTAGCATTTTGTGTGCTAATTCACTTATTTTCTTCATGGAGCTGATCATAGGAGATTTTCAGCTTATTCAGCTCGATCTGGAGATTGTTGCACTCACCCTGCTCAGAGCAGCTTGGTTTGTTGTGCTCATCCATTTGATCATTGACTTTAGCTTTATTTTTCTCAAATGATTCAGCTAAGATCCTATAATCATTAGCCATGTCTTGCAGTGCGGACATGAGCTCCTCACGTGTAAATTCATTTGAGTCAAAATCAAATACTTCGTCTGTCTGACTCATCTCTTCGTCTTCCATTAGACATTGAATATCTTCTTCGCTTTCGCTGGAAGAGTATTCGGAGCTTTCTGAATCGGAGTCAGTCTGAGCCCACTTGCTGTTTCCTTCTTCAGCTACTATGACCTTTTGGGACTTTCCATGATTTTTGCGGTCTTTGTAGTGCTTCTTTTTCCTGTCATCGCGATGCTTCTCCTTCCGTTCTTCTTTCTTCGGTCTGGTGCAATCTGCAATGAAATGTCCGGTCTTACCACAGTTGTAGCAAGCCTGATCATTAACAGCATCGTCCTTTCTTGATTTATAATGATGAGAGGGTTTAAAGTTCCTCTTATTTTTAGACATGAATTTACCAAATTTCTTGATAAATAATGACATAGCATCATTACTTATCTGTTCGATAGATCGATCTGATGTGGAGGCGATCTGGTCTGGAATAGCTGCCAGTGCTTTGTTTGGTTGAGAGATGAATGGCTCTGCTTCACCTCTGCTTATCAGTTCGAACTCATATGCTTTAAGATCTGCGAACAGATCATGAAGTTCAACCTTGTTCAGATCTTTGGACTCCCTCATTGCAATGGTCTTAACATCCCATTCTTTTGGCAGGGCTCTCATAAATTTCAGAGCGATCTCTCTGTTTGAGTATTCCTTGCCCAGACCATTCAGTTCATTAATGATACTAGTGACTCTTTCATCAAACTCATTTAGAGTTTCTCCAATCTTCATCTTTATGCTCTCAAATCTTTGAAGAGCAACAGTCAGCTTGTTTTCTTTGGTCTGGTCGTTGCCTTCACATAGTTGTGCTATCTTCTCCCAAATTTCTTTGGCAGTAGAGCACATTTTGATTTTGCTGAACATGTTCTTGTCCAATGTCTTGAACAAGATGTCTTTGGCAACGTTGTCGAGATTTGCTTTCTTTCTTTCCTCATTCGTCCAGAGGGATCTGTCCTTCTCTACCATTTGTGGTTCTCCACCAGTAATGGCGACTGCTGTATTTACTTTCAGAATCTTCATTGGTCCATCAGTGATGACGAACCACATATCGTCATCCTGAGCTGCCAGATGAGCTTGCATTCTGATTCTCCAGTCATCATAGTCTTCTTTTGAGAACATAGGAATTTTGTTGAATGATGCCATCAGCTCAAGTGTCTTTGTGCTGATTAAGATGACCTGCTCTGATACCACTAGTTAGGATCGGTCCGGAGTGTTTAGAGGGGGGGGGGGGTGTGAATGAACACTCCTTGTAAAATTTAATCCCTTGTGATTTCTTCCGGATTAGTGAAAGAAATCTGTTTCTTAATCAACTCTTTTATAGAACAGACCACTGAATGTATAAGTGCGGAACGGTCTGTTTTTATATTTGTAAGAGCGGCTCGATGGCTTGAATGAAAGAACGAGTGCAGAAAGATAAGACACAGGATATGTTTCTGGAAGTTCGAAGGTGGTGTAATCCTTCTACGTCCCCCCTTCTTCCAATTAAGAAAGGTTTCTACTAGAAGACTTTGATTTATACAATCCTGTTGTACAAACCCGATTCAGCTGGATTTACCTCACTACCAGACTGAAACTCCTAGTCACTCGATCTGTTCAGACACTCTCTGTCTGACAGTTACAATTTGTTTCTCACTTCTATTTTTCAATACAGAATACACAAGATACGCACAGTGATCCTAAATGATCAAATATTACAATGTAATCGTGCTTAAGAATAATTTCAGCTCGAGAGCTTCTGAGCTTGAACGCTTGTGCTGTTTTTCTTTCTTGTGCGTTTTTCGATTGATCAGCGAGAGTCTTTTTGGAGTCATGTATATCTGTATTGTTGTTGCATCCTTTTATAGTTGCATGTACCAACGACATTATTCCCTTAATGTGCAACTTTTGACTCTGCTTAAACTCTGAGTAAGCTACAGTTTTCTTCTTCAGGATACTTGCCGTTCTGGTTCATGCTTTCGGCGACTGTCAGGTAAGCTCTTCTTTGTCTTCTTACCTTTTATGGTAATCTTCAGTCTTTGGTCCTTTGTAGCATTAATTGCGACATTAAATGCTACAATAAATAGCCGTTAGTGATTCGGACTGAAGAGCCACTCTTTATGCATCCTTGACTGCTCTGATCTGATAAAGATTGAGATCGATCTGAAGCTTCGATCTAGTCAGTCTGTTTTCTATCGATCCGGTCTGATATGTGATATGCCTTATCAGCTTGTTCTGTTTTGAGCTATCGATCTGGTCAGTCTGATTACCCTCGATCCGGTTTTATATGCTTTGTCATCTTATCATCTTGATCTGTTTTGGGCGATCGATCTGGTCAGTCTGATTTCTCTTGATCCGGTCTGATATGTTTTGTCATCTTTAAAATCTCATCGATAAAGTTCGGAACTAACAGATATCATCGAGGTGATATCTATTTTGGAATCACGAATGATTCGTTTGATTTGCAGTTAGGGATGGCTGACTGCTTTTGAGATGGTTGGCATCGGGGAATGCTGACGTCTTTCTTTGAGTTGTGATGGTTTGAGAGGTTTACTCCATTCCAGATTATGGTGCGAGGTCGGTGTCCTCGCGGTTGGCATGTCGTTCATGATATGTTCATGATTCGACGATGTAGATCCGTTTGGATTAAGTGGTTTCGGCAATACGTGGAGTACGCCGTGCAAATTTCGAGGACGAAATTTTATCAGCGGGGGATAATTGTGATGCCCGGGAATTATTAGTGTTAATCCCGGTGTGGTAATAATCCTTAATGGATTTTAATTGTGGAAATTGCCTATTAATTGCGGTTTTGGGACTTCCGGGGATTTTAAATCCGATTTTTGGAGTCGTTGGATCCAAGGGATGAGATCGTATTCTCATCGTGGTGATAACTTTGGAATTTGGTTTTTGGTGGAATCTGGGGTCCGGAGTACTTTGTACTGGGGCTGGTGATGGAATTTGAGTTGGAGAGATAATTATTGAAAACATATGAATTTTAATGAATCATGATGTAGTTGTGGAAGTATTGGTATTTTGGAGCCTGAGTGCTATATATACCAAATGGACTCGGTATTCCGTCATTACACGGAATCTTTTCCCTCTCTCCTCTCCCTCACGCCTCTTTACCTCACCCCAAACCCTTCATCTCTTTTCCTCTTGGGAACAAATCGATGGGGGCTCGTCTTGGGAGCCCGATTTCTTGAAGAAAGGCTGGTAATCTTCTTCTCCTCACCTTTAGCTTCGATTTGATTATAGTTTTGTGCTAAATGGTTGAGTTTTGGGTTTGATTTGAGATTTGGGGTTTTGGTTAAAAATCTAATATGTTGATTTTAGTGTTTTTTTATTGAGTTTAAATGGTGTATTGGAGCTGTTGAGGAAGTTGGGGGTGTTGGTTTTGAGTTTGGGTGTCAAAAACACCATGGAAGCTCGAATTTCTCGGAAAATCGCAGGTCGCGATCGATCGCCGAGGAGGGCCGATCGATCGCGATGAGCAGCTGTAAAATTAGTGACGATGAACAGTGCGGACGATCGAACGCGAGTTCTCGACGATCGATCGCGAGCGAGTTGGCGATCGATCGCGGAGACTCGCGATCGATCGCAATAGGGCGCTTTTGCCCACTGGACAGGGGCGATCGATCGCGCTAAAGGCGGCGATCGATCGCCGCCAGTAGGATTTTGTTTTTTGGAAATTTTGGAAAATGTCGGGATTTTGGAAACGGGGTTTAATTAACCGATTTCCGAGGCAATGTCTACATTCCAACGGGAATGCCATACTTTTAAAATGGGTTGGTTGAAGACAAAGTTTATTAAAACGGAATTCTCGGTTGAGTTGTTGGCTATCTTCTATACATTTAAAATGGAATATTTTGGGTACTATGCATGCTTAGCCGGTGGGCTTTTATTTTGGTAATCGTCATGGATGGACGATAGGTTGGAAGTAGTGAACGTGCTTGGGCGTGATTGCATGCCTATGTTTAATTGGGAGTTATTTGCATGTTAGCACTTAACTCATTGGGTCGTGGGACTCAAGCAAGGTTGCACTTGAACTTCGGAATTATAAGGTACGTATGACGTACGAGCATATCCCTTTAATATAATTGCAATTGTTGAGTGCTTGGTACACTATATTGCAATGAATGTGTATGGAAATGCATGATATATGGTATTAGCAATAAAAGGACATTGAAATGCATGGTTGATGGTATTTGCTACAAATGTATATATATGCATTGGGAATTATATGGTACCGCTTTTGAGCGAGCAATGATTGGGATGTTGTCGCCTTTGAGCGAACATCGGTTACGACGCCACTGATGTTGAGCATGCGTGAGAATGAAATGCCGCTATTGTAGAGCGAGCAATGGAATAGAACTATGGAACCATAAGTGAGGTATATGGAGTACCTGTAATCATTGTTTAATGATTTGGTATTATTGATTATGATATCGGTATATAGCAAATGGATTTGTTAATCAATGTAATGATTAACTGACATTTGGGAATTTGATGGTTTCAGTTGTTTTGAGAACAGGGACAGTACAGGGAATCCCGGATGAGGATGATACCATCCAGGGAGCATATTTTGTATTTCATAGCATTTACATTGTTGTAAATTGTGAATTGTATTATTGTGATTATTGGTCTTGGGATATTGGTATGCTCACCCCGTGTGGGGGCTGTCTCTGTTGGGGTAGGTGATTAGGTACATCGATGGCTTTGGAGTTGAGCTCGAGCTATGGAATGGAGGTGATTCCAGGGATCGAAGTACCAGTGACGGTATTGAACATGATACTTTATACATTAGATACACGTAAACTTATTCGATGCTCGCATGTGAACAATATTATGTGTATATGGATTGTATAAAGAAGGCAAGGGCCTTCCTCTTTTCATTTAGGTGTTGTATGCAATTAATTATGAATTGCACAATGAATTGAGAGCATGTTAGTGTATGTATCAAGGTGCATGTTATGTTTATGAGTTATGTTGGGGAAAGTTTAGACATTATGCGATTAATGTAAAGGAATTTTATAGATGGTATTTCATGCTAGAGTTGCATGTAATCTCTTTCCCCTTGATAACATGATTGTATGCACTAATGACAAGGGTTAATACACTAATAACGGGTTAAGGGCACGGGGGTCCTTACCGTCCATGTTTCCATTGTGGAATAAAAAGGTTACTACATAAAGGAGTACAAATACAGAAAGAACAAAATTGTTGGTTCTTTCAATTCAAATAGGACGAATCTGATTGAAACTAAAAAATAAAGAACTTATTGCAATGGTCTCGGTGCTTCACATCGGGATGATCACATAAATTTACTTTGCTTCTGTGGTTGTTACAAAGGATTGGTGGCTTGATTCTGGTGCTACCATTCATGTTTGTAACAACAGGGCTCTTTTCAAAGTGTACAATGAGTCAATTCAGTCTGAAGAAGTGCTTATGGGGAACCATGTTACTGCAAAGGTTGCTGGAAAGGGAAGCGTGGATCTGAATTTCACTTCCGGAAAGAAGCTTACCATTGTTAATGTTTTTCATGTACCCGACCTTAGGAAGAACCTGATTTCTGCTAACTTGTTGTGTAAGAGTGGCTTTAAGATTGTTCTTGAGGCTGATAAAGTTATTATAACTAAGAATTGAGTGTTCATCGGAAAGGGATACTCCAGCGATGGCATGCTTAAACTATCTATAAATGAAATAAGTCATATTGCTTATGTTGTTGACTCTTCTAATTTTTTATGGCATGCTAGACTAGGGCATTTAAATTATAGTTATTTGCGATACATGTCTAAACATGGTTACATTAATTGCAAGAATGAAAATAATAAAAAATATGAAATTTGTGTTGAAGCCAGTATGATAAAGAAACCATTTTCTAAAGTTGAAAGAAGCAGTGAGTTACTTGAACTTGTGCATTCAGATATATGCGAATTAAATAGTCATTTAACAAGAGGTGGAAACGATATTTTATCACTTTTATTGATGATCATTCGAGATATACTTATGTATATCTAATAAGAACCAAGGACGAAGCATTTGATAAATTTAAAGAATTCAAATCTGAAGTTGAAAATCAGAAAGAGAAAAAGATTAAAATGCTTCGTAGGATAGGCGAGGAGAATACTTTCCTGAGATCTTTAATAAATTTTGTGAAGATAATGGAATTATTCACCAAAGAACATCCCCTTATACTCCCCAACAAAATGGGATAACCGAAAGAAAAATTAGATCATTGGTTGATATGGTAAATTCAATGCTTACAAATGCAAAGTTACTCTTTTATTTATGGGGTGAAGCATTGTTGACAGCATGTCACATTTACAATAGGGTACCATTTAAAAAGTTTCGTGCTTCTCCTTATGAACTTTGGAATAATGGTAGAAAACCTAACTTAAGTTATTTTAAAGCGTGGGGGTGTATAGCTTTCTATAAAGTTCAAGATCCCCATAAAACTAAGTTGGGACCAAGAGGAATAAAAGGTGTGTTTGTTGGCTATGCACAAAATTCGAAAGCATATAGGTTATTAAACTTAGAAACTAATGTAATCATAGAATCTATACATGTTGAATTTTTTTTGAAGATAAATTTCTGCATGGTGTAGGGGACTCTAAAGTTGATCAGCAAGATAATTCAAAAGCTATTGTTGATGTGGGGGTAGGTGAAACAAGAAAACAAGTTAATGAACCAAGTGAACTAAGAAGAAACCAACGTGCAAGAATAGAGAAACACTTGAGTTTTGAATTTATTCAATCAGATTCTATCACGTTTTTGGTAGAAGCTACTAGAGAAAAAGTAATAAAAGTTACACCCATGGTACTCAATATTGATACTGATCCTAAAACTTTTAGAGAAGCTCTGTCTTCTAGAGATGCTGCTTTTTTGGCAAGTAGCAGTAAATGATGAGATGGGCTCAATAATGTCCAATAACACATGGGTTTTAGTAGATCTTCCACCTGGTTCGAAGGCAATCAGGCGCAAATGGGTGTTTAGAAAGAAATATGGAACCGATGGTTCTATACAAACTTTCAAGGCAATGTTGGTAGCTAAAGGATTCACACAAAAAGAAGGAATATATTATTTTGATACTTACGCTCCTGTTGCAAGAACAACATCCATAAGAGTGTTATTTGCACTTGCCTCAGTATATAAATTATATATTCATCAAATGGATGTTAAAACTGCATTTCTAAATGGAGACTTAACCGAGGAAGTATACATGGAGCAACCCGAGGGTTTTGTGCTTCCTGGAAATGAAAATAAAGTATGCAAATTAGTTAAGTCCCTTTATGGTTTAAAGCAAGCACCAAAACAGTGGCACAAGAAATTTGATGTGGCAATCTTAGCAAATGGTTTTAGACATAACAGTGCTGATAAATGCATTTATTGCAAGATGGCCAAGGAATATGGAGTAATCTTATGTCCCTATGTTGATGACTTGTTAATTGTTAGTACCAATATGAATGGTATTGAAGAAACTAAAAGGTATCTGACTTCAGTATTTAAGATGAAATACTTAAATGAAGTAGATACTATTTTAGGAATTAAAGTTGAGAGACATGAAAGGAGATATGCTTTAAATCAGACTCATTATATTGAAAAGATGCTTGGTAAATTCAAGTACCTCAATATAAAAGAAGCTAAGACTCCAATTGATTCAAGTGTGAGACTTCAAGAAAATAATGAGCGAGTTATTGCTCAATTAGACTATGCTAGTGCCATTGGAAGTCTCATGTATGCCACACATTGTACACGTCAGGATATAGCTTTTGATGTAAACATGATGTCGAGATCAGCAAAACCTAGCACACAACATTGGAAAGTAATTGCCAGAGTTCTTGGATATCTCAAAAGAGCCAAGGAATTAAAATTAGTGTATAATGATTATCCAAGTGTGCTAGAAGGATATTGTGATGCAAGTTGGATTTCTATTATAAATGAAAGTAAATCAACCTCTGGATGGATTTTTTCATTAGGAGGAGGGGCTATAAGTTGGGCATCTAAGAAACAAACTTGTAATGCACATTCGACCATGGAATCTGAGT
This sequence comes from Haberlea rhodopensis, assembly GCA_907163345.1. Taxonomy (NCBI): domain Eukaryota; kingdom Viridiplantae; phylum Streptophyta; class Magnoliopsida; order Lamiales; family Gesneriaceae; genus Haberlea; species Haberlea rhodopensis. Next base: position 183,103 of record CAJQUN010000452.1, read on the forward strand.
TTATAGCCCTTGCTGTCACAGGCAAAGAAGCAGAATGGATAAGAGATCTATTATTAGATATTAAGTTGTGGCCACAACCTATGTCTGCTATATCTTTGTACTGTGACAGTCAAGCCACAATGTCTAGAGCATATAATGATGTATATAATGGAAAATATAGACATTTACGGATGAGACACACATATGTGAGAGAATTAATAATGAATGGGGTGATCATCATAATATATATGAAAGTCTGGAGAAAACTTGGCGGATCCTCTCACTAAGGCACTTGCAAGAGATTTAGTTAAAAGTACCGCAAGTGGTATGGGACTAAAATATCATTAAACACCGGTAATGGAAACCCAAATTTTATTTAGTAAAAGCTAAACTGTAAAAGTTCAATGGGTAACAACAAATTACCGTAATGTGTTTAGGAGTACTAGTAGAGTCTCATAACTATTTATAAGACTAGTGCTGACAGTTGCGCGCGAGTAGAGGATATGCTTTATGCCTTTAATGAAGTCTACAAAAATATTTGTGTCTTTAGCAGTTGAAACAAAGTAGAGACTTCACCTATGTGGACATAGAAGTGGTGCCTCTTTCTTGTAAATGTTTATTGAATCAGGATTATCACATGTCCATATATAATAGTGCTAAGGTTGAGTTGAGAATCTTTTGAGAATTCTAAGACAAGTATTATGTGTGTCATATGTTCGGTTTTAACAATATGAGTTAAGGTCCAATCTCTATTAGATACCATTAACTTCGTTAAAAACTTTGACATATGCACACTAATTGGGGGTCCAAATCGAAAGATACCTCTTTGTATTCATAATATTTGTCAAGATGAAATATTACATACAAATTAGTGGGGGATTGTTGTATAATTTGTATGTAAGGAATAAGTGAGATATGGAAATCATATATTGGAAAGACACTTTTATTCGAATAGTTGTCACTATTGCTAATAACCATTTTGAATGGATGTATTGATTCATTTCGAATGGTTGTGATGATTCACTTTAAATGGTTGTGATGATTCATCCTGAATGGTTGTGATGATTCACTTCAAATGGTTTATTTCGAATAGTTGCGACTCTTTGAAAAAGACATATTCATTCTATAAATAGAAGAAAAGACGAAAAACTTCTCACTTCACAAATTTCATTATTTTCTCATAAGAGTTCTCTTGCCTTGTTGTATCGTGCGAAACATATTTCTATAGTGTGAAAATATTGTTTATCGGATAGTGATTCTCACGCCTCAATGCTATTGTATTACGTCTTCAATTATTTTTTCTAACACCCAAAAATTCTTATCGATCATTTTATGTTAAGTCGAAGAAAAAGCATGATTCATGCAAAAATACAAGGGTTTCTGTACGCTAAGTTCGGGTTTTTGAGGCAACTAAAACTGTGAATCATTGGACTAGTTGAGTTATTTAATCAAAGCCAAAGTCAAAAATCACGTTTTGTCTTTTATGCTGAGGAAGAGTCGTATACATTTTTTTAAATCACAGATTCCTTAAAGAACATCATTCATGGTCACATATCTAGCTTAACTTGGCTTTTGTAAGTATATTGGTTAATTGGGTGGTCTTGGGGCAACGATAAGTCTTTTGTATTGTAGGGGAAGACTGCGTACATTATGCTCAATGAGCCCGACCATCCCAGACCTGCGCACCGCAGGAGCTTCGTGCACCGAGTTTGCCCATACATGTTTGTGTAGGGCTAATTTAATAAAATAATATTAAAAAATTTTAAAAATAAAGTTAAAAAAGAAGATGTTACGTTTATAGCGTGATTCGCAATCCGGGTTCACGTTTCTTCAGAAAAGCGAACCAGGATCGTGACTCTTATTGATAATTTTTTTTTAAATGAGGAGAAAGAAACGCGATCCGGGTTTGATTTTCTCTCCCCTATTAATTTTTTTTAAATGAGGAGAGAGAAACACCCTCCAATTTTTTTTGTTTTTTTAAAAAAGAGTTCTCTCTCCTCTTAATTTTTTTTAAATGGGGAGAGAGAAACACAATCCGGATTAGGAATGGTAATGGGTCGGGTTTGGCCAATACCAGGACCCGCCCCGCCCCACTTAGACCCGCGAACCCGGCGGGTTTACCCGCCCCGCCCCGGTTCCAGTTTTTTTTTTTTTTTTAAAAAAAAATTTTTTAGCTAGAAATCAATTTTGAAACACAAAAGTTGAATTTTGTGATTAAATTTCATGTTTTCTCTAGTAAATATTTATAATAATCATTGTAAAACTATCTTTAAACTACTAAATATTTATTAATTTGCTCTTATTTTCTTCAAAATGTCCAACTTCTTTAACATGAACACATGAATTTTGATATAAAATTAAATAATGACACTTTATTGTTCAATTAAAGAAGTAAAATGTATAATCAATATCATATTTTTTTAAAAAAAAATTAAAAATGTATTGCGGGCCGGGTCCGGGGCGGGTTCGGCCAATCCCAGGACCCGCCCCGCTTCCAAACCCGGTTGAAGCGGGTCCAGACCCGCCCCGACAAGGCGGTTCAATGCGGGTCCGGGTCTGGACCCGTCCCATTGCCATCTCTAATCCGGATTCGCGTTTCTCTCTCATCAAAATCTATTTTTTTTAAAAGAGGAGAGAGAACTCTCTTCTAAAAATCTAAAACTCATTTAATTTTTTTTTAAGTGAGGAGAGAGAAAAACGAACAAAATTCACGTTTCTCTCTCCTCGTAATTTTTTTAAAAAATAAATTTTATATAATTAGTGGATAATTCAATTGTGCTAATTAGTATACATGAGAGGACAAGGAAAAATTGATTTTTTTTAAAAAAAAAAATTTAAAGAATTTTTTAAAAAACTAACAACTTTTTTTATTACAGAAAAATGTTTAAATGGTATGTAAGGAATAAATGAGATATGAAAATCATATATTGGAAAGACACTTTTATTCGAATAGTTGTGACTATTGCTAATAACCATTTTGAATGGATGTATTGATTCATTTCGAATGGTTGTGATGATTCACTTTAAATGGTTGTGATGATTCATCCTGAATGGTTGTGATGATTCACTTCAAATGGATTATTTCGAATAGTTGTGACTCTTTGAAAAAGACATATTCATTCTATAAATAGAAGAAAAGACGACAAACTTCTCACTTCACAAATTTCATTATTTTCTCATAAGAGTTCTCTTGCCTTGTTGTATCCTGCGAAACATATTTCTATAGTGTGAAAATATTGTTTATCGGATAGTGATTCTCACGCCTCAATGTTATTGTATTACGTCTTCAATTATTTTTTCTAACACCCAAAAATTTTTATCGATCATTTATGTTAAGTCGAAGAAAAAGCATGATTCATGCAAAAATACAAGGGTTTCGGTACGCTAAGTACGGGTTTTTGAGGCAACTAAAACTGTGAATCATTGGAACTAGTTGAGTTATTTAATCAAAGCCAAAGTCAAAAACGTACGTTTTGTCTTTTATGCTGAGGAAGAGTCGTATATATATATTTGTTATTACAGATTCCTTAAAGAACATCATTCATGGTCACATATCTAGCTTAACTTTGCTTTTGTAAGTATATTGGTTAATTGGGTGGTCTTGGCGCAACGGTAAATTCTTTTATATTGCAGGGAAAAACTTCATACATTAGGTATAATGAACCCGACTCTCCTAGACCTACGCATCACGGGAGCTTTATGTACCGAATTTGTCACTATGTATATTGGTTAAATAAGTTCATTGTGCGTCTGTGGCTTAATATGAACTGTAAGATTTTAAAAAGATGTACGACACAATAATGTATTGAATCCTTTTAGGTTGGTATGTTTGTGTAGGGCTAATTTAGTAAAATAATATTAAAAAAATAAAAAAAATAAAAAAAAAGTTAAAAAAGAAGATATTACGTTTGTAGCGTGATTCGCAATCCGGTTCGCGTTTATTCAGAAACGGCGAACCATGATTGTGATTCTTATTGATAATTTTTCGCGTTTCTCTCTCTTATATTTTTTTAAATTAGGAGAGAGAAACGTGATCTGAGTTCGCGTTATTCTCTCCTCCAGTTTTTTTTTTTGTTTTTTTTTAAAGAAGTTCTCTCTCCTCTTAATTTTTTTTTAAATGAGGAAAGAGAAACGCGATCTCGTCAAAATTTATTTTTTTTTTAAAAGAGGAGAGGAAAACTCGTTTCTCTCTCTTAAAAATCTAGAACTCATTTAAACTTTTTTTTAAGTGATGAGAGAGAAACACGATCCAAATTTGTGTCCCTCCTCATAAATTTTTTTAAAAAAATGAGTTTTATATAATTAGTGGATAATTCAATTGTTATATGTAAGAAATGTTTAATCTAATATGCTAATTAGTAGACACGACAGGACACGGAAAACTTCATTTTTTTATAAAAATAAAAAATAAAGAATTTTTTGAAAAAAAGAACAACTTTTTTTATTACAGAAAAATGTTTAAAAAGTATAAAAATTTTTATGTAGTTTTGTGTAGCTGGAGTGATATTTGTTGCACATTGAGTGGTATTTGGTGTAGTATAAAAAAGAAAAAAAATTAAAAAAATTATAATTTTTTATTTTTATATAGTTTGAGTGATATTTGTTTTTTTATGTTTATAAATCTGTGTCCCTGTGTCCGTATCGTGTCGTACATGTATCCTCGTATCCGTGTCCGTGCAGCGTAGGCTATAAACCATAGGGGCGTGCAATCCATTTTTTTGAATTTAATTTTAAATTAATTAAATCAAATATATTACAAAATTTGACATTGAAAAATCAATTTTATATAAAAAAATTGATTTTAATTCATATAACTTAAATGAATTAATATTTTTGAATTAATCGAACTGAAATAACAAGAGTTGAAGCAACGCACATTTTTGTCTATCATCGCAATTAGTTTATCATAATGTCTACCATCACAATTAATATCTGCGAAAGTAAGTACTCTGACTTTGAAGAAATATATATATATGGTGGAAAGAGAGCAATTTCCAACTGAAAACGCTCAGAACTGATCGTAGTGGAGATTTCTTGTCTAAAGAGTTCTCAAATTATAGCACTCAAGAAGGAATCCGGAGGCAGTTGACGGCACGCTACACACCTCAATAAAATGGTGTTGCGGAAAAAAGAATCGAATCATTGTTGAGATGGCCAGAAGCATATTGAAAACAAAAGGTATTCCCAATACTTTTTGGGCTGAAGCTGTTATTACTGCGTTATACATCCTCAACAAATCAACCACAAAAGCATCCAAACAAAACTCCATATGAAGCTTGGCACAAACGTAAACTAGATATCAAACATCTTCGAGTTTTTGGATGCTTGGCTTATTCTCTCATTCTTCACAACAACGAGAGAAATTCGATGAAAAATGTGACATATATTTTTATTGGTTACAGTGATGAATTAAAGGCATATCATTTGTTTAATCCAAAAACAACGAATTAGTAATTTCAAGAGATGTGCATTTTGACGAAATGAAAGCATGAGACTGGAAAAATTAAAATCCCGTCGAATCAAATCAAACATACGATTCTGGTGCAAATTCTTCGATAGATCCATCGCACAACGAAAATATATTCAACCCAAACTCTGATTCAGAATCCCGGTGAGAAAGGTACGTTCACTAAGAGAAATTTATGATCTATCAAATATTACATTTATCTCTTGTAAACCACGGAATTTTGAGGAGGCTGTGAAAAAAAGAAATCTGGCAAAAAGTCATGGATGATGAAATAGCCACTATTCTGAAAAATCAAACTTGGAACCTGGTTGATGCTCCTAAAAATAAAGATGTGGTCGAATTAAAATGGATCTATAAAATTGAAGACGTATATGTTCAAAAGCACAAAGCTCAACTTTTTGCAAAAGGCTATTCACAACAGCCTGGAATTGACTTTTAATGAAACATTTGCACATGTTGCAAGAATGGAGACTATTCACATTGTACTTGCTGTTGCTGCACAAAAAGAACTATCAGTCTACCAATTTGATGTCAAGTCAGCTTTTCTAAATGGAGAATTGCATGAAGAAGTCTACGTAGAACAACCACAAGACTACGTAGTAAAAGACAAAGAAAAAATGGTGTACAGCATCCACAAAGCACTTTATGGCTTGAAACAAGCACATCGAGCATGTACATCGAAGCCTGAGTGAACCATCTCTTTATGTCAAAAAGGGAGGTACAAATGATTTTTTAATAGTGCGCCTTTATGTTGATGATTTCATATATACTGGCACTAACCCTGTGATACTAGGGTGTACATTTTCACCCCAATTCTGACATTACAATTTTTACTTCACCAGCATTGACCACTTACAAATGTTCTTCCGAACACCATTGGCACATCATAATAAAATAATACCAATTTAAAAATCATATCATATGCACACATTTTCCCACTCTGCAAGGATATTCTGAAATTCTTCATGCAACTTAATCCGTGTAATCCACACACAGGGTTCTCAGGTAAAGTCAGAGCTTGGACTGGGAATGAGATCAGAAGAGGCTATTCTTGGCCAAAAACATGTAATTCAAGAGAGATATTAAAGTTGGAAGGTAAATGGTTACGCATGCCTTTACATGGCCAGTAGGAAATTGCAAAATAAAGTGGTGTAAAAGCGTGAGCATACCCACCAGGAAGTAAAGCACAAGGGTATGACTGGTTTTGTACGAGCCTGTATGCGGAAAGAAACAACAGAATAGCGAAAACATAGGAAATCAGTCCGTGGTTGCAACCCAAGCAAGAAAAATAACCAAGAAACAACAGGAAAACGAAACACTATTTTTGAACTTTATTATGAAATAGGGGAAAATAGTTTTTTTTATTATTAAAAGACCGGCAAGTGAGGCTGGAATCCGAGGGTATTAACAGCACGTACATATATGATCAACATTTAGACGTTAATAGCATGATAAAAGAGACACAATCAAACCATGACAAAATAAATTCTGTGCTGATTGATGATGGCCTAAACGCATCCTTGGCAATAGGTAAATGGAAGAAGATAACAGACAAAAAAAAGGATCCATATAGTTCCAAGAATGTAAAGCAAATGAAATGAATGAAAAACAAGGAATAGCAGCAAGAAAAGGCAATTCCGTGCAAATTATATCGACTAACATCAAGAGAAAAGAGAAATCAAAGTAAAAAACGTTCACCATAGTAGAAAGCCATGACACCCTGCAATAAAAACCACAAAACACAGAAACTAACAACAAAAAATCAAGGCATATAGAATCTATATTATATACTACATATACGATTGCTAATAAGGTCCAGCTCTATTTAGAGACGCACTTGTTGCCCATTAGCACAAAGTATCAACTATAGGCAAAAATAGATTGATAAAGAGAAAATTCAAAAAACTTAAAACAAAAAACATAGGGGAATCACTCCGAGACCAAGTGACCATAGATTATCTACGAAAAATAAGTTTAAAATTCCAAGCAGGAAATGTCAGACATGTAAAACTGTGAACTGATTTAGTTTTGAGGGGTATTTCGCCTTGTGAAGATCGGTGGAGAGTTGCAATAAAAGAGTATAGTCATATAAAACACAAGATTTTTGGCACAAAACATCGAACTAATTAAGAGGTGCATGCAATTTGTATGCACAAAATAGGCTGAACACATGACATTATAATAATAACTAAAATCACATTGGATACCTTAAAAGTATCTTCATCATTTCTATAGTCTTTAATGTAAACACGAAAGACATTTGGATGTAAACACGAAACACATCTGTACAATTGGCATACCCTGTGGAATTGTGATTATTATGTTATATTCAACTCGCTAGGGGCTTGATTTCCTATAATTTAGTATTTAAAAAACTCACCAAGTGATTCTAAAGAAATTCAAGAGCCCTCCCTTTGTCACATTCAAGAATAGGGTGGATTTCTAGCACCTGCATCAATACATCAAACTTGAGTTTAAAAAATGATCGTTCCTTTAGTCATAAAAACAAACCTTATATGCACAAATTATTATTGATTCATACAATTGACCCATTGTGAAAACCCGGTTTCCCGACTAAGTCAACAACTAGAGTTTTAGTAAACCAAAATACTCAAGGTTGTTTATTTAAATCAATAACTTAGTGTTTAGATAATATTGAATTGTATTAAGAGATAATATTGAATTGTATAAAAGATAATATTTAGTTTATATGATTTAATCTTGTAGAGTTTTAAAACAATAAAAAGTGCATAGATAATATTGAATTATAATATTAAGAGATAGTATTATACTAGGACTCTTGATTAAACAAGTTAATAAATAGGCAAAGAATCAATCAATTACCTCACAATTCACACAATTTTCGAAACACACACTAACACACACTAAAAGGTGTGAAATTTTCAGCAAGGAAAGGAGATGAAATTCATCACGTTTTTTGCCACCCAAATTCATTGAAACACGCAAGAATCGTTTCTGATATCGGTAAGTGGGCTTTTGTTAAATATTCTTTTCGTTTTTGAACAAACTATAGTATGTTTTGAAACTTCAATCGATATATGAATTATGTAAAAATATGATGTTCGGATGAAAATTATATTTTTTAAGCACTTTAAGTTTCGAAATATGATTGGGGGGAATTCATTTATGGCCCTGATGCGGTGGGATTATAACTGTTTACACGACCTGATACGGTGGTTAACCGTTGTTCTGGGAAGTCCAGACTCTTTATTCGTGGGTGATCCGATGTCATGACCTCATCCCTAGGAGGGTTAAGTCTAGAGACTGATATCAGTACCAAGAGGAAATTAGAGGATTTATTGTGCTTAACGTATATAGAAAATATTACTGATATGATATGTTATGTTATGGCTCGATGGGAGCAATTATGATAAGTTATGGCTTGATGAGAGCAATTATGTTAAGATGCATTCATATCAGTTTATGTTCGATTATTATATATGTTTTGGAAAAATTATGTATGTATTATATTGTCACATTGATTGGCCCCCATTTACTGAGTGTTTTCCAAACGCTCACCCCTTACATCCACTCCCCATATAGAAGCAAATTCAAAATCGAAGATGAAGATCAAATTAGTTTTGGAGATAATGAATTAGATGATGTTATTCAAGATGCCGCTACCATTAATTTATAAAGCTTCCGTTGATATTGTAAGAATTATTTATTTTTTTGGAATAATAGATTGGTTTTCGTAGAATTCTGGGCTTGTTGATTTTGAATTGTATTTAGAATCAAACGTCGGTGTTATCTACCACGGTCTCGGGGCGTGACACCCATACAATTCCAAACCAAAAATATTCAATGAACATACCCAAAATCCAAACTTGAAATTCACATAAATCAATAACAACCGGAAATTGAGGATCTGTACGCGGTGAGAATTGAGTGATTGAGGAAATTGAGGGTTTGTAAGGATGGTTTTTTTGTTGTTGTTGTTGTTGTTGTGAATATAGGGCTGAAAGGGCTTGATTGAACTGATAAACGCAGGCGGTTGGGAAAGAAATGGTGTTAAACTGTTTATTCATGTTACACTGTTATTCGTACTAGTAAATGTTGCTTGCTTATTATATTGTAATAATAATAATAACGATAATGTAGAGACACACACATGGATTCTCAGTTTACCGTGAAAAAAATATCTTTTACAACCAGCCACTTAAAATGGCGGGTTTCTACAAAAAGTAGAGGGAAAAAGTAGAAACCGGCGAGTTCTACTTAAAAAGTAGAAAATGTCATTTCAAGTGGCGGGTTCTGTTCAAATTTTTTTATTTAAATACCCGAGACCCTATTTCCTTTCCTTACACTACACACATATTGTTGTACTATCTACTTTTTGGATAATTTCTGATTTTGTATCAATGTTGTTATATTGTTGTAATTTGTACAATTTAACTGTCAGTGTTGTGATGGTACTAATTTTTTAGCTTAATACTTATAATTTAACATTATATATAATTATTTTGTTTATAAAGTATAAAATTAAAACTTTTATTAAAAAAATTAAAAAAAATTGAAGGAAAAAGTAGAAACTGCCATACTTGCCACTTTAAGTGGCAGTTTCTACTTTTTCGTAGAATATGTCACTCAAAGTGACGGTTTAGCATATTTTTGTAAATAAAGTTTTTTTTACTGTAAATTGATAAAAAAAAAAATTAAACAATATTTTGAAAATTAAGCCTATTAATTCGCCCATTTCGACTAAATTCTGAATAGCTACTTAGCATGACCATATTGTGGTAAGTATCAATGCCCAGTTTAATTAATGATTATTGGAAAATTGATTCGGTTTGGACCCTATTTATGAACCAACTCAATATGATTGGTTGTAAGTGAGACTCAAATCGTCTGCATTATGTGTTTCCCATGATTAATCCCGCATTTGTTCATTAGCATAATGATGGGAATAATTCTTTGGTCAGGAAGGTTATTCTAAGATTTGTAAACTAAAACAAAGACACATAATTCCACCCCCTAGTTTGTTAATTTCCAACAAGACCCAACGTGTTTTTACCATTTAGTGAAATTAACGAACTTTTTTGACCAACTAAAGTCCAACTTGGACAGCTCACTACTTTAGCTTTACATAGTTATTTTTCACAATTCCATTAAGATTTAAGCATGTCACTCTATTACAATTGTTTACCACAGCTGCTGTGTTAAGTGGTTCTTCTGAGAACCATGAAGCCATGATTAATGGTGGGGAGGGGACCCAATGTGAGAGGACAAAAGTACTTTGGACAACCCCACATAGTTAATACACACTTTACATCATGTATTTGTAAATGTACATATTACCCCCATATAATTGGCAAAACATAGCATGCGGCCTCCTTCACACGTCATGCACGGGTGTTAGAGCTGCCAAAACGGGCCAGCCCCGACACAAACATGCTGGCCCGTCCAACCCGAGGGCCTAACGCGCCTGCCCATTTTGACAACTCTATACATGGATGTGTATTTTGCACAGTTTCACAACCATTATGGGGTAAACTGATTATTTCAAACCAAATAAGTGTAAATTGTCTATTTGGAAAACCAAGGAGGTTCGTCGCCAAAACCCTATATTATGACTAAGAAGATGTTATCTAATGCCCAACCAACAAGTTGTTTGGAACTGGAAAATCAGGATGAAGATGTGACAAGCCAGACCATCATTTAAGAACTAACCCTCGACACGATATCTGATATTGTATTACCTCTAGCCTCCCTTGCATTCAACTTGGAATCCCAAAAACTTTGACAACGTATTTTTGTAATAATATTTGTAGATTATTGTGTAATGTTAAAAGACGAATTTTGTTCACCGTCCCCAAGTTCTGGAGTTAACAGTTGAACTTTATTACCAGCACTGATGTCCTCATTTTTGGTCTCACAGAGTCATCGTTGATATCAGCTTTCGTCTCGTTCTCTCAAGCGAAAAGTTGTTCTGAAAATTTAATTTTTTGTGCTGGTTAGTTATGTCTGAGTTGGTTTCATTGCATGTATCCAAGTATGTTCAAAGGCTTGATCCAGCTACTATGAATTACGTATGCAAGTGATTCTTGTCAATTGCAATCTATATGCAAGTATGTTCCATTGACGATGATACATTAATTTGACCAAATTATAGTGCCAGTTTCAATTTTTTTTCCCCACCATACATATATCGAACACAATTTTTTGTTAAAAATCTTTCCGAGGACTCGAAAGCGCCTCCAATTCCAATAGCACAAAACCAAGCGAAATTCAGAATAATCGATCATAAAGCACCACAGCACACTTTCTTCAATTCTGGTGTCAAAAAATCCCAACAGGAATTCAAGAGAAAAAAACATACGTAGTTTCTCAGTCTTATACTTGTGTTGTTGTCGCCCTAAAGGACATCAGGTACATCCGCCCTTAAAGATGTCATCAAAGGGACCAAGTGTTACTATGAATCTCGGATTCAAAAGGGACGAATTTCAGGCGGATAGGATATCAAGTCCTAATAGGATACCTTTTGTCCCAAGCAGGATAACTGCAGCTAATGCTTGTTGGGTATTTTTTTTTAACACTGTCTCACACCCAAAACAAAAAGAATGGAGCTACGTCTGAGATAAACTTGGAGATGGAAGTTTTCTTTCGTTTCCACCTTTGGTAATCCAGCTATAAAAGTCCTAGATAAACTGACTCATGGCTTTTGAGTAATGGTTTCAACAAGCCAGCCGTCTAAATTTCAATATAAGGAACACCTCCATTCACAGTCCATGGAGAATCAGAACATATTTACCGTTCGAAATTAAGGAGAAAAAATTACACCCTCTCAAAACTGGAGGTAATAGCCGGATCCAACTTATCCACCGAAAGAGCAACTTTTTTTAAACTTCAATTTTTTTTATTTTATTTTACTTTTACTTTTTTTTGGGTTTAAAAAAGCAAACACAGAAGTATGCAAAAGTTTATACATATATCTTACAAAAAATTCAAGTAAAAATCAAACAAAGTAGACTTGAGAAGGCCACTCCAAGCGCCTCTTTTTCTTCTCGGCTTGCTTGATTCGACCATGTTCGTCTTTCCCCTGTTTCTTCTTGGCCTTCTTAACACCAATTGTTGCCTTAGCACACTCCATGACACCAACTGTTGCCTTAGCACACTCCATGACACCAGACGCTCCGAAATCTGATACTACAATTTTCCTATCTGCTCAACTTATTATCCTAGGTTCCCTGTTTGTTTTCCAAAAAACACTTCGCTATACTGTATACATTATCTGGTTGACTGTATGTTCCCTTTTGTTTCGAAACTTGTAATTTGATACTTGAAAAGCTTACGAAATCAAAACTCGGAACTAAAGGGGGACTACTAATATATCAACTTATCCTAAACCCACTCAGGTATGGAGGCATACCGCATTTTTCGCACACTACATTCCCAAATTGAAATAACAGGAGAGAGGAGAAGTGCAAACTGGTAAATGCTAATGGATCCTCCTCCCATCATTCTTCCCAATTTTCCACAATGACGAGCTAAATAAAAGGGTGTTTCTATGGATGCTAATTAGTATACAATTCCTTTTCCACAACCGTCACCAACTATTTTGAGAAACTCGCATGGCTTTCCCTCCTGCAATAGAGATGCATAACTAAGTACGAAAGCGGCTCAGACCGACAAGAAAACAAAGCACCAAAAAATAGAAAAAAAATCAACAATATAATTACACATACAACCGATGAAGCGATCGAGTAAACATCAACGAACGTCATTAACAAATAACCACAATTGAAATAAATTAACAGACAACAAATAAAGACATTGTGACGTAACATTAGTTGCACTGAGTGATCAAAACACCACTATTAACAAGCTGCCACAATAAATGCAAGAACCAAAAAAAAGCTAGCACCAATAGAATTATCAAGATCACCAAGAAATCAAAAGACAGAAACAGACTAATCAGCAACTCCTCTAAATAAAATCTTCAAGAAAAAAATAAAGAAGGTATAATAAACTACGGCCACAACTAAACTAGAATTAGTTCCACTTTCAATTGTTGTGTACAATAAAAGAACTCAATTTTAATAACCAAATTCTCAAATCAACAAAAAAACTGAAGGGGGTAAGTAATTCAATTGCATTAGTGTAATTTCAATACAAAAACAGATCACCCCCATATAAAGATTAACCCAACTTTCAGATCCCATTAAAAAAAGTGGACAAAAGGAACCTAACCTTGCATACATACACCTAAAAAGACTCTAGCTTTCATCAAAAACAGCACCCTAGTTTTGATTCAAGATCAATAATCCAAAATCTCTATAACTAACACACGATACACTTAACCATACTCCAAAATCACAATCTGCTAAAAAAAATAAATCAAAATCAATCCTTGTCATGCATATACTAACACCAAACAGAAAACCCATATCAAAAAAATTAAGCAAAACAACTAGATTAATCGAGTTAAGTAAAAAACAACATTCAAGAGCTAAACAAGCAAACCTGTTGAAAAAAATCAGAAAAAAGCATATGACATGAATCTCGATTTCTAGAGTTGATAGATCTGTTATCTATAGAATGCGTGTGTGCGTGAGACATGGGATGGGTAAAATAACTGATCACGTGAAATTGAAGAGACGGGGATCAGTAAGAGAAGGAAGGGCAAAATTGGGATATTCATATGAGGCTAGACATGTGTCCATTAGTGGTCATTCAATTTAGCCGGCCACCACTGTACCGTCGATCTTTTTGGTTTGTGAATGAACGGTAGATTTCAGGGTTTGATTGATGATTCGTATTATTGAATTTGTTAAACAATAAAGAACATTTGAGAGAACATTGAGAATATAATCTGAGCTTATATTATCATATTTTTTAAATGAGATAATATACAAATATATCGTTTAATTATCTATATATATATATATAACATTGAGAAAATAATCCGAGCTTATATTATCATATTTTTAAATGAGATAATATCCGAATATATCGTTCAATTATATATATATATATAGTTGGTTTAGATATAATATGACCTATTTTTTGCTTCGCCTTCTTAACAATATATTAATATTCGAAAAATAAATGGAACACCAAGATTTTTACGTGAAAAATCGCAAAATATGGAGAAAATCACGGGACCTAATCCAGTATAAATTACACTATAAACAAGGGATTACAGTGTTTTGTATACAATCATCAAGTAAATAAAATACATGAAAGGAGAAATGTGAGAGGATGCGTCCAGAGAGTGAGGCGGCCGGATTGAAGAAAGAACCAAAAAACCTTACCCTAAAAATGATGGCTTCTCATTTTATACTAGGGAAATGAGCCCTAGTAAAATGGGTAATGGCAAATGGGCACGAGTATATCACTAGCATGGGGGCCACACTAGGTGTCATGGGGCTGCCCTTGTACTTCAATTCATCTCTTCATCTTCTGAAGTCAAGGGTATGACTCCCCTCAGAGCGCAGCTTGGATTAAAATACAAAAGGTTGTTGTACATTCCTCTTCCTCTTACCTTTGGAGCGATGTGGGGGACTCCCCTCGGAGCCTAGCTCGTGCCTTATTCACATGATTTTAAGGTGCGAAGTGGTATAAACCCAGACTTAATGATCAAACCGGCATTGAGAATGTTGAGCTATAGAAGACAAGCTGTAGGCCTTTATGGGAACAGAGCTGGAGGTCTACCTGGAGGAGTGACACGGGGTGGTCGAGGTGGAGGTCATCCTGAGGCCGGCCTGGGGTGGCCAAGGTAGAGGTCATCCATGAGGCCGACCTGGGTTGTTCGAGGTAGAGGCCTTGCCAAAGTCAGGTTTTGCAGAGGCCATACTTTTACCAGGGTAACACCACTAATCAATTCAACGGCAAGATTATCACGGAGCACCACACAGGCCTATTTTCAAACAATTTCTCCACTAATATAGTCATTCTCTAGACTTGGGTCAAAATGTCTTTCTAAGCTTGTAATGTTAGGCCTTTGGTGTCGGTTACAAAAAAAAGATGTGATAGCACAAAGAAGAGTATAATCATGTGACGTTCATATTTCAAGACATATTGAGCTTCTCTTCTATTTTTTATAGCCTTGACCACTTTGAGTCTAATTTATATAGTCATTTCTCAATGCTCTTTTTCTTTTCTTTTGCTCATTCATCAATTTTTTTCACTAATCTCATCAAAATATAACAATTTATGTGCATCGAATGAGATTCATTATACTCCCTTAGGGTGAGGTTAAATTTTTCATTTTAGTCTCATATGTGGGTAGGTATAATAAGTTAATCAATAAATGTTGAATGTTGGTCTAATTATATGTAATGCATACATCATTCTTTTTTCAATTAGGCTCAAAATAGGCCAGATATAAACATGGTGGGCTTGAAAGGCTCAAACGTTTCAAAATCACCTAGATCATTTCCAAGTCAAGTTCATAACTATTAAATTTCACCTCAAAGTGTCATCATCAAATAGGTTCTAGGGTAACTCTAAGATGCTCAAGATCAATCATGAAGTCCTCAACAATTATCACTATTCAACATGCAATCCACAATAGTATGACTCAAAGTGCTCAAAAAATTCCGTATATTTAACATATTAACTCAAACAGGTATTCACATACATGTTCAACAGTTTTCAAGGCTCAAGTCGACATGCAAAATAAGATCAATATCATCATGGAATCGTAGACACTACTATGATTCATTCTTTTCACAAATTATGAACTCAGTTAAAAAAGAAATCGTTGGTGCTCAAGAAACGACAATAATTCTACCATATTTAGCTCATAAAACAAGAGACGGTAACAATATGCAACAATGATAACCTAATCCCCCAAACATAAATATTGAATTGTCCTAAATGTAATAAGAATGAACATAAGATAAGCAAATACCTGTGACGATGATCGTCAGTAGTCGTCATCGTCCTACTCAGCAGCTAGTGGGGAAGATGGTTAGAAAACATGAACAGCATGTTGGGATGTGTCCTAAGACAACTCGTTAGATGATTGTTTATGACATACAATGTATTATGATTTTGTTAATGTCAATTCATTATTATATATTATTCGTGTATCTGTGTAATATGAATTAATATATAAGTTAATGTCCTTAGAATAATATTGTATTGTTCTTAAAGATTGTCCCTAGTCAAGTATTATCATGAATAAGGATAATGATAATACATTGAGACTAGTATGTTTTGATTGATGAATTGTTCATAGATATGAGTTATCAAATCAACACATGGGTACATGTTAGAGAACGATGTACTGGACAGACCCACCATGAGAATGCTACATGGATAGTTATATGAACGTCATAAGCAATTCTCATAGTGATAATAATGTATGTAATCCTTACGACTTGAGATCAACAGAGATCCCAACATAAGGAGTCATGTATCTTGATATTGTCAAACGTTACCTGTAACAGGGTAAACTATAAAGACAATCATTGGATATACCACGAATTATGTAGAGGGATGTTGACTGATCAAGAAAGGATTTGTCCCTTCTATATAACAGGAGAAGTGTTTGGGCCCTTGATCAAGTAAGACTAAAATGCATGGACGTGCTCGAATGAGTTGATATGAGATATCGAGCTTATTCGTTTATTCTAGTTCTACTTGGGGATCAAGAAATAAAAGATTGAATATATGAGTATGACTATTCCATGACTCATGTTCAATCTAAACACATTGGACAAAGGGATTAAGTTACATGGTTAATATTATCACAGTCTGTAGGTTATGTCGAGTCAATGACATTCTTGTAATTTGGGTAGCCTTGATGTGTTGCTAGATACCGCTCATTGCTTGTGACATAAAATTAGATTTTATGTCGCTGCCAACATTGCAAGATCCTATCGGGTCACACAAAAGATTAAATCGATAAAGGGAGATATAATTCATTGGATGAATTAATTAATTAAGAAGAGTCTTAATTATAAGTATTAGATGTATGGATTTAATTAAGAGATTGGGTATGGGCCAATGAGGCTTTGAGAAAGCCTTTAATTAAATCTAACATATATTATAATTTGAAAACAAGGTTAATTAAGAATTAATCCATCTATCATCAAAACCTAATAGCTCCACAAGTGCTCTCGGCCGCAGCCTTGTTCTTGAACCTCACGGCCACCGCCGCCGTGAATAGTGTTTAAGATCGGCCACCGTTGATCGGTTTTGAACCGTGAGTCTTGTTTTGGTTTAAGAATGAGTCTAGCAACTTGTTCTTGAACACCTTTTTCGATTTGATCGTGTGGATACCGTAGAGACGAAGGTGCAAATCTTTGTTCGTGACTCGTGGTCTTGCAACGAGGATTCTACTACAAACACGCTACAAGGGTACGATTCTTAATCAATCTCGGTATGATAACTTTGTATAGGTCCTTTGGTAGGAATCCAATTTTATTTTTCGCTGCATATTGTATGATGGGTTCCTAACACAGCACACACAGAGTCACTAACAAAAAATCAAAACAAACAAAATGAAAAACAACTAAGGAATTCAAAAACAAAAATAAGGGAAAGAAGAAGTTCTTAATTTATAGTTCCAAATTGGACTTTTTATCAGTTTCGCTCAGTGAACAAGATGGACAGTGGGGCATGGATTTACCTCTTCCGCTTGATAGTGCCTCAAACTCTTTTCCTTTACGGTAAATATGCCTCCCTTACGGTCACTTACATTGATTTTTCCGGACGGTGTTACATCAACTACTTTGAATGGTCCAGTCCATTGTGAGTAATCCTTTTCTTGGAAACAAGCATAGCTTGAATTTATTCACTAGAACTAAATTCCCCTCCCAAAATTTACCACCTTGTGGATGGATTTTGCTGGAGTAACCGTCTTTTTCTTCTTGCTATGTTTTTTGGCCTCTAAAATAGCGAAGCAGCTTATCATGTCCTCTATGCTTTTCATCTGCACCACATCAACAGACAATGGATCAATAGTATTAACTTTAAAGCACATGTGTTTGTTGTGTGGTGTGTCAAAGTTTGAAACATGTTAAATGTGATTGGATCCTCTCATACACGGAGGATCAACTTTCCCTCTTGAACGTCGATTAGTGCTCTTCCCTTTGCTAGGAAGGGTCTTCATAAGATCAGTGGCATGTCCAGGTCTTCCTTAACGTCCAACACAAGAAACTCCACCGGGATGATGAATTTGTCAACCTTGAGTGGTACGTCCTCCATGATCCCTTGTGGATATGTGATGGACTTATCCGCCATTTGCAAGGTAACTCTTGTAGGCTTAAGTTCTCCTAAATCCAACTTCCTATAAACAGACCAATGCATTATATTTACACTTGCACCCAAATCACACAAAGATTTATTAAATGACATAGAGCCTATAGTGCAAGGTATCGTAAAACTCCCTGGATCCTTTCACTTTGGAGGTGAAATTTATCGTCTCATGCTCTCCCAATTTTCGCTTGTTTGACAGTATCGTCTTTAAAAACTTAGCATAATTCGACATTTGCTATATAAAAGATATATCACTATGGAGATTCTTAATCGAATCAAGAAACTTAACAAATTTAGCATCTAATTTTTCTCTTTTATATGAAGCGGGAAATGGGAAGGGTGTTATGTACCTTAGCAGGTGGTGTGATGGGTGTAGTGGTCTCAGTAGACTTACTTTTGTCGCGTGCTTGATCTCTCTTCTTCTCAGCCGGCTCCTCCTTGTGCTCCTCCTTGTGCTCATCATTCTTACTAGCATTCTCCTCAGCAACTTCCTTTCCACTCCTATCGCATTGACTTGTTCCCTCGGATTCTTCTCAGTGTCACTAGGCAATGTTCCTTGAGCTCGTCCAGCTATGATGGTTGCTAAATGCCCCACTTGTACTTCCAAATTCTTTATCGACGCCTATTGATTTTGAAATATAGTCTCCGTCTATGTGATGAATTTGGTCATTAGCTCCTCCAAACTCAGTTTTGGCCCATACCCCAGTGGTGGTTGTGGTTCAACACATTATGTGGTTGCCCCATGGTAAGTTCTGAAGATTCCTCATCCCCAGATTGTATTTGAGTATGGGTTGTTTTGTGCTGGTCGGTTTCCTACAAAATTAGCACAGTCATTATTTTGAATAAAAGGGTTACCTGCCTGGCATTCCATGCTTGGATGACTGCCACCACATAAGTCACAAGTTATGGCTTGAACTTGCATAGTTGTCATGCTCATGCTATCTAGCATTTTGTTCAATGCTTCCATTTGAGAGGTCAAAGCAGTGACTCCACTTGATAGATTCCAGATTGCTTTTTAGGTACATTCCTCTCAGATTTTCACTGATAGCTATTATAACCCATCTCTTCCAGAAGTTCATAAGCCGCTTCAGACGTCGTCCTTATAGTCGTACCTACTGATGTTGTATCAATCATAGAATGATTATCAGAAAATAAACTATTATAAAAAATTTGTACCTGTAGCCAGATGGGAAGGCCATGATGTTCTCATTAAGCCCTTGAAGCGCTCGCATGCTTCATATATTTTCTCCGGATCGTGTTGCGCAAATGTAGTGCTATCATTTTGCATCTTAGCAGTCTTTGATGTGGGAAGTATTTTGATAGGAATAATTGCACCATCTCATCCCATGTAGTGATATAACCTGTAGGCAATGAATGCAACCAACTCTTAGCTTTATTATTAAGGAAAAAGGGGAGAAAAAAAAGTAACTTGGTGGCATTGTCAGTAACGCCATTGTGCTTGAATGTATCGCAAATCTCTAATAAGTTGGAGATATAAGCATTGGGATCATCAGTAGCTGCTCCCCAAACTGAACTGATTGCTGGATCATTTGAATGATAGCAGGCTTGATTTCGAAGTTATTCACCTGAATGTTGGGTCTAGTGATACTAGACAATGATCCATAGAACGAGGGATGAGCATAATCCATGAGTGATCATCTAATAGGTACCTCTTCGTTCCGTCCTTCATCATCTCCATCCCTTTCTTGGTTGTTTTCCGCCATTGATCGAGCTTCTCGTAGTCTCCTAAGAAAAGTTTTCTCAATTTTCGGATCAAAAAACTTAAGTGTAGGCTTGCTACTCCTTAGCATGCACTAAGAAACAACAACTTGCAAAAATCAACCAAACAACAGAAGTAGTGAAAACAAAAAATTTGGAAAAAAAACTGGCTAAACTACAGTCAACTAATCTCGTCTGATATTACTTTAAACTAATCCCCGGCAACGGCGCCAAAAACTTGATCGCGTTTTATTTAAACAGTAGATTTCTAGTGTAGCACGATTTTTACCTCAAATGCACGGTCGTCAAGTTTTAGTATCGTAGATGGAAGTCGGGATGTCGTACCCACAAGACAAAGTAAGTACCAAATTCATTAAGCTTAATTATATTTAACCTTCGAATATTTATTGAAAATTATACTAAATTAACCCAATACCAGTAGCCAACACAAACAAGTAATGAAAACTTTAAGATATAGTAGAGGCAATTATCAAGACTTCAGTTCACCCATGTAATCCCTCACAATTCTTTTAATAGTTATGATTTAAAATCTTATGTTCTAAGGTGACGAGTTTTCCTAATGCAGTTGTTATACTATGGTCAAGCTATAACAAGTCTAATATTAATGTTACAATTATCCACTCTCGTGTCCTTATTGCACAATCAATACCGAAAAATTATTTATGAAAACTACTAGTCTTCGATTTTGGTAAATCTATTGCTATCACACATGTGCTAGATTTTACTTGGTGAGTCTCAATCTAAAACTCACGGCCTAATTTACTTTGTCATATCGCAATATCTTATGGTCAATTCAATTACGATGTATACAATTATTCAAAAGTGATCAATCCTTCAAAAGCATGTAGTCAATAAATTATGCACATAGAATTGTAAGAATTAGTCAAAAATCGTTAATTAAAGCATGGGTTCAAACATGAGATCCCATAGTATTGATAAACAAACTTAGCCAACTACCATAATCAAATAATAATGTAAAAACATGTTTTGAAACAATTTAAACATAAAAAATCTGAAAATAGTGAAGAACAAAGTTTAGAAATATGAATAACGTTAGATGTCAACTCTGTGCGTTGCTCTGTCGTCCAGTCTCTCCCAAAGTCTTGTTCTTGAATGGTTTGATATGGTGTGGGTGTTTTGATGAATGAAAGGCTAGGTGGGATGGAGGATTGAGGCTCTCTTCTAGGGTCAAAAGATTCTCCCAATCTGATTATTTTCGTCCCTATATGTAGTGGAGGATAGACTTGGTAGCTTTCTTGTTGGGCACAAACTCTAAAAGGTAATATTTAAAAAATATTATCGTCTACCGATCGATAGGTAAGAGGTTACCGATCGATCAGTAACTTCATAATTTTATTTTTCAACTCACGTCTCTTGACGATTGATCGCTAAGATGCAAAATTTGTTGCTTGAACCATCGACATATAGCGATCGATCGCCTTTGCATTTTCTGCAATTCAAGATTTTCAACTCTCTTCAACGTGTTTGCTCGTTTGGTCATTTTTCATCATTTTTAGCTCGATTCATTCACTTTTATGAACTTAGGCCGAGATTCCTGAAATCAACAAATATATACCAAAATATGTAAAATCATCCAGGAATTACTATCAAAATTACTAGAAATTCATTGCAAAATAAGTGTGAAATTGACACTTATCAATAAGTTTGTGCCAAGTCCCTTGTCTTTTTAGTGACAGTGATGACGTGCACTTGATGATGCCAGGGCCTAAATCGGTCAATAATATTTGAATCTGACCTTGGCAATAAGTTTGTGTCAGTGCCTCATTCACCTGGGCTTGTTAGTGAAGAGATGACCTGAACTTAATGATGTCAGGGCTGCCTTTCAAAAGAAACGGCATATATTGTGGGACAACAAGATTCCGGCGATTAAAGAAACCTGCAAAAGTTAAGCAACATGGCTCACTTTGGAAGATGACAAGACTGGATCTGGCCAAGCTGCCGGAGCAAAAGGAGCCACTGTTTGTGAAAGGTTTCCCTGTCAAAAGGGACCAGAGAAAAGAGGGCAAAGTGGGACAAAAAAACGTGAAAGATTCTCACGCGGACCGCAAAAGCCAAATTTAAGGACCACAGGGAGACATGAGTCATGTGACTCTGACGAAGACCATTACCATTATCAAAAGAAACCAAAATGGTGCGACCACCACTTCTGTCGAAAGCAGAAAGGACCACAAGCTATCAAACAAGAATTAAGACGCATGCAATGATGTCTGATTATAGGCAAGAGTTGAAGTCCGGATTTCAAATCCGGCTCCAGACTTCTATAAATTAACAAGCTGAAGGAAGCAGAAAGCATCGACGATTCCTCTCTGTTTTCTTACAAATAAATCTTGTATTCTCCAAGCGGTAGAATTATCAAATTTCCTAGCTTGGTAATTTTTTCTATCTTTGTAGTATTTCTCTGATTGTAATTCAATTGGTTTATGTATTTCGATTCAAACATGTTATATGAAAGACTAAACAAGTTCGTCTCCTCCCAAAATGAGATGTATTAATGTAATAAATATTATAAATATTTTCAGAATAAAAGAAAAGCTATTGCCCATCTATCTCCCAGATTTCTTTAAATTTTTAATATCTTCGGTTATACTCTATGCCCTAAGGTAGGAAACGAATTAGAACTGTGATGCCTACTGTTGAAGAAATCATTGCAGAACCATCGGTTGCGATCGTATGGTTGATGGTGAGGAGCCATCGTAAAATCTTGTGGGATATCCGACAGTAGTTTGGTCAAAAAGGTATATATCATTTTGTCAAAATTTTATTGTGATACGAAAGTATAATAGATCTGTTATAATTACAATTGGTAAAGTTTATGAAACCGAAAATAGGGTGTTGGACTTATTTACAAAGTTCCTAAAACACAATGGATTATATTGTCACTCTACCTACATGACCTAAGTGAACTCATGTTTTATTGGTGACTAGGTTGAATTATCTTTCTCTAAAAGGTATCAGCCTGAAATTTTCCCATTATAGAAATCTCAGTTAATTAATGGGTTGTATAGTTGTACTGCACGTTCAACATATAGACTGACCCAAGACCAAAGTACCTAACCAGATATTGTAAATTGTATGGACCTTTGAAAAGATCCAATCGAATTACTTGCCTAGTGAGACTCGGCTCACTACAAGGTACGGAGATAGAAGACCGATGATGTGATTGAGTAATATTGAATTTTTAATTAAATATAAGAATATATATATTTTTAAATATCTATAATTACTGAACCTACATACTAGAAATTGGGTGCTAAAGCAAATATTTTCGCAGCTTAGTGAATGAGCCACCCATATTATTAGGAGCAGTGAAATAGTTTAGGGGTTGTTAAATAGATTGTTTCGACTCACAACATATTTTAAAGTTCTTTCGGTCGTGTTAACAATCAAATCAGAAATGATTTTATGTACCTGAACCAATCAGTTGGGTAATTTAAATGAGAAATAAGTGTGAAATAAACTCAAATTGATACTGTGAACTATATATGAATTATGGCTTATGGAATAAATAAATATAGTGAAGATATTAGAAAATAAGAACACAAAAATTTAATATGGAAATTCATACACAAAAAACTTTATGTGTTTCATTTTCTTCCTCGAATGGAAGGACTTCAATATAAATTTGAAGTGTACAACTCCTTGTACAATTCCGGGTTAGCCAATGTCACTTAATGGGCGGCTCATTCACTAAGTCGCTAAAATATTTGTTGGGAAAATTATAGGCCGGCACACTTTCACGAAACATAATCTATCATAGTCCAGCGAAAAAACATTAGTTGATCTAGGTCCATTCTTGGTTGAAATGACAATAATAATCCCATGTGGTCCAAATGGTCCACGTGGTCCAACCAATCTTTAATAAAATTGCATTCCAAACCCCTAGAAAATGTTTAAAGAACAAAATATGCTTCTATATACTATTTATCACCTTTTCATTCTAATATTTACCAAACAGTATCATCATATGAACATGAGATCCTTCAGTTTCTGTCATCTCGGGATGAATCCCCAAAGCATACTTTTGCAAAGGACTCACAGTTTATATAACGTTCGTCTAGTTATAATTCAAAACTCGATTTGAAGATCATGTTTTAAAATAAATAACAGGCCCAACATGCTTCCGTATTACAATAAAATTTTAACAAACTGAAAAATACCATTTTGACCATAACGACACCGGGTGAGGTGTGTCGCAACGCCACCAGTCTAAAACTTACTGCCTCCAGACTGTTTTACGAATGGCTTCTCACCATCCAACCTCAGTTCACGGGTGAGGTTAGTCTGTCAGTTATCCGTCTCCTTCAGAAACCGCACAGCACAACCCTAATTCGTTTCCTACCTTAGGGCGTAAGGTATAATCAAGATATAAGAAAGATTTAAAGAAATCTGGGAGATAGATGGGAAAAAGCCTTATTTTTATTCTGGAATACTTATAACATCTCTTACATTAAAACGTCTTCTTTTGGGAGGAGACGTACTTGTTTAGCCTCTCATATAGATGAGGCTTGACTCAAGAACACATAAACTTTAAACAGAACAATATTACAAACGATTACAAAAGAAAGAAAAGAAAAGAAATATTACCAAGCTACGAAAGTTGAACAATTACAAAGCTTGGAGACTCTAAAATTTATTCTCAGAAAACTATGGAGAATTTTTGATGTCATTAGCTTCTTGAATGCCTTGGTATTTATAGAAGTCTGGAGGTGGATGTGAAATCCGGACTTCAAATCTTGTTTATCATCAGACGTCATTCCATGCGTCTTCTTTCTTGTTTGATATCTTGTGGTCCCTTCGACTTTCGGCCGAAGAGGCTGTCCTACCATTTTGTTTCTTTTTATAATGGTAGTGGTCATCGTCAGAGTCACATGACTCTTGTCTCCCTGTGGTCCCTAGAAATTTGGTTTTTGCAGTCCGCGTGGGAATCTTCCACGTTTGCCCGATCCTGCTTTGTCATCTTTCTTCTGGTCCCTTTTGACAGGGAATCCATTCCCGAACAGTGGCTCTTTCTGCTCTGGGCAGCTCGGGCAGATGTAGTTCTGCCATCTTCCCACATGAGCCATGTTGCAGAACTTCCAGCTAGTTTCTTTGGTTGCCAGAATCTTGTTGTCCCATAATATTTGCCTCTTCTTTTCAAAGATGTCCTCGGCAAATTTTTGTAGTATGGCTTGTCATGGAGTTAACCATGAATGATCCGTTCGCTGTTTTCTGGAAGATTTTGAATGGATACTTGATTTTGTCCATCTCAGTGAGACAGACCCATAATCCCCAAGCTCTTCTGGTCGTAATGTCATCTTCTGTGAGGGGGGGAAACTAGTGTTGTTCATTCAGGCGGTGGTTTTATTTGATCCATCGCCTTCCAGTTAGGCCTTTGTAGTTTTACAAAATGAAAACTAGGGTGAATGCCTTTTCCTGTGATTTCTGGGGCTGCAGTTATGAATTTCAGATTCAGAACATCTCCTCGTCCAAGTGTATGATTATTCTGTCATGAGTCATACACTCCTTCATAGATCCAATCCGGTAATTTTGTGATTTCCAGAAAGCTTGGTGTTGTGGTAAAGACTGAGGCTAGGCAGCCAAAATCAAACCACTCACGAACACTTTCTGGTTTGACACCAGGATGCATCCACATTCTCGGGTATTTTCCTGACCAGTCTGCTGTAATTTTTTCAGGAATTATACCCACTCTCGTACAAAGTTTCTCCCATGATCTTTGATATTCCTGCAAATGGGGAGTTGGGGAAACAGTATTCTCGTTAGTATTAACCTTAGATTTGTCCGCCAATGGCCTAAGATTAATCTTTCCATCTTTAACCCCTGAGGTGCTGGGTTGGCTTGATTCTTCAGATATCCTAGATACCGTATCTTCCCCGAAAAGATCAATACTAGGACCTGTAGTGGCGGTACTTGAATCCTCCACACCGGTTGATGAGCCTGGCTCTCTGAAACACGACTTTAGCTTCACTGCTGAAGCATCCCGTCAGAGGGGAATATAAAGACTGTCCATAAACAGGTGTGAGCCTGCATGGTAGCCTTCATAGCCTGTTTGACCTTCGTGAGATCCAGTTTCTGTACTTGACCCGCAACCTGAGAATTGATCATCAGGCCGTTGATCTTCTTGTCTAGCTCCTCCATATTTTCTCGGAGGTGCTTTGATCTTGTTATGATGGAATTAGCTTCGCTCGCTTCCATCTCTCGTCAAAAAATCTGCAAGAATATTTTTATCAGATTTTACAATGACAATATCATAATCATAATATTGGCATTCAGCTTGCCATCTTAAAAGTCTAGCCTTTTCTGGTTTTGATTCAATTTTTTATTTTTAAAAAGGCCTAGACACTCGTATTATCTATTTTCAAGATAAATTTCTTTGCTAGTAGGAAAAGTGGCCATTTCTTAAAAGCCTTTCGAACAGCAAATAACTCATTCTCGTTGATGTGCCTTCTGATAACTTCGCTGTTATCAAATAGCCCACTGTAATATCTGCATGGCACTTCTCATTCTGGTGTGATTTTCATGAGAACTGCAGCCCACCAATGATCACTGGCATCTGTATATAATACCAGTTCATCCTCGTGGTTTGGAATTGCAAGCTTTGGTAGCTGCTTGCACACTTCTTTAAGCAGTTTGACAGCTTGTCTGTGATCTTCATTCCACTCAAACTTAACATCTTTCTTGAGTAGTGGACCGAACACCTTCCTGTGGTTTGCTAGATTGTTGATGAACATTCCAGCAAAATTAACAACTCCTAAAAAACTCTGAAGTTGTTTTAGATCCTTGAGGTCATCCGGATATCCTTGTACTTTTTCCACAATATGATTCTGTAGGATAATTCTAGATTCGTCGATCTCGACTCCAAGGAACTCGATCTGTCTTGTAGCAATCACTGCTTTCTTTTTGGAAAGCACTAATCCTTCCTTGTAACAAACATCTGAAAAGATTTCCAAATGTTTAAGATGTTCTTTCATGTTTTTTGATGATATAAGAATGTCATCAATATACATGAACATGAAGCTGAAGTAATCATTGAAAAGATTATCCATCTTTCTCTGATATATCTGGGGAGCATTCGCTAATCCCATTGTCATAACATTCCAGATATAATGTCCTTGTGGTGTGAAGAATGCTGTGAACTTTCTGCTTGCTTCCTCCATTTTAATCTGGTAGAACCCAGACTTACAATCGAACTTAGAAAACACTTTGGCACTCTTGATGCTATTTACCAAATGTTCTCTGCTTGGGATAAAATATCCATCGAATTCCAAGATTTCGTTGATCCCTTTACAGTTGATCACCAATCTCGGCTTTCCTCATTTAATTTCTCCATGATTCTGAATAAGAAATCCTGGGCTACTGTATGGAGAAATACCTGCTGAGATTAACTTAAGGTCAAGATGTTCCTTAAGTATGATCTGCATATCCCTCCGATCTTCCTGGTTCATGGGGATCGGCCTGTACCTAACAAACTCATTTTCTTTTCTAGTTTTTACATTCAAAGTAGCTCTGAGCTCATTTTTGTTCCACCATGCTAGTGGATCATCGTTGTAGTTCCTACGAATCTTCCTTTTTACATCCTCTAGATGTTCCTTAAGTATGATCCGCATATCCCTCCGATCTTCCTTTTTACATTCTCCATGATTCCGAATAAGAAATCATGGGCTACTGTATGGAGAAATACCTACTGAGATTAACTTAAGGTCAAGATGTTCCTTAAGTATGATCTGCATATCCCTCCGATCTTCCTGGTTCATGGGGATCAGCCTGTACCTAACAAACTCATTTTCTTTTCTAGTTTTTACCTTCAAAGTAGCTCTGAGCTCATTTTTGTTCCACCATACTAGTGGATCCTCGTTGTAGTTCCTACGAATCTTCCTTTTTACATCCTCTAGAGTGATTTGCTCTTCGAGGGTAGTTTCAGGTTGTGGAACTTCTTCTCGTAAAGCATTTTTCAGTAGCAACCTGGAGTTACTTTTTCCTCATCCTGCTCTCTGAAAGACATGAAATTAACCCAGTCAAAAGTTTGAGAATCCTTTTCACTAGGACCTTGTTATCGGAACTGAAGAATTGCCTCTCCAAATTTTCGCCGATCTTTCATCTTTGGGTGTCGAAGTTTTCCTTCATCACCATGCTTGTTACGAAAACGAATGGGGAATTTTCTGTGAAATGCCTCCCGTAATCGTTGTACCATAATCTTATGATCACACAGAGTTGTGAAAATAAGTCTTCTCGTTTCATTCTCTTGAGTGAATGTCTTGAATGTCTGTAGGAAATTGTTTCCTAACAACATATCTGCACCTGTATCATGGAAAAATATAGGTGGAGTTTTGACTTTGTACCATGGGGTACCGCCTGCTCCTCCGATAATTATTTCTGCTCCCCGGATTCCTTCATTAAGAATAAGGATTTGTTTGGAAAAGTCTCTTCCGGCAATGGCTGGTAATGTCTCACCAACTTCTTTGGGGAAGATTTCTCGTCTGGCAGTGCATATCCAGCTCCTGAGTCAATGTAGGCTGTAAAATATTCTACCTGGTACTTCTCATATAACATCACAATAGAGATGTATATTGAGAATGGACTGGTGGTCATCGGATTCGGTATCTCTTTCCGTCGACCGTGAATTCCATTCCATCTTGCAATCTTTCCCAAGGTTTATGTTCATCGAGAAATTCAATCCCTATAATAAGCTGTTCTGGGATCCTTCCGGCAATTCCTTCAATTGTGAGATCAATTTCACCAATTTGAAGGTTTCCTTGAAATTTGCCAACTGTAGGTTGTGGCAAATAATATAGGACATCGCAAGGGAAGATATTGTTCTTCTCGGTGACGTCGAAAACTATCTGCACTTCTCTCTAGCCTTCTGGGCATTTCAGTTTTCCTATTGTTTTGAATACATCAGGAACTTTCTGAATTTTGCTTGAGACTGCCTTCTGTTTTTCCCCGGATAGTTGCTAATTAACCTATCCTGTTGGAAAGACATCCTTCTTGGCTCGATCAGAAGGCTCCTGCTTCTGTTCAGAACAGGTTGATTTGTATCCTCATGTCGATCTCTCCTATTGTCGGAGTATCAATGATGTCCGGCAATACTACTTTGACGAAATCTTCGAAGATTTTGGGGACTTCGATGAATTTCTTTCTCAAGAATACCTCGGAATGATGAGTATTCGAGAGTGCGTATGACACCTTGTAGGTGGTCGAGTAAGGCCTGTTCCCTTCTCTCATCAAATATTCTCTTTTAAAATCTTGATGAAGAGTGAGAACTTTGTTGAAGTCTCGATCTCCTAAATTGTATGAATTTCTTGGATAGATGTTGAATGCCATCTTTCCTGCATACAGATTTCCTGCCATTGCTCCCAAACATTAATCTTTAAGGTTCGGGATTCTCTTGTCAAAGATCGCCAGGTTGAGGGCGAATCAATTCCTTCCTTGAATGTTGCTTTAATGATAACTCTAATGGCTTCGATATGAATCCATGACAGTGTATTAGCAACCTCTCTTTTCACCTTGTTTTTAATCTCCTGGATTTCTCTGTAGGGGATTAATTGCATCTCAATTTGGTTTCCCGTGAATTCCATCGGGATAGCAAATTCACCTGTGGTAACCCTATGGATAATCTGATGCTTCCTGCTTCGAAGACCAATCATATCCATGGCTTTTTCCATCGCTCCAATTGTAAATCCATCATACATTTGAAGCTGTGGTTCTTCCTTCATGATCCTCATAAGAGTTTTATGAGAAACAGTAGTATGAGAGAAAAATCCTGACGGGTCTTCTCTGATCATGTGCTGAAGGAACTCTCCTTTACTCTGATTCTGAGTTGGATTCACCTCCATCAGAATAGATCTCTTATTCGTAGATGCTTTCATCTGAGGGAATATCCTCAACTTGATACACCTGTACCAAATCCTGAAAATAGACAGCATCCTCAAATTCTTTGGTATGCTCGAACTGTCTTGCTCCACGACTTTGGTTTTCTGGACAATCTGTAGAGATATGTCCTCTTGCTCCGCATGTCCAGCAGTTACAATCTCTGAAACTCTCATTTGCACGGGTGGGTGTGCGTCTGAAAGTCCTCTTCATTGGTGTTCTGCTAGAACTAGCTTGATTAGAATATGTCGACGAGATTCTACTCCTTGTTGGTCCTGATCTTTGCCCCGGTCTGTAGCTTCGGGCTTTCTGCTTTGACCAGAACTTTCTAGGTCTCCATGAAGACCTACTTCTTCTTGAACTACTTCCTCGGGCATATGGATGACTTTTGTGCCTTTTCATCTTTCGTCGTTGGGGGTAGTTTCCGATGATTGTAGGGATATCATTCCCTGTACAGCAAAGATGAGCTATTTTGTTTATTCCTTTGAGCTTCTTGAAATTCTTTTGGAGCTTTGCTTGGTAGCACCACTCCGCAAGCTCAACTTTAAGCAATGACATTCTCCTGGACACCGTCTCGATTGCATGAGGTGTATATTCCTGGTTAAGCATTTCTCTCCACGGGCTCGGGATTTTGGCAAAGAACAGTTCTACTGCATCCTTTTCATCCATCTTTGCCTTCCATCGATACTCTGTAAAAAGTTTGATGTACTCATCTACATAACAGATATCATGTAGTTCCAGGCTAATTAGAGCTTGTCTGTATTTTTAGCCTTCTCTTCCTTCATTTCTTCGAAGTAACTTACTCCAATGAAACAGATTTTAAAGAATTTCGCCATCTTGTCCACGATCTCTTTCAGGGACTCGCCGGCTAAAACTTCTTCCTTGGTACCTGGGTCTCCCATATCCCAGGCAATCTTGACTGATCCTTCCAGACTCATTTTAAGAAGTAAAATGAATCCTTATTTGCTTAAGTCAAGGGTTCCTGCTGCTATTCTCATTGCTGAAGTCCATTCATCAATAAGAACTTCTCTGTTTTTGAAATCCAAAATATCCATGTTGAGCATAAGTCCATATGGATGGATTGGATCTAGCTGCGATTTCCCTTAGGGTGTCTGATGAATATCTGGCCTTCGGGAACTATTCCTTGTTCCAACTGGGGGATCCAAAGTTGCTGAGGTAAAATCTTCCCTGTGAGGCATACTTTGATCACCTTCGGGTGGATTGTGTGACCTGAAACTCTCTTGTGGTGGAGGTCTTTGTACAAGCTCTCCTGTCTTGAATTTCTACGAGATTTAGTCCCGCAAATGAACCAGCAAGATCACGTAGATCTTCCAGGTTGATTCTTTCCATTACTTTGTGGGATGTAATGGCTCTCCTCGTAGGACTGCAATCATTTTTTCAGTCTCTGTCAAAGGCCTCCGACCTCCTCTGCTTTCCCTTTTTGATGTAAAAGGGGTTCTGTTCCGTAGGACGCTGATAACCATCCTCCGTTCCTTCTTCCAGTCAGGCTTGATCTTGACTCCAATTCCTTAACTCATATCTCGAAGGTTTTCAAGAATCTCCTCCTGATGTTTGATCATGGTCTCCATCTGACTCTGAATCTGATGGATCTGTGTCGGGACATGGTATTGATGGTATCCATAGCGCTGTACTGTTTTCTGGATTTCTCTAAGATCTTGGGATATCTTAGAAGAATCTGGCTCGATTTCTCGAAAGGTTGGTTCTCCCATCTTACTCATCTGGTCCAGACACTGTTGGATCATTGGCGGCTGGAACCACATCTTCATGTTCATGATGATCGTCTTCCTGAAGTTATGCTAACTCGAACTGTAGTTTGAGGTTCACTTGATGGAGCCTCTTCACCATCCTTTCGAGTTTCTTGTAATGGTTTATACCTGGTGTGTCAAACATGTTCCTTGTAAAATTTTCCACTTATGGCTGAAGCGTTGAGCTTCTGCCATATGCTTCTGATTTAGTTTTTCCAATTTCTGGAAATACCACATGTAAGAATGACACTTCGAACATTCGTTCGGGTCCATGAATTTCTTGAATCGTCTCCTCCGTATAGGTTACAAATTAATATTCAAGATATTATCATAGTATTTCCAGAATAAACCTACGCTCTGATACCATTTTGTGCCAAGGATCGCAAAAAACGGGGACTTGTAAAAAGACGACGTTAAATGTTACTTTTCTATAAATATAAGGATATAAAAGATAATTAAATATTATATATGGACTTCTTTGTAATTTTAACAAAAGCCTAAGGGATAGAATGCAATATATCAAACCATTGAGGGATAAAAGAGTCATTATAAAACACTTAATTGATTGAAAATTTGACTTTTTTCAACAAAATTGTTTCCAATTTGGCTTTTTATGCATTAAGATTTTTTCCCAAGACTTAAATAGATTTTGTGTCACAAAAGTGTACTTCCTTGTAATTTTCCCATATTTGTTTTAAGCCTTAATTTCAATAAGACCCTGATTTCTAGCCCATGTGTTTATTAATTATAGAGCTGAGAATATAAAAAAAAATTTGTATCCCTATATTTAATTAATATTCCATATTAATAAGTAATTACACTCAATCACATCATTCCTCTTCTCTCTCACTCTCCATCCCTTGTAATGAATTATTTTCAAAATCTGGATATATTATTTGGTTTTTTTTGTTTGACTCATAAAATTCTTATATTGATTGTGATTTGAAAAACAAATCTTGATCTTGAATTTTTTTTAAACATGATAATTGCATCTGCGAAAGAAGTTTTTCAAAAGGTTATAAAAAATTATTTACAAACAACTATGTCTTAAGCTCGATTAAATTGATTATCAGTTCTAGCAATAAAAAATGACTTATTGCCTAAACTTAAACACAATTTAATCAGTAATTTTACATTTAAGAAGTAAGTTTTTAAAGTCCTCTCCTTGCCCGATTCGTTCCAGAACTCCTCTACCATTTCATCAACGCCGCCTCACGTCAACTCTTTGATGTCAACTGTCAGTTCGTTGCAATGTCCGGCTCTTTTGTCCGTCGGTTTGCAGCACCGTCTCGCGTGCTTCGGCTACCCCCTGGACTTGTACAATTGCTTAGCCCGAATGAGGCTCAGCCCCTAAGGTATTGTTTCGTTTCTACAGAAGAAATTTTAATTAAATTTGTTTCAGGCTCAGTGCTGCACACAACGAGCTTCCCAATACATCAGTTAGCGTTTCCCATTTCAAAGCTTATGTTTAACTTATATTCCAGTTCTTCCTCGCTTTGCAGTCACTACGTTGCACGATATCATTCAAAGACAAAATAAGACATTCCCACTGGTTCTGTGTGCTCTTTAAGGTTTGCTTCCCAATGCTCGATCGATTCTGGTTTCTTGTATTATCTGATTTGTGTGTTTGAGATGTTCTAATGCTTTCGAAGGTTTTTGTTTTCAGTTTTTAGGTTGACTCCCACAAAAAGGACTTGTTTCATTGTGCTGTGTGCTCTCTCTGGTTTGCTGCTACAGATTTTGTGTGTTGACGTTATGGTGCTTTTACAGGTTATTTGAAGAATTAGAGCTTGTATAATTTGGTAAAGATAATGTTCATTATCTTTATAGCATGATTTATTTCTTATGTTGGCTGCCAGATTGTTTGCATTGGATGCTCTCCATTATTTAACTGATAACTGCATTTCGTTTATCCTTGATATATTGTTGGCGTGTTAGTGGGTTCGAAGAATAAGATGAGATATATTTGTATTTGTTTTTTGCAATTATTTGAAGTCCAGGTTATGATGTTTTATTCCATAACTAAGCATGTTCACAAGTTCAAGACAAATTTATAGCCAAATGGTTGTTGATTTACACATGTGGACAAGAATCGATGGGTGTCATTTAAAAATCGGCATCTGTACCCATATTATCTTCTCAGCACTTCAAGATGTATATTTTATTCGTGTTTCAGATTGATGTTTGTTATTCCAATCTTCTCTTTTTGTCATCTTTGTTATCTTCATGAGACCTGATTCTTCATCTGCATGAGATCCAGGAGCTGATATTATATCTACCTGCGAAATCACATCCATGCGTAAAATTTAACATTGTTAGGAAAATTAAACCGTGTTGCTTAAGATTTCTTTTTGAGCTTGAAATTCTGGCTCTCCTCCACTTACTTTTCTGTTCTTGTGCCAACAACTTCTTTTCTTGTACTTGCATTCTGTTCTTGCGCAGAAAAAAAATCAAATTGTCCTTCAGCCAAAGAAACATGTTCTGTTCGAATTTTGCTCCCCACTGCACCAAAAAAAAACATAATTTCCTTTTTTACAATCTTTTAAGACCATTTTATATTTGTTGGTTTTGAAACCAGAAGGGGAGAAAATTTCTTCATGCTGGTTTGGATTGCATTTTTTAGAACTTTTGGTTTCTTTTGATTATGGTGGTATCAGTATTCTGTGTCATGTGCTCAAGAATGAATTTACCTAATTTTAGATATAGTTGTGTTTGAAGATAAATATTATTTAGTAGTTATTTTATTGAAATCTCGCTGGTATGTTGCTTACAGAAACCTTTTTAAGGCCTACTATCAGTACTATGTAACATTGAGACCTGATGTCCTTGTCAAACCGTCTGAATTCTTGTTTTTTTGGCTAGGTTCGAGGAGGGCTGAAAATGGGCTGGGTTTAAACTACTTAATCCTTCAATGCCTATTATTTTTCTTTCATTTTCTAGGTTCATGTGGAACATGGCAATATAACTAAAAAACGCGCATTACATTGTTTGTTTTGTTTCGATCTCTTTCATTTTCTAGGTTCATGTGGAACATGGCAATATAACTAAAAACGCGCATTACATTGTTTGTTTTGTTTCGATGCTCTGACAACATGTTATATATGTTGAATTCATATGCGTTATATATTGTTATTGCTCAATCTACATTTATAATTAGATTGGTAGATTTGTTTTTTTCTTTTTTGTTATTGCTATCATATGGAACTCAAATTGTAAAATGTAGTATGAGTTATATTTTTCCCATACCATTTATTTCCTATAATAAAACTTGTATCACTTTCAGGAATTCAGGTGTCAAAGTTTCTCAAATAACTGATCATATCAAGGTATGTGGCATGTGTTACTTTTTTAAGGTGGTGTACTTGTTTATGCTTTCGTAGTTTCGTAAGGTCAAATTGTGATGACATCAAGTTGACTTAATTGGCTTGAAAACTTCAATGTGTTTTGATATCTAATAGCATTCACTAATTCATCTATCTTATTCAGATGCGACAAGTGAACTATTGTGGCCTCTGCTACATTTATAATTAGATCGGTCAATTTGTTTTTTTAGTTATTGCTGTTCATTCTTATGCCAAGTGGTTGCAACTGATTTGTCCACACATGTGATTCTGTGTCATTGAAAGTAAGCTATGGGGAGTTTTTGACTGTTGAAATTTGAAATTTTATATGCATGTGGTTGAGTATTTCTGTGATGTACACACTATCCTACCACTCATTATACATTTTTTTTGTAATGGGATGAATGAACAGTTGAACACTGATAAGCCTTTCTTTTATGTCATTAAACTGCCACCATGTGTAAGGAAGTACACATTTATGTTATCAATTATCATGTAGGATGTTGGAAGTTGAACTAAAAGCTGTAGTGTAATCCTGAAGGGATGCTTTCTGACTTCAGGGGTTTGCCAATTTTTTGACTTATTGCAAGCATGTAGCTCTGTGGTGCACAACTCAATAGTTTCACGGTTACCTAACTCACACAAGGCCCTGTTTACGTGCAGTAGAAACTGATGGACTCCTCTTCCATCCCTGAAATCGTATCCATTTTTAGGAATAGTTTTGTCCATTTGGGTTCTTGTGATATCCCCGAAATAATTATGTGCATTTGGGCATTAATTATGTTTATGTGATAGTTATGGTGTTAATTAATTTAGTGTTGAATTAATTATTATGGTGAAATGCTTAGTCATGCGGTGGGCGTGACCTGGTAATGCATTTCAGGGTGAATGTGATGTATGTTGGGAAATTGAGGGTGTTGGCATGGTTTATTTGTGGTGGATAATGATTATTTTGGTAAAGCATGTTTTTAATTGAGGTTATGGTGCATTTTTGGAAAATACTTTTAAAATATCATGTAGGGATATTTTATACATCATGCTAATCTACGGGGTACCATTTTATTTTAAACCCCAACACTTATACCCATTACCCCTTCTTTTACACTCAAATCACTCCCATCTCTCATATCACCCCCAAACCCTTCCCCAAAAACCCCCAAACCCGTTGAACAAGAGAAGGAGAAGAGAGGAACTTTGAGGCTTTCTTTGTTGATTCCTTGGTAGATTTTGAAGCTCCAAATGGTATGGATTCCTTCTAAAATGATTTTATTATGATTGGTGTTGAAATGGGTTTGTATTTTGGGAAATAAAATGGGTTTATTTTTGGATATGTGTTGTATTTGGTTGGGTATTGGATTTTCGGTGTTATTAAGGTTTATATTGAAGGTTTATAGTGTTTTGATGTTGTCAGTTTGTTGGTATTTGAGTTGGTATGGATTGGGGAAAGTTTAAGGTGTAAAAATGGTGAAATTTTGGGTTGCAGGTCGCGGCGATCGATCGCCCATTGTTGACGATCGATCGCGCGCAACCAGTAGCGAACAACAGCATTTGGCGATCGATCGTCAAGTTTGGGCGATCGATCGGTGGGTCTCGCGATCGATCGCGCCAACCTTGGAGATCGATCGGCGAAGACAAATTTTGTTGGCTTGGGCAGTGTGATCTAGCGATCGATCGGGGATGTATAGCGATCGATCGCGAGTCACCAAAAATGGATATTTTGGTTATTTTTGTGGGATTTTTGGTATCGGACTATTATTGGCTTCTAATATTGGTTTGTGTGAATGTGTAGAACCATCCCAGATGGCGACACAACAAAGGAAGTAAAGTCCTACCAAATTCTACATTTTGGAAAGGTAAGTAGAAGACGTACGGGCACCCAACGGTAACATGTATTTTATATACTTACTGGAATGTGCATTGTGGATGCAAGTATATATTGGATTGTGCATTGTGGATGCAAATACATGTTGAATTATGCATTGTGATTGCATATATGTATGTTGGATACTTGGTGCATATCCCATGAGTCATGGTTATATTCGAGTGATGATTTTAAATGCTTTGCCGCTGTCATTTGAAGCGATGATAGAATACTTGCCGCTGTCATATCTTAGCGAGGAAAGAATATTTGCCGTTAAAATGTTGAAACGAGGGTAGATGCCGCATCTCACATTTATGAGCGAGGTTATTCAATGCCGCTGATATGTCGAAGCGAGGGGTATTAATGCCGCGGTCATGACAAGCGAGGTGCATTAAAATACACTGTTATAACAGACTAGGGATCGGTTATTGGTGTTAATGAAATGGTTATATGTCGTGACATTTGTAGAACCATAATATAATCCATTGACTATGATTATGAGATATGATACAGGGACAACCAAAAAGGGAGCGTTTTAAATGCAATGGAATATAGGAAGTGCTTTGTATTTACGGTTTATGCATTTATGCCTTATAATCATATTGTGTTGAATATGGATTATTATATGCTCATGATTTGGGTTGTCCTTGTAGGTGCATTTTGACTTGGAGGGCTAATGACCGGGTTGATGCATGAGCTTCATGAGGAGTGCTTGGTTTAGGATGACAGGATTCTTTTGTATAGTCTCTACTCTAGGAGTAGTGTAAAACTATAGGATTAACATTCATTTAGCTGGGAATGTAATTAATCCTTTTGGAAATTTATTTTGGCACTGTAATCCTAATAGCTCAAGGCATCAACACGAACTTTATACTCTGATTTATGCATGCTTAGCTCTTATTGCACTTAAATCCACACTTAAGATATCAGGGGTCCTACATTAATGGTATCAGAGCAGTGGTTAGAGAACCCAAAAATGAGTGAAGGGTAGCCTTAGCTACAAGTTGGCTAGGTGTTACTTATGAGATGTATATGTATGTGGCGCATATTGGTGTATATGATTATTATACTTGTCACGCCCCGAGATCGGAGCGCGTGACACCGGCGTCGAATCCATGCGAAATCACATCCATGCGTAAAATTTAACATTGTTAGGAAAATTAAACCGTGTTGCTTAAGATTTCTTTTTGAGCTTGAAATTATGGCTCTCTTCCACTTACTTTTCTGTTCTTGTGCCAACAGCTTCTTTTCTTGAACTTGCATTCTGTTCTTGCGCATAAAAAAATCAAATTGTCCTTCAGCCAAAGAAACATGTTCTGTTCGAATTTTGCTCCCCCACTGCACCAAAGAAAAAACATAATTTCCTTTTTTACAATATTTTAAGACCATTTTATATTTGTTGGCTTTGACACCAGAGGGGGAGAAAATTTCTTCATGCTGGTTTGGATTGCATTTTTTAGAACTTTTGGTTTCTTTTGATTATGGTGGTATCAGTATTCTGTGTCATGTGCCCAAGAATGAATTTACCTAATTTTAGATATAGTTGTGTTTAATATTATTTAGTAGTTATTTTATTGAAATCTCGCTGGTATGTTGCTTACAGAAACCTTTTTAAGGCCTGTTGGAAATTTGAATCAAATTAAATGGTGTGTCCATTCAGGCTGGGGTGCATTTTTTCATGATTGGATGCTTCCAAATTAAATGGTGTGTCCATTCATGTTGGGGTGCAATTTTTTATGATGGATGCTTCCAAATTGTGTCTCTTGATGACACCACTTGGTATACTATATAAGAAACAACCCTTGAATGAATTAGACATGGAATTTTAGAAATTCACATTATATAGAAGATCAAAATTTGAGTAATTTTGTGGATCTTCATCCTTGTTGAATATTGAGCGCTTTTAAACCTTTGTGGTTTAAAGGATTTGTGATTTGGAGTGCTCATATCACAAATCATAGTCGTTGTATCTTGGGAGACAAGTTGCCAAAGTAAACCGTTAGCACCGTAGCGGGGCAATATTGTCTTAAGGACAAAGATTATAAATCTCGCCTCGGCATTCTTATTAAAAAGCCATTTGTTGTGCTCGCTACTTTCCTAAGATACACACCCAATAAATTTTATACAACAATCTTAAGACAATAATAGCAACAAATGGTTTCATCAAGTGCAACAACAACTCTCGTTCATCATGGTGAAAGGCATGGAAAGTTCAATGGGAACTATTTCAAGCGATGACAACAAAAGATGTTTTATTTGACAACCTTGGGGTTGACAAGGTTCCTCAATGAGGATGCTCCTACTATTATGGAGAGTGAAACCGACAACCAAAAGAGGACTGCGGTTGATGCGTGGAATCAAAGCGATTTCCTGTGCAAGAATTATATTCTCAACGGACTGGACAACACATTATACAATGTGTATTGTCTAGTGAAGACGGCCAAGGAATTGTGGCAATCCTTGGAGAAAAGTATAGATCCGAGGTATAGATCCGAGGATGCCGGCATGAAGAAATTCATCGTTGGGCGATTCCTGGATTTCAAAATGGTTGATACAAAGCCTGTGATAGCACAAGTGCAAGATTTGCAAGTAATCATGCACGAAATTCATGCGGAGGGAATGGTTCTAAGTGACCCATTCCAAGTGTCCGCCATGATTGAAAAGTTGC
Organism: Haberlea rhodopensis; assembly: GCA_907163345.1. Classification (NCBI taxonomy): domain Eukaryota; kingdom Viridiplantae; phylum Streptophyta; class Magnoliopsida; order Lamiales; family Gesneriaceae; genus Haberlea; species Haberlea rhodopensis. The sequence goes on from CAJQUN010000452.1 coordinate 223,040, forward strand.
CTCCGTCATGGAAGGAGTTCAAGAATTATCTCAAACATAAACGAAAAGAGATGAATCTTGAAGACCTTGTGGTCGCTTCAGAATCGAAGAGGACAACAAATTTTCTGAAAGGTTACTCACAATGATGTTTGTGATGGAAAGATTGTGCAAACTACAGATGTGAGAAAAGTAATTTGTTACTCTATCGAGATTTGCACATGATCTTGTTGTGGCTTTTTTGCTATGAAGCAAAAACGAGGCCAGTGATGTGTTTAAACACTTCAAAAATAAGATTGCAATAAAATTTAGCAAATGAGTTTTGCTATGGGAAATTGTGAGTAGATTATACTTGTGTTGTCTAAGAATTTGACGCTTAAGCTTGAATCTGCAAGACTATATCTTGAATTCGAGTTTCTAAGCTTTGTACGCTTAAAACACAAGTGATAAATCGAAGCCACAAATTTTGATTAGGCGTTGTAATATCTCAAATTGGTTCATTTTGAATTTCTAAGCTGGTACGCTTAAAACATGAATTTGCAAGATTTAAAATCTTGAATTCAAGTTTTCTAAGTTTGTGCGCTTAAATTGCAAAGTGTGAACCGAGTTTGAGAATATTATCCAAGTTTCAACTTTTGTAAGCAAGTACGCTTAAATCTGAAATTTTCAAGAGATAAAAACTTGAATTTGGATTTGTAAGACTATAACGCTTAGAACTTGAAACACTAAAGTTTGAACGCCAATGCATTTCGTTACTACCCGAAGTTGTGGGGGTTGCAATTATTGGATTCAATCACTTACCACATTTAGGCAAGGACGAAAACCTTGTGATTGAAGGAAAAGAGAGTTTCCTACAATATTTGAAATGTGGGGGTACTTGGCTAAACTAGAAATAAAGGCCAAAGTAAAGTCATAACAAAAATCAAATAAAAGACATGAAGAGTTTGACAAATCATGTTGTCAAATAGATTAACGAGTGTGACAAATGTGTACACACCTAAAGCATAGGTATGCTTGTGTATTGATGATATGCTCATTGGAGAAGCAATTTAGAAATCATCAAGTAACAAAGGAAAAATGTTGACGAAACATTTTGACATGTGTGCATCAAGAATAATGTTTGGAATGAAGTTTCCAAGACACTTGAAGAATGAAATCTCAAGGATTAATTCGAGTTTCAAATTTTAAGCTTTGCTCTTAAAATTCAAGTTTACAAGAAATAGAATCTTGAACTTTGTAATTTTCAAGAATCTATGCGCTTAAATATGAATTGTGAATTAAAATTGAGTATTTCTTTGGTCTCGAATAACGCGTTAAGAACTCTTAAAATTCGATGATGGAAATATCCTAAAAGGATAAAATGATGCAAAAGAGGTAATGTGATTACCATAACTGAAGATATATTATTGTGGAAAATTCTCTATGGAAAACATATAAAGCTTCTTCGGCCGAGTTGCTTCATAAGTTGTTAGAGAAAAATCATGTGCATGCAACTAAAATGTGTTGCGATAATGCTATATGATAAAATGATCTCTAGTGGCATAATCATGAGTGATTATGTGAAACCGCGGATCCGCATATAAATGGTTAACCGAGAGATTATGTGGAAGTTTATCGAGGGGAATGGGGTTAAAACCCTATAATCAAAATCTCATAGTGGATACCCAACCTTGTTGACTGGAGATTCCAAGATCTAGGTTCAAAAGGGACAACTAAATTATGAGATTGTATAAACACCTTGGATAATTAATCTTCGACCCATTCCTATGATAAGGGGTGTAGACTGCAAAAAGGGTACGAGGATAGACAAAATGCCTTTAATGATTCCTAAGACATATAAGAATATGTTGGAGTAGAGCGGGATACTCTTCTAGGAGATCACCTACGTAAGTGCGAAGTGTGGCCGCTTCAAAGATGAAAAGCACTTATGAAACCAAGCGTGGTCCATGGCCGAAACGGACACAACCGTAAGAAACCAATACGAAGGTTAGAATTATTATGGTGTGGGTTCAATTGTCTTGGTTTACACCAACGACTAAATAGTTCAAGACTATAAGTTCATTATTAAGTCAAGTAAATCCGATTGAATACTACTACGGAAGATTCAAAGCCACAAGCTATCTCTCCCAATGCCAGAATAGTTCGTTAAAAGCGCTCAATTACATATATGCATTAATTTAATTCATGTGGGGGATTGTTGGAAATTTGAATCAAATTAAATGGTGTGTCCATTCATGTTGAGGTGCATTTTTTCATGATTGGATGCTTCCAAATTAAATGGTGTGTCCATTCATATTGGGGTGCAATTTTTCATGATGGATGCTTCCAAATTGTGTCTCTTGATGACACCACTTGGTATACTATATAAGAAACAACCCTTGAATGAATTAGACATGGAATTTTAGAAATTCACACCATATAGAAGATCAAAATTTGAGTAATTTTGTGGATCTTCATCCTTGTTGAATATTGAGCGCTTTTAAACCTTTGTGGTTTAAAGGATTTGTGATTTGGAGTGCTCATATCACAAATCATAGTCGTTGTATCTTGGGAGACAAATTGCCAAAGTAAACCGTTAGCACCGTAGCGGGGCAATATTGTCTTAAGGACAGAGATTATAAATCTCGCATCGGCATTCTTATTAAAAAGCCATTTGTTGTGCTTGCTACTTTCCTAAGATACACACCCAATAAATTTTATACAATCAAATTTTGAGTAATTTTGTGAGTCTTCATCATTGTTATGGTTGACCATTTTTAGACCTTTGTGGTTTAAAGGATTTGTGATTTGGAGTGCTCCTATCACAAATCATAGTCGTTGTATCTTGGGAGACAAATTGCCAAAGTAAACCGTTAGCACCGTAACGGGGCAATATTGTCTTAAGATTGTTATTAAAATTTATTGGGTGTGTATCTTAGGAAAGTAGCAAGCAAAAACAACAAATGGTTTTGTATTAGAAATGTCGAGGCGAGATTTGGAATCTCTGTCCTTAAGACAATATTGCCCCGCTACGGTGCTAACGGTTTACTTTGGCAATTTGTCTCCCAAGATACAACGACTATGATTTGTGATATGAGCACTCCAAATCACAAATCCTTTAAACCACAAAGGTTTAAAAGCGCTCAATATTCAACAAGGATGAAGATCCACAAATTACTCAAATTTTGATCTTCTATATGATGTGAATTTCTAAAATTCCATGTCTAATTCATTCAAGGGTTGTTTCTTATATACCAAGTGGTGTCATCAAGAGACACAATTTGGAAGCATCCATCATGAAAAATTGCACCCCAACATGAATGGACACACCATTTAATTTGGAAGCATCCAATCATGAAAAAATGCACCCCAATTGTTTATAAGATTCTCTCAAAGTGTATCTCAGGAAAAAATAACAATGGCTTCAAAACAATTTTTATGTCGAGGCGAGATTTATAATCTCCGTCCTTAAGACAATATTGCCCCGCTATGGTGCTAACGGTTTGCTATGGCAATTTGTCTCCCAAGATACAACGACTATGACTTGTGATAGGAGCACTCCAAATCACAAGTCCTCAAACCACAACGGTCCAAAGCATTCAATTTGAAGAACAACAAATGCTCTCAAATTACACTAAAAATTTGGTAATGATTTCGAAAAAACTGTTTACAATACATGTGGGAATGTTATATTTATAGTTAACCAAAATCCATGTTCAAGGGACACCATTTGGAGGCAACCTTTGGCCAAAAATAACACCCCAAACATCAATGGACACACCATTTCACTTTCTGAAACAGTGCTTCGATCGATCGGAACAAATTCTCGATCGATCGAGCAACTGTTCATTTCGAACATGAAAGCCTCGGGTTCGCTCGATCGATCGAGCAATTATACTCGATCGATCGAGCGAGACAGCAGCCTTCATGTTCTAAGTGAACAATTGCTCGATCGATCGAGTATAATTGCTCGATCGATCGAGCGAGGTACTTCTACCTTCGCCAAGCACCCCCACACTTTCAAGTATTTGTAGGAAGGCTTGTGACCTTTCCATAACTCATAAGGAGTTTCATCCTTAATTTTGTGTGGTATTTTGTTTAGAATGTAGTTGGCCGACAGGATTGCTTCCCCCCACAAGTTTTGTGGTAATTCAGAACCTATCAACATAGCATTCATCATCTCTTTTAGAGTCCGATTTTTACGTTCGGCAATACCATTTGATTGAGGTGAATAGGGGGCAGTGGTTTGGTAAATAATGCCATACTCAGTGCAAAATTCTTCAAACGGTGCTCCATATTCTCGTCCTCTATCGCTTCGAACATTCTTTATCTTTTTGTTAAGTTGATTTTCAACTTCATTCTTGTATTGTTTAAATACTACCAAGGCCTCGTCTTTGCTTCTTAGCAAATAGACATAACAATATCTCGTACAATCATCAATGAAAGTAATGAAGTACTTTTTCCCACCTCTAGTTTCCACAAACTTTAGATCACATAAATCCGTATGAATTAATTCAAGAGGTGTCGTAGTTCTTTCAATTGAATGGAATGGCGGTTTCGTTAACTTGGCCTCAACACAAGTCTCACACTTATGTTTCAAGTTAACATTCATTTGAGGCAATAAGTTTAACTTCACTAATTTGTTAAGTGAACCATAATTTACGTGACCTAAACGATCATGCCATAAATTACAAGACTCAATCAAATAAGTAGAATCATTCACTTTATTGCTTTCAAATTGACGTTTAACCGTCATTACATTCATTTTGAATAGGCTTTTATCCATATAGCCTTTTCCTACAAAAACTCCATTTTTGGAGAGTACAATTTGTCCACATTCTAAAACTAGTCTAAAACCCACCTTGACTAGAGCCGATCAAGATATCAGGTTCTTTCGGATGTCGGGAACATGTAGGACATCAATCAAAGTCAATTCCTTTCCCGAAGTCATCTTCAGAACCACCTTCCCCAGTCCAATTACCGGAGATGTTGTGGAGTTTCTCATGTAGAGTTGGCGCCCACTTATTGGAGTGTATGTGGAGAACATGGCCTTGTCCGAACACACATGTCGGGTTGCACCGGAATCGACGAACCATTCCATAGGATTGTCCACCAAATTTGCTTCAAAGATCACAGCGGTTAACATTAGATCATTCAAATCTTCCGAGATCCGATCATGTTCGGTCACGTTGACTTGATCTTTTGCTTTTCCACGAGTGTCTTTGTTACGACAATCCTTTGCCATGTGATTGGGATTTCCACACTTATAGCATTTGCCTTTGAACTTTTTCGTCTTGCCATTGTTGGAGGCCATACCGTCAAACTTACGCTTTGATCCGGTTCTTTGTTCAACTAGGTTAGCCCGTGGTTCCATTTGAAACCTACCCGCCTTCCTCTCGGAAATTTTGTTGTCCTCCTCGATTCGTAATCGAACCACAAGGTCTTCAAGACTCATCTCCTTTCGTTTGTGTTTCAGATAGTTCTTGAAGTCCTTCCACATAGGAGGCAATTTCTCAATCATAGCGGCGACTTGGAATGAATCACTTAGACTCATTCCTTCCGCATGAATGTCATGCAAGATCACTTGTAGATCTTGCACTTGCGCCATCACATGCTTGGTATCAACCATCTTGAAGTCCAGGAACTGTCCAACTATGAATTTCTTCATACCGGCATCCTCGGATTTGTACTTCTTTTCCAGCGATGCCCACAGTTCCTTTGCTGTTTTCACAAGACAATAAACATTATATAATTTATTGTCTAACTCATTTAGGATGTAGTTCTTGCATAGGAAGTCGCTTTGATTCCATGCATCCAGTGCTGCCCTCTTTTGGGTGTCAGTCTCTCCTTCTTCAACCGTAGGAGGCTCCTCGGTTAAGAACTTTGCCAAACTTAGTGTGGTCAAGTAAAATAGCATCTTTTGTTGTCACCGCTTGAAGTCGTTCCCATTGAACTTCTCAGGCCTTTCACATGGTGAACAGGAGTCGTTGTTGTACTCGAAGAAGCCATTTGTAATTGCTCGATATTGTCTTAAGATTGTTGTTTATTGGTTATGCTAACAATAGTAGTGCATATCGATTTTTAGTACATAAATCTGAAATAAGTGATGTGCATGAAGGTACAATCATGGAATCAAGAAATGTGGTATTTTTTGAAGAAGTATTTCCTTACAAAACTAACAAGGAAATGAGCCCTAAGAAAAGGGTGTATGAAGACGCTAACCGTGACTCTATTGAGGAAGTAGAACCACGACGTAGCAAGAGAACCAAAGTGGCTAAGATTATGGTCCTGACTTCATGACGTATATGTTGGACAATGAACCAAGATCGGTTAATGACACCTTATATAGTCCTGATGCTCCTATGTGGAAAGAGGCTATTAATGGCGAGATAGAATCCATAATGCAAAACCACACGTGGGAATTGGTAGACCTTCCAACTGGAAGTAAACCATTAGAATGCAAATGGATTCTTAAAAGGAAATATAAGTCCGATGGTTCAATTGATAAGTACAAGGCGAGACTCGTGGCAAAGGGATATAGACAAAAAGAAGGCCTTGATTACTTTGATACATATTCACCAGTCATGAGAATTACGTCCATTAGAGTGATCATTGCTATCGCTGCTCTAAACAATTTAGAGATACATCAAATGGATGTAAAAACGGCATTCCTCAATGGGGAACTTGAGGAGGAAATTTATATGAAACAACCCGAGGGGTTTGTTGTTCCCGGACAAGAGGAAAATGTGTGTAGACTCGTTAAGCCATTGTATGGGCTTAAGCAAGCGCCAAAACAATGGCATGAAAAATTTGACAAAACTATGTTGTCAAATGGTTTCAAAATTAATGAGTGCGACAAATGTGTATATATGAAAAACACGCCTAAAGTATCAGTACTATGTAACATTGAGACCTGATGCCCTTGTCAAACCGTCTGAATGCTTGTTTTTTTGGCTAGGTCTGAGGAGGGCTGAAAATGGGCTGGGTTTAAACTATTTAATCCTTCAATGCCTCTTATTTTTCTTTCATTTTCTATGTTCATGTGGAACATGGCAATATAACTAAAAAACAGGCATTACATTGTTTGTTTTGTTTCGATGGTCTGACAACATGTTATATATGTTGAATTCAGATGCGTTATATATTGTTATTGCTCAATCTACATTTATAATTAGATTGGTCGATTTTTTTTTTCTTTTTGTTATTGCTATCATATGGAACTCAAATTGTAAAATGTAGTGTGAGTTATATTTTTTCCCATACCATTTATTTCCTATAATAAAACTTTGTATCACTTTCAGGTATTCAGGTGTCAAAGTTTCTCAAATAGATCATATCAAGGTATGTGGCATGTGTTACTTTTTTAAGGTGGTGTACTTGTTTATGCTTTCGTAGTTTCGTAAGGTCAAATTGTGATGACATCAAGTTGACTTAATTGGCTTGAAAACTTCAATGTGTTTTGATATCTAATAGCATTCACTAATTCATCTATCTTATTCAGATGCGACAAGTGAACTGTTGTGGCCTCTGCTACATTTATAATTAGATCGGTCAATTTGTTTTTTTAGTTATTGCTGTTCATTCTTATGCCAAGTGGTTGCAACTGATTTGTCCACACATGTGATTCTGTGTCATTGAAAGTAAGCTATGGGGAGTTTTTGACTGTTGAAATTTGAAATTTTATATGCATGTGGTTGAGTATTTCTGTGGTGTACACACTATCCTACCACTCATTATACATTTTTTTTGTAATGGGATGAATGAACAGTTTAACACTTATAAGCCTCTCTTTTATGTCATTAAACTGCCACCATGTGATAAGGAAGTACACATTTATGTTATCAATTATCATGTAGGATATTGGAAGTTGAACTAAAAGCTGTAGTATAATCCTGAAGGGATGCTTTCTGACTTCAGGGGTTTGCCAATTTTTTGACTTATTGCAAGCATGTAGCTCTGTGGTGCACAACTCAATAGTTTCAGGGTTTCCTAACTCACACAAGGCCCTGTTTACGTGCAGTAGAAACTGATGGACTCCTCTTCCATCCCTGAAATCGTATCCATGTTCAGGAATATTTTGTCCATTTGGGTTCTGATGATACCTTTATCACATTAACAAATGTTCATTGAAAGGTTGTGTTGTTACCTTATGTATGCCGCTGGATTTGCCATCATTCTGGTACCTGGCGGAAAGAAACTCGACATCATTCTGATATCTGGCACCGCGCGGTGCGTACAAAACTAGTATGTATATATGGAGAAATGTGTATCCATATCATTTTTCTGCAGACTCATACATTGTCATGTTCCTTTATTTCAGTGTTTAACACATAATGGTACAAAGGTCTTTGATTATTTAGTGCTACTTCTTATTCATAGCCCGAGATAACACCGATACAATCAATTGGTTATTTTGATGCTATCTCTTAAGGGCATTGCTGTCATGACCCAAAACTTTACATGATCATGCATACGCATCATGACATATATGAAATCATTCATAAGCATAAGTACATATATTTTGACATTTCATATGTGCATTGGAAAGCATAGATATTGTAAAATATGTAATTGATTAAAGTTAGGAAAATATTGATAAATGAGTGATAAAAATACATAGAATGAATAGAATTTAAGAATAATAATAGATATATTGAATAGATTTAAGAAATTGAGTAATGAATAAATGTTAAAAAAATAGTGAATAAATGTTAAGAAATATTGAATATATATAGTGAATATATTCAAATATATTGAATAAATAGTATTAAAAATTGAATAGATAGTAAATTTAATGAATAAATTGAAAAATAGTGATTAAATTTAGTGGTTAAAGTTGAAAAGAATAGAATAGATGTTGAAGGGTAGTTTGGTAATTTTCGAAATTTATTAAAAAAAAAATTAAAAACGAAAATAAAATCTGGAAACCGACTGAAAATATCAGATTTGCACACATTCACACGTTTTAGTGTGTGAAATAGCCGTGAGTTTGTGAGAGGAGAGAAGAGAAAATAAATTTGGGGTTTTGTTTATTTTCGGACTTCGAAACGACGTCAAAACTCGAAAATAAGTACATATCTGGAATCCTCGCCTCGTTACCTTCCTTTTGAGGTAGTTTTTCTTTACTTTTTCTTATGTTTAGGGTATGGCTTAATTTGAAATAATGCCAAAAAATTATGAAATTCATATATGTGATAGATTAAATAATGATAAACAATATTTTATAAGAAACTTGAGATTCTGTTGTTGTTTCGAATTTATACAAAATTTATGGTATAAAAAGTCATGTGCATATACTGGTTACACTAAAATGAGATTGAGAAAACATAATTGCAACTTTGAGAAATAATGAATAGTAGAAAAGTAATATTGCACCTGGTATGAACATTTCATGCATAACTATAATTAATTCATATTAAAATATATGATATTGAGTTTGGTTGTGCATTTGATATGTACTGATATGTTCTACGTTTGATACCGGCACCAGTAAGGCGACTTAAGCACTTCCTACGAGATAAGAGTATCACTTGTGAGTATATCCTTATAACTTGGTATTTAATTTTATATAAGTATGTGATTTGTGTTATATAAGTATCCTGAATTGTTGAATGAATTGCAATGAATGCAATATGATGTGCAAGAACAAATTTGAGTTCTGAAATATACATGGTGAAATGTGATGTTATAAGTTCTATACGATGTTATTTACCTTATTATTTTGATGTTATGCATATGATTATGACATGTGCATTAATAAGAGATTAAAGAACTCTGTTATGACCACTAATGACCTTGAACCATGTGTTATTTCATTCTGAGTACGGTCAGAATTACAGAATCAAAGAATATCGATCCCGAGTTAATTGAGAACTCAAAAGGGGATCTACAGAGTGCCATGGTCATATCGTGATCACGGATTGTTCTTGGTATTAGTTGGGTCATAACAGAATAACAATACGGACATACATGTGCATCATTTCATTTTATATGAAACATGTGAACTGATGTAAAGCTTATGATGATGAATCATGTGAGTATATTCATGTGCTTATGTGGATATGAATTATATGCTTATGTGATTTTAAATACTACGTTATTTGAATATGCTCATTGAGTTTGCAACTCACCCAAATGCAAATGTTGTTTTTCAGTCGCTGTAGATAAAGTTTGACTCTACAAGGTGTTTCTACGTATTTTGGAAGTCATGGATCCAAGGTCGGCTGGCTGACTCTAGTCCTTCTCCCTCAGCTCATCATTTGCATATACTGTATAGGTTTTTGGTTGGGTTGTGAGGGGTACAACCTTGGTCATTTTTGTGGCATACATATCTCGATATGCCTTGTAAATTATTATAAGATGCTAAATGTCTTGCTTGCATGATGTTATGAGATTGAAATTTCCGCTGCCGTTAAATATTATGTTATATGCCTCATGTGTATGTGTTATATGTGTAAGGGGTGTCACAGTTGATTTGGTATCAGAGCAAATGTTTGAGGTTCTGTAGACTGTCACATGTGCATTGTCATTATCTGATAAATGGTTGCATAAGTCATCATTTATGTCATATAGGTTTAATGATGAGCAAAGTATTCATGGAGGAGAAGGATCAGCCGAGCCTGAGTCACATTGTGATATCCCCGAAATGATTAATTGCAACTTGGTGCATTAATTGTGTTTATATGATTAATTATGATGGTAATTAATTGTGTGTTGAAATTATTATGTTGAAATGTTTAGTCACATGGTAGATGTGATCGGGTTGCATTTCAGGGTGCATGTGATGCATGTTAGACATTTGGGGTGTTTTAATGACTTCATGTGTGGGTAGTCATTTTTGAGGAAACATGCATTTATTTGTAATTGTGGAGCATAGTGGTGTTATGCTTTTAAATATCATGTTGGGGTGTTTTATACACCATGGGATTGTGGAATGCTTTTAATTAAACCCAATCCCCTTTTATACCCAAATCCCACCTTTACCAAATCACTCTTACTTTACCAAAATCAATTCCCACAAACCCTCCCCCTTCATTTTCGAGTTCCAGCTTTGGGGTGAAGAGAAGTCCTTGCAAAATCTTGATTTGTTGAGTTTATTGGGTGATTTGAGATCCCCAAGAGGTATGGATACCTCATGGTTGTTTTTGTAAGGTTTTGTTTAAGTTTGGTATGATTTTGAAGGATTTTAAAATGGGTTTGTTTTGGGTTGTTGTGGTTTTGGTTGTATGTTGGATTTATACTTGTTTTGAAGTATATTTTGGTGGTTTATGTTGTATTAGATGTTGTTGGTTTGTTGGGTTAAGTGTTGGTATGGATTGGAAGGATTTTTGGGTGCAAAAATGGTGAAAATCGCGACTCTGCGCGAGGCGATCGATCGCCTGAAAAGAGGCGACCGATCGCCATGGGACAGTAGGCTTTTCAAAGGATAGGCGATCGATCGCCTAAAATGAGGCGACCGATCGCCGAGAGGCAGTAGCCAAATCAAAGGATAGGCGATCGATCGCCATGTTTGGCGCGATCGATCGCCGCAGTGGAAATTTTGAGGCGACCGATCGCCTGAGGGAAGCGATCGATCGCCGCCTGTGGATTTTTGGAAAATGATTTATTTTGTCAAATTTTTGGTATTTGGCTATTATTTGGCTTCTAATATGGGGTTGTGTGATTGTGTAGAACCATCCCAGGTAGCAACGCAACCAAGGAACTGAAGCCATATCAAATCCACTTTTGGAAAGGTACGTAGTGGACGTACGGGCACCCAACGGTACATGTATCTTATATACTCATTGTTTATGCATTGTGGATGCGAGTATATATGTGGTATTGCATTGTGGATGCAAATACATGTTATGCATGACGTTTATAGATGCATATGATTATTGGTGCACATCCCATGAGTCGTGGTCATCCCTTGATGATTTTAATGCTTGCCGCTATTTGTTTGGTTCCGCTAAATGTGAAGCGAGGGGTGGGAGCGCCGCATGTCACATTTTAGCGTGGTTATCATATAGGGCGAGGAAAGGGTATTTCCCGCTCAATGAGAGGCGAGGGGTGGGAGTCCCGCATGTCCATTGAAGCGAGGTTATCCTATGCCGCCTATATGTAAATAAGCGAGGGGCATTAAAATACATTGTGATGGACAGACTAGGGATTGGTGATCAGTATTTGGTATTGATGAGCTGGTATATGTCATGACATGTTTAGACCATTAAAAATAATCTATTGATTATACTCATGAGTTATGGTACAGGGACAACCAAACGGGAAGCGTTTGAAATGCATGGGAAAAACAGGAAGTGTTTTATTATGATTATGCATTTACGCTTTATCTTCATATTGTGTTGAATATGAATGATTATTATTGCTCATGTTTGGGGGTTGTCCTTGTAGGTACACGTTTGGCATGATAGAAGGGCTAGACGGGTTGAGATGGTGAGCTTTTGAGGATGCTTTTGGGACTTGAAGGACGGGATTGCTTCCTATAGTGTCTACTCTAGGAGTAGCTTGAACTATAGTTAAACACATTCTTTTGATTGGAATGTAATTAATCCATTTTAGTAGTCCTTATTTTTGGCATGTAATGCTTAAGCTCATAAACTCAACACGTTCTTTTACACTCTGATTATTATGATAGCTCTATTATGCCTTGATTCCGCACTTAAGGATTAGGGTCCTTACCCACATTCATCATTTTCACTTCCACCTCATGCACAAAGAATACCAGCTGAGGCATATCGACAGTTTCCACTTGTTTATCCTCCGGAACCACGTGAAAGGAGGTATGATAAATTAAGAAAAATGGGAGCTGTTGACTTTATGGGTACTACTGATCCAGCTGAGGCAGAGAGTTGGCTGAAACGTACAGAAAGAATTCTGAACTTGATGAAATGTACACCTGAGGAGAAATTTGATTACACAGTGTCACTTCTTCAGGGGAATGCTTATGATTGGTGGGAGACTATTCCACATAGTACTGATCAGCCATCTGTTTTGACATGGGATGATTTTCTGTTGCACTTTAATGATGCTTACCTACCTGAAGTTTATAAGGATCAGAAAGAGAGAGAATTTCTTGATTTGAAACAGTGGAATCGATCAATAGCGGAATATGAGGTACTCTTTAACCAGTTATCTCATTATGCTCCACACATGATAGCCACAGAAAAGAAGAAGTGTAGCAGATTTGAGGCAGGACTTCGATTTACTATTCATGATCGCCTCACACCTACAGACATGGAATCCTTTAGCAAGTTGAAAGCTGCAGTGGTACGTGCTGAAAAGTTGGAGCTGAATCAAAAGCTTTCCAATTGACTAAAAAGAGACAAAGTGAGGAAGTTGGTGGATTTGGAAAGAGAAAAGGGTTTGCCACACCTACACAGAAAAGTTTTCCTAGTAGTTCTAAAGGTGTCAGTTCCAGTGGTGCAACATCTGCTGCTAAAAGTTTTGGTTCTACACCGTCGGTTATGACTTGTGTGCATTGTGGTCGAAATCATTATGGACAGTGTAGAATGTTTACAGGCAAATGTTTTCGATGTGGAGAACCTGGACATATAGCAAGAAATTGTTCCAAGCCACGTGAAGAACTTACAGTTGAGCAAACCAGGCCAAGTGGTTTTACTCCTAACAGAGGAAGAAATCGAGGACGATTTGGTATGGGCAGGGGAATCGGTACAGAGGAGAGTAAAGCCAATAATCAGGCCCAAGTGTTTGCTATGACACAAGAAGAAGCAAATGCAGCACCAGCTGTGATTACTGGTAATTTATCCATTTCTGGTTTAACAGCTTATGTTTTATTTGATCCTGGTGCAACACATTCATTCATATCACAAACATTCATGATGCATTTGCATGATAAACTAGTATCATTGGGTTATGATTTATTTGTTCAAACCACAGTAGGGAGCATGATTGTTATAAATATTGTGTATCAGAATTGTAAAATTTTCATTGAGGATACTGAACTGCATGCTACTTTACTGGTTATGCCGTTAAAGGATTTTGATGTGATTCTGGGTATGGATTGGTTAACTGAATATCATGCTAAGTTGGATTGTTTTACCACAGAAATAGTACTGCAACTTCCTGATCAGTCCCAGATAGTATTTCAAGGAAAAAGAAAAATCTTGCCTACATGTGTAATATCTACATCTACGGCATTCAGATTAGTGAAGGGTGGTTGTGAAGCATATTTAGCTCACATTATAGATAGCAGATTATGTGGTTTGAAACTTGAAGATATTCCAATGGTTAGAGAATATCCCGATGTATTTCCAGATGATTTACCAGGATTACCCCCTGTTAGGATCGGTCCGGAGTGTTTAGAGGGGGGGTGAATGAACACTCCTTACAAAATTTATCCCTTGTGAATTCTTTCGGATTAGTGAAAGAAATCTGTTACTTAATCAACTCTTTGAACAGAACAGACCACTAAGAAGTAAGTGCGGAAACGGTCTGCTCTTGTATAAGTAAGAACAGCTCGATGGCTAAGTGCAGAATGATAAAACACAGGATATGTTTCTGGAAGTTCGAAGGTGGTGTAATCCTTCTACGTCTCCCCTTCTTCCAATCAAGGAAGGTTTATACTAGAAGACTTTGATTTATACAATCCTGTTGTACAAACCCGATTCAGGCTGGATTTACCTCACTACCAGTCTGAAACTCCTAGTCACTCAACCTGCTCAGACACACTCTGTCTGACAGTTACAATATGTTGCTCACTTCTATTTTTCAATACACAATGCGCACAGTGATCCTACAATGATCAAATGTTACAAAGTAATTGCGCTTAAATAAATAACTTCAGCTCGAAAGCTTCTGAACTTTGTAAGCGTGTGCTGTTTTGCTTTCTAGTATATTTTTCAATTGATCAGCGTGAGTTGTTGAGTCGAGAGTCTTTTTCTTCTATTTGTTGCATTCTTTTATAGTTGAAGGTAGCAACGGCATTGTTTCCCTTAATGTGCAACTATGACTCTTTTTAAACTCTGAGAAAGCTACAGTCTTCTTCTTCAGGATACTTGCCGTTCTGGTATATGCTTTCGGCGACTGTCAGGTAAGCTCTTCTTTGTCTTCTTACCTATTATGGCAATCTTCAGTCTTTGGTCCTTTGTAGCATTAATTGCAGCATTAAATGCTGCAATAAATAATCGTTGATGATTCGGACTGAGAAGCCATCTTATATGTATCCTTGACTGCTCTGATCTGATAAAGGTTGAGATCGATCTGAAGCATCGATCTAGTCCATCGATCCGGTCTGATATGTAATATTCTTTATCAGTTTGCTTTGTTTTGTCCGATCGATCTGGTATGCCTAATTTCCATCGATCCGGTCTGAAATGCTTTGCCATCTTGCTCTGTTAAGTCCGATCGATCTGGTCAATCTGATTTCTATCGATCCGGTCTGAACTGCTTTGCCATCTTGCTCTGTTAAGTCCGATCGATCTGGTCAATCTGATTTCTATCGATCCGGTCTGAACTGTTTTGTCATCTTTAAAATCTCATCGATAAGGTCCGGAACTAACAAATTCCCCCTTTTTGATGATGACAAAACCTAGCTTCTAAGTCTTTTTAACCAGTCTTGATAAGAGCTCTGAAGCGAGTGCTTTCGGATCGATTACTTCTTTGTTCAAAATAAATGAACATCATTAAGTTGGATTGATTAAATCTTCTTATTTTTAAGCCTTTATTATAGTTCAAAATAAATGAACAAGGACTTATTCGAAAGACGAATTTTATTGATCACCAAGAAATCCTAAATACAGACAGTCTGACAAGTTAAACAACTTAGACTGCTATCTTCTTGAGCTTGGAGGCGGCTTGAAGTCTGTCTTCTTTTCCCCCTTTTTGTCAGCAGCAATCTCTTGAAGAAATTCAACAACTTGGGCTAGCTGCGCGCTGATAGCGTCAAGACGAACGTCTTGAGCGCGGAGGGAATTAGTAACAGATGCTCTGACTTTAGTG
Source organism: Haberlea rhodopensis (assembly GCA_907163345.1). NCBI lineage: Eukaryota > Viridiplantae > Streptophyta > Magnoliopsida > Lamiales > Gesneriaceae > Haberlea > Haberlea rhodopensis. The sequence continues at coordinate 238,949 of CAJQUN010000452.1, forward strand.
GCTAACTCGACCTGCTCTTTCCTCAGACTGTTCTTGTAGGAGGCTTGTTGAGAAAACAGATCGTTGATGCCGCGCTGAAGGCTTCCTATACTGGCAGTCATCTTCTCTTTGAAAGAGTCAAAGTCCAAGGTTGTGACTCTTTGACTCTGATGAACTTCTAGAATTCGTTGAGTTAAAGACAGACAGTTATCAGAAAAGTGCTGGATAGTCCGTGCCAGGGATGGAGGTGCATCCGAGAGCTGGCTGGGAGAGTGATCTGATGAGGACATAGCAGGGTCATCTTCGGCGGTAATCGGCACGATGGAAGAAGTGGCAGCTTGATGACTTTCGGATCGGATCAGAGTGACCAGATCCGAAGAAAAACTGTGAATGAAGGCCAAATCTTCATCTGATGGTCCCGGAGGAGAGTGGGGACTGGAAGGTTCCTCAACTTGGAGAGCTGCAACCACTGTAGATACCACCAAATCCGGATCGATGAGGTCTGGTACTTCAGTTGTTGCACATGCTTCAGCTGGACTGGGTTGTGCATGGGAGGCTGATGACTTCAATGGAATAGATGTTGTCGGAGAGTCCAACAGAACATTCATTGGTTCATCATCTGTTGCAGACGGAGCATTAGGCAATGGCTGCTCCGCTGTCTGTTCTGGTACGAGTTCTGCAGGCTGATCTTCTGTCTGTTTTGCTTCAGCAGAAGGAATAACCTCGATAAATGGTTCTGCCAGAGTCTTGCTTGCAGAAGGATGATCCGGGCTTGTGGCTGGAGTGGAGATACTTAGCTTCTGTCGTTGAAAACGGACAGCTAAGGATAGAGCATGAACATCCATCTCGAGTTTGAGCAATCACAGCCCCATCATCTCTGGCAGTTGGAGCAAGCGGATCGAAGTTCTTCTTTTTGGCAGTGAAAAGCAGATTGGCCAGTCTGAATCTGTGTTTTGCCGTAAATAACTCTCTGCGCTGCACCGCAAGTCGAACATCATCAGTTTCGGTTCCTTTCAGAACTTCATCTTCCATCTTCTTCAATCTGTGCAACTTACCATAGAACAGCTCAATGTGGTTGATAGTCCGGTACTGGACATATTCATCAAAGACCACAAGGAGTTCATTTAGCTTCTCATCAACATCCTCCATAGCGATGTCGATGGCAGTCTGTGCTGCAGATTTAGGTTTAGAAGAGAGGGGTTCGGTGAGAATGGCTTTTCCCTTGCCGGTGGAGGAAGGGGACTTAATCCCTGATTGGGTATAGTCACCCAACTCAGTGATAACTATCCCTTTGACCACTGGATTGGCAGAGGGAATACTAAGGGTGACTTTGGGTGCAGGGGTTGAAGCCTGTGAAAGCTGAGTGGAGGGTTTAGGTGCAGGGGTGGCTTTAGTGGGTGGCAGTATGGGTGGAGGTAGATGTCTGGTTGGTTTGGTAATCTGGGTTCGGGGCTTTTTGGGAAGTGGCTTGGTTGGTGATGAGTGAGCAGACTGGGTTTCTTCTGAGTCAGTCTGAATGGTCAGCTTTCGCTTGACCCGAGGTTTGTGCACAGCAGCTTGTTCCTCGTCCTTCTCAATCTTTACTGCAGCCAGAGTAGTAGGAGTAGGCGGAGCACTCTTGGACTTCAGCAGTGCAAGCCCTTTGGAGTTAAGGACTTTAAAGGGGCGGAGAGCAGACGGCTTGCTCAGCTCGAGGCCTAAGGACTCCAAGAGCTTGCTGAGAGGAACAGCAAAGCATACGGCGTGCTTGGATGCAATCACCGTTTCCAGCAGTACTCCAAACAAAATCATGGACCAGTTTATCTTCTGGCCGGATACAATAGCTGCCATAGCCCTGAACTTTTCGGCGGTTACAGCATCGAAGCTTCCTGTTTTACCCAAAAGTGGCTTGGCTACCACTTCGCACAGCACCTGAAAATGGAAGAGCATTTCCTTCTTCTTAAATGAGGGTTGCAATCGGTGGCCAGAAATAGAAATCTTCCCCTGAAGATCTAAGAGAGACGCCGGAGGAGTCTGTCCGAACTCTGTCAGTCAGGAACTGGGGAGGCCAAAGGTCTTGGCCATTGTCGTTGGCGAGATCTCGAAAGATTTGCCCTTGACAGTTGTTGAGATGGATGACTTCCGGGAGACGGCGTTGGCGAACAGCTCGCGGATTTCTGGTTCATAAACAACTGTTCCGCACTCCAAAAAATTCCTTAAACCAGATGATTCCAGGGCTCTAAAAATGGACACCATCGCAGCATCTTCTGCCCTGTAAATGTCATCAAACTCAACGGAGAGTGAGTTATGAGTGATGGTAGCCATATGAATGGAGTTTAAAGAAAATGCGAAGAGTAGTAGAGAGTGAGAGAGTGAGAGAGTAGACAGCGGTAAATTGTAAAAAGTGAATAAGTATGAAATGTTCAGCCCGCTAAATAGGAGAGAGAAGACACGTGTCTTTATCTCCAAGACTGAAAATTAAATAATTCAAAATAAACGGTCAAGATAAAGAAAGATAAGGCGGTTAAAGTACAACTAGTTAAGATGGTTAATCAGTCCTGGCTGTTTTTTAAAAAAATTATTGTCCAATCAGATCATAGGATAAAATCAGACTGACAAGGAGCGTTCTGAAAGTTCGGACCGGTCTGTGTCTTTCTGAACATTGTATTATCGATCTGTAGTGACAAAAATCTTTAAGTGCAAAAAGAATAAAAACATCTAAACTAATTAAGATAAGTCAATTAAACCAAGAATTTGACGGAAATAATTAAACTTAGCCTCAGGAAGTGGTTTGGTGAAGATGTCTGCTGCTTGCTGCTCTGTTGAAATGTGTTCGATCCGAATTTCCTTTTTGCCAACATGATCTTGAATAAAATGATGTCGAATATCAATGTGCTTTGTTCGAGAGTGCAAAACTGGATTATACGTTATAGCGATTGCACTTGTGTTGTCGCAAAATATCGGAGAGTCAACAGCTTGAATGCCATAGTCTTTGAGCTGGTGTTGAATCCAGAGCATTTGAGCGCAACAGCTTCCAGCGGCTAGGTATTCTGCTTCAGCTGTGGATGTGGCAATCGATGTCTGCTTTTTACTGAACCAAGAGATCAATCTTTCACCTAGAAATTGACATGTTCCACTGGTGCTTTTACGATCAATCTTACACCCAGCGTAGTCTGCGTCTGAATACCCGATCAAGCTGAAGTTTGAATCTTTGGAGTACCAAAGACCAACGTTCTGAGATCCTTTAAATATTTCAGAATACGCTTGGCAGCAATAAAATGTGATTGCTTTGGTTCTGACTGAAATCTGGCGCACATACAGACTGAAAACATAATATCGGGCCGGCTCGCTGTAAGATATAATAGCGATCCGATTAGTCCTCTATACATGGTTACTTCAACTGCCGTTCCCCCTTCATCTTTGTCTAACTTGATTGTTGGACTCATTGGAGTTGATGCAGTTGAGCATGTTTCCATTCCAAATCTCTTGAGGAGCTCTTTGGTATACTTGGTCTGGTTGATGAAAATGCCATTGTTGAGCTGTTTTACTTGGAGACCCAGAAAGAATGACAATTCTCCCATCATGCTCATCTCGAACTGTCCCTGTATTAACTTAGAAAATTTCTCGCACAATTTGGGGTTAGTTGACCCAAGGATTATGTCATCAACATAAATCTGAACTAATAGGGTATGTTCCCCCTTAATGAATTTAAAGAGAGTTTTATTTACTGAGCCGATCTGGAAATCATGGTTCAGCAGAAATTGAGATAGAGTGTCATACCAGGCTCTTGGAGCTTGTTTCAGACCATACACTGCTTTATTCAGTAGGTATACATGATTGGGATACGAATGGTTCTGAAATCCAGGTGGTTGCTCAATGTAGACTTCTTCCTGAAGCTTTCCATTAAGAAAGGCGCTCTTAACGTCCATCTGATACACTTTGAAGTCTTTAAATGCAGCATATGCAAGAAAGATTCGGATAGCTTCAAGTCTGGCGACTGGTGCAAATGATTCATCGAAGTCGATTCCTTCTTCTTGTCTGAATCCCTGTGCCACCAGTCTGGCTTTGTTTCTAAACACAGTTCCATCTGCGTCTAGCTTATTTCTGAAAACCCATCTGGTTCCAATAACAGGCAGATCGCTTGGTCTGGGGGTTAGACTCCAAACTTGATTTTGTTCGAATTGATTAAGCTCTTCTTGCATTGCTTTAATCCAGTTGAAGTCAGTCAGAGCTTCATCGATCTTCTTGGGTTCCAGAGTTGAGATGAAAGCAGCATGAGTGAACTCATCCATCATCTGTCCTCTGGTTCTGATCGGTGCAGAAGGACTACCAATCACTAGATTAGGTGGATGCTTCTTAGTCCATCGATAGCTTGACTCTGGATTGTCTGGTTCAGTCGGATGAACAGTAGCAGCATGATCTGCATCTACTTTAATATTTGAGTCAGGAGCATCCGGATCAGCTCGATCTGAAGAAGCTTCAATGGCCTGATCCGGTCTGTCTGGTACTTCTGGTTCTGGTGGATTGTCTCTTGACCTGTTAGCTACAATCTCATCATCACTGTTAGTTTCGAGATGGATATTTTCCATCTGATTTTGAATTGAATCTTTGTTGCCCTCAACACATAATGATTCATCAAAAACTATATGAACAGATTCTTCTACAGTTAAAGTTCGATTATTAAAAACTCGATAAGCTTTGCTAATTGATGAATATCCTAAGAATATACCATTATCTGACTTAGCTTCAAATGCTGTAAGATGACTCTTACCATTGTTGTGAACGAAGCATTTACAGCCAAATACATGAAAGTGAGAAACAGATGGTCTGTTACCAGTCCATATTTCATATGGAGTGAGATTCAGCTTCTTGTTAATCATAGATCGGTTTTGAGTGTAGCAAGCAGTATTTACAGCTTCTGCCCAGAACTTTTGAGAGATTCCAGAATCAGCAAGCATTGTTCTTGCTGCTTCCTTGAGCGTTCTGTTTCTTCGTTCTGCAACTCCATTCTGTTGAGGAGTTCTGGCGGCTGAAAACTCATGCTTGATTCCATGATCTTCTAGAAAGGATTCAAGATTCTGATTTGAAAACTCAGTGCCTTTGTCACTTCGAATCCTGTCTATGCTGGATGATTTCTCGTTCTGAGTGCGTTTCAGCAGCTTGATCAACTTCGGACCGGTCTGATCTTTACTGCTCAAAAATATAGTCCATGTAAAGCGTGAGTAATCATCAATAACAACAAGAGTATACCGCATTCCCCCTAAACTTGTTATTGGTATAGGACCAAACAAGTCCATATGCAGTAATTCTAAACAGCGGGAGGAGGATTTGGCATTCTTGTTTTTGAAGGATGATCTGATCTGTTTGCCCATTTGGCAAGCTTCGCAGATCTTATCCTTAGCAAAATCGATCTTGGGCAGACCGATAACTAAATCATGTTTACACAGGCTAGCAATGGTCTTAAAGTTGATATGATTCAAGCGCTTATGCCATAGCCAGTGTTTATTATCATTGTTAGCGATGAAGCAAGTAGGATTATCAGGTTGAGCATGATTCCAGTTAATCTTATATGTGTTTCCATTCCTGATTCCTACGAGCATGGTTATACCGTCTGATGATTTAACAGTGCAAGTGTGTTTGTGAAATTCTACAGCATAACCATTATCACAGAGTTGACTGATACTAATCAGATTATAGCACAGATTTTCAACTAACAGCACATCATTGATAATAATGTTACCATGGACAATCTTACCCTTGCCCACGGTCTTACCCTTTGAGTTATCTCCGAAGATGATCTTGGGTCCAGTGCATTCTGTGACTTCAGACAACAGCTTGATGTTTCCAGTCATGTGACGAGAACACCCGCTGTCCAAGTACCAATCTGATGCGAGATTCTTCTGTACCTGTCATCACACATATTTATTGTTGGTACCCAATCCTATTTGGGTCCAGAACGGATTAGCCCTTTGGGAACCCACACCTGTATCAGCTTTAGTGGCTTGTGTGTGTAGGGTGTGCTATGTGCTGGTCTGTTTCGATGTTGTGTGTGATAATGTGTGCGCTGTGAAACCTTTGATTTTCATAAGGTAGTCTATATCTTCGTTGAATCGGTTTTGAGTTATAGTAATTGTATTGTCTTCCTTGCCTTCGATCTTGCACCTTTGGATTTGGTCTGATAGATGCAAATCTTGCTGGTGCCTTATCGTTGGCTTGGTCGACATAACCAATTCCTTTTCTCAGATTTTGATTCACGTAAGAGACTCCTGTTTGAATCTTAGGTGCTTCAGTTTCATATACTGTGCTGGATTTGACAAATGTCATTTGTTTGACTTGATTCTTTACCAGCAACAGCTCAGATTCATCTTTGGTGCAATTTTTGGTGTCAAAGCCTATGCCGGTGAAATCACCGACATTTCTTTGAGCTTCTTGTAATTCTTCCAAGGATGTTCTGGATTTTGTCCATGTTTTGAATATATGTGAGAGCTTAGCATTTTGTGTGCTAATTCTCTTATTTTCTTCATGGAGCTGATCATAAGAGATTTTCAGCTTTTTCAGCTCGATCTGGAGATTTTTGCACTCACCCTGCTCAGAGCAGCTTGGTTTGTTGTGCTCATCCATTTGAGTACTGATTTTGGCTTTATTCTTCTCAAATGATTCAGCTAAGATCCTATAATCATTGGCCATGTCTTGCAGTGCGGACATGAGCTCTTCTCGTGTAAAATTATTTGATTCAAAGTCGAATACCTCATCTGTCTGACTCATTTCTTCATCTGCCATCAGACATTGAACCTCTTCTTCGCTTTCGCTGGAAGAATATTCGGAGCTGTCTGAATCGGAGTCAGTCTGAGCCCATTTGCTGTTTCCTTCTTCAGCAACTAGGACTTTTTGGGATTTTCCATGATTCTTGCGATCTTTGTGGTGCTTCTTCTTTCTATCATCATGATGCTTCTCTTTCCGTTCTTCTTTCTTCGGTCTGGTGCAATCTGCAATAAAGTGTCCGGTCTTACCACAATTGTAGCAAGCCTGATCGTTAACAGTATCATCTTTTCTTGATTTATAATGATGAGAGGGTTTGAAGTTCCTCTTATTTTTAGACATAAATTTACCGAATTTCTTTATAAATAATGACATAGCATCGTTACTCATCTGTTCAGCAGATCGGTCTGATGTTGAAGCGATCTGGTCTGGGATGGCTGCCAGGGCCTTGTTGGGTTGAGAGATGAATGGCTCTGCTTCACCTCTGCTTATTAGTTCAAACTCATAGGCCTTAAGATCTGCAAACAGATCATGAAGTTCAACCTTGTTAAGGTCTTTTGATTCCCTCATGGCAATGGTCTTTACATCCCATTCCTTTGGCAGAGCTCTCATTACTTTCAGAGCGATTTCTCTGTTAGAATATTCCTTCCCCAGACCATTCAGTTCATTTATGATGCTGGTGACTCTTTCATCAAACTCATTTAGAGTTTCACCACTTTTCATCTTTATGCTCTCAAATCTTTGAAGAGCCACAGTTAACTTGTTTTCTTTGGTCTGGTCGTTGCCTTCACATAGCTGTGCTATCTTCTCCCAAATTTCTTTGGCAGTAGAGCACATTTTGATTTTGCTGAACATGTTTTTGTCCAACGTTTTGAACAAGATGTCTTTGGCCACATTATCGAGGTTAGCCTTCTTTCTATCCTCATTCGTCCAGAGGGATCTGTCTTTTTCTACCATTTGTGGTTCTCCACTGGTAGTGGCGACTGCTGTATTTATTTTTAGGATCTTCATTGGTCCATCAGTGATGACGAACCACATGTCGTCATCCTGAGCTGCCAGGTGAGCTTGCATTCTGATTCTCCAGTCATCATAGTCTTCTTTTGAGAACATGGGGATTTTGTTGAATGATGCCATCAGCTTAATAGTCTTTGTGCTGATTAAGATGACCTGCTCTGATACCACTTGTTAGGATCGGTCCGGAGTGTTTAGAGGGGGGGGGGGTGAATGAACACTCCTTACAAAATTTATCCCTTGTGAATTCTTTCGGATTAGTGAAAGAAATCTGTTACTTAATCAACTCTTTGAACAGAACAGACCACTAAGAAGTAAGTGCGGAAACGGTCTGCTCTTGTATAAGTAAGAACAGCTCGATGGCTAAGTGCAGAATGATAAAACACAGGATATGTTTCTGGAAGTTCGAAGGTGGTGTAATCCTTCTACGTCTCCCCTTCTTCCAATCAAGGAAGGTTTATACTAGAAGACTTTGATTTATACAATCCTGTTGTACAAACCCGATTCAGGCTGGATTTACCTCACTACCAGTCTGAAACTCCTAGTCACTCAACCTGGTCAGACACACTCTGTCTGACAGTTACAATATGTTGCTCACTTCTATTTTTCAATACACAATGCGCACAGTGATCCTACAATGATCAAATGTTACAAAGTAATTGCGCTTAAATAAATAACTTCAGCTCGAAAGCTTCTGAACTTTGTAAGCGTGTGCTGTTTTGCTTTCTAGTATATTTTTCAATTGATCAGCGTGAGTTGTTGAGTCGAGAGTCTTTTTCTTCTATTTGTTGCATTCTTTTATAGTTGAAGGTAGCAACGGCATTGTTTCCCTTAATGTGCAACTATGACTCTTTTTAAACTCTGAGAAAGCTACAGTCTTCTTCTTCAGGATACTTGCCGTTCTGGTATATGCTTTCGGCGACTGTCAGGTAAGCTCTTCTTTGTCTTCTTACCTATTATGGCAATCTTCAGTCTTTGGTCCTTTGTAGCATTAATTGCAGCATTAAATGCTGCAATAAATAACCGTTGATGATTCGGACTGAGAAGCCATCTTATATGTATCCTTGACTGCTCTGATCTGATAAAGGTTGAGATCGATCTGAAGCATCGATCTAGTCCATCGATCCGGTCTGATATGTAATATTCTTTATCAGTTTGCTTTGTTTTGTCCGATCGATCTGGTATGCCTAATTTCCATCGATCCGGTCTGAAATGCTTTGCCATCTTGCTCTGTTAAGTCCGATCGATCTGGTCAATCTGATTTCTATCGATCCGGTCTGAACTGCTTTGCCATCTTGCTCTGTTAAGTCCGATCGATCTGGTCAATCTGATTTCTATCGATCCGGTCTGAACTATTTTGTCATCTTTAAAATCTCATCGATAAGGTCCGGAACTAACACCCCCAGATAGAGATACTGAGTTTACCATCGAAATACCAGTGGGTACATCGCCAATTTCTATTTCTCCTTATAGAATGGCACCTATTGAACTAAAAGAATTGAAAACTCAATTACAAGAACTACGGGATAAAGGATCATTAGACCGAGTGTTTCACCATGGGGAGCACCGGTATTGTTTGTTAAAAAGAAGGATGGTACTTTGAGGTTATGCATAGATTATCGGCAATTGAATCGAGTGACTATAAATAATAAATATCCACTGCCTAGGATTGATGATTTATTTGATCAGTTGCAAGATGCTACAGTCTTTTCAAAGATTTATCTGAGATCAGGGTATCATCAGTTGAAAATTGCTGAGTCTGATGCGTCAAAAACAGCTTTCAGAACCAGGTATGGCCATTATGAATTTTTGGTAATGCCTTTTGGTTTGACTAATGCACCTGCTGCATTTATGGCATTGATGAATGATGTCTTTAAACCTTACCTGGATAGATTTATGATTGTCTTTATTGATGACATTTTGATATATTCTAAATTGGCTGAGGAACATGAACGACAATTGAAAATTGTGCTACAAACCTTACGTGAGAAACAGTTGTATGCAAAACTCAGCAAATGTGAATTTTGGTTAGATCAGGTTGTCTTTTTGGGACATGTTATTTGTAGTGATGGGATTAAAGTTGATCCAGTGAAAATTGAAGCAGTAACTAAATGGGAGTGTCCGAAAAATGTTGCAGAAGTTCGTAGTTTTCTTGGTTTAGCCGGGTACTATAGGAGATTTGTTGAAAATTTCTCTCTTATCGCTACTCCACTGACAAAATTGTTGCGCAAAGGTATTTTGTTTAAGTGGACAGATGAATGCCAAAAGAGTTTTGACGAATTGAAAGAACGACTTACTACTGCTCCAGTTCTGACAATACCTTCACGTACTGATGGTTTTGTTATTTATAGTGATGCTTCTTATCAAGGTTTGGGATGCGTTTTAATGCAACATGGTAAAGTTATTGCTTATGCTTCTCGGCAACTTAAACCATATGAGATGTCTTATCCTACTCATGATTTAGAACTTGCTGCAGTTGTTTTTGCATTAAAGATATGGAGACATTACTTATATGGTACCACATTTCAAATTTTCACTGATCATAAAAGTTTGAAGTATTTATTAAATCAGAAAGAGTTGAACATGCGACAAAGAAGATGGCTTGAGTTATTGAAAGATTATGATTGCACTATTGAATATCATCCTGGAAAAGCTAATGTTGTTGCTGATGCTTTGAGCAGAAAATCATATGGTACTGTTTCTTATCTGTCAGTGCATTCTTTACCATATTTGTTAGACTTGAAAAAGATGAATGTTGCCTTGAATGTTGATGAACTTGGTATTATGTGTGCTTCACTTTGTATACGTCCAGTAATGACTAAAAGGATTAAAAATGCTCAATTTCGTGATGATAAACTAATCAGTATTACAGAAAAGGTGAAACAGGGAAATAATACAGAATTTGTTGGTAGTTTATCAATCCATAATCGACTCTGTGTTCCTAATGTGAATGGCATAAGGCATGAAATAATGGAGGAAGCACACATTGCACCTTATGCGATGCACCCTGGTAGCATAAAAATGTATCAAACGCTGAAAACCCATTATTGGTGGCCTAGAATGAAGAAGGATGTGGCCGAGTATGTATCGAAATGTTTGACTTGCCAACAGGTTAAAGCCGAACATCAAGCACCGGTGGGTAAATTACATCCATTACCTATTCCCGTTTGGAAATGGGAACGCATAACAATGGATTTTGTTTATGGGTTACCTGTAACACCAAGGAAGAATGATGCAATTTGGGTGATTGTTGATCGATTGACAAAATCAGCTCACTTCTTACCATTTAGATGGGGCTCTACACTTGAAAGTTTAGCCAAAAGGTATGTGAATGAAATTGTTAGATTACATGTGTGCCTTTATCTATTGTATCAGATCGAGATCCTCGGTTTACATCAAGATTTTGGGGAAGTTTACAAGAAGCTTTGGGTACTAAATTACATTTTAGTACATCATTTCATCCACAAACAGATGGACAATCAGAAAGAACGATTCAGACTTTAGAAGAGATGCTTCGATCGTGTGTTCTGGATTTTAGAGGTTCATGGGATGAATATATTGCTTTGATGGAATTTGCATACAATAATCAGTATCATAGCAGTATTGGTATGGCACCATATGAAGCCTTATATGGTAGAAAGTGCAGAAGTCCAGTATGATGGGATGAAGAAGGAATCCGAATAGTAGAAGGTCCAGATCTCATTCAAGAGACAGTTGAAAAGATAAAAATTGTGAAAGATCGATTGAAAGCAGCGCAAGATAGACAAAAGAGTTATGTTGATCAGCATAGACGAGAAATGGATTATCAAATTGGTGAAAAGGTATTTCTTCGTGTTTCTCCTTGGAGAGGTATTCTCAGATTTGGAAAGAAAGGAAAATTGAGCCCTCGATACATTGGTCCCTATGAGATTCTTGATACAGTTGGACCGTTAGCTTATCGCCTTGCCTTACCTCCTGAATGTCCCAGATTCATAATGTATTCCATGTCAGTATGCTTCGGAAATACAGATCAGATCCATCTCATATCCTGCAAAAAGAACCGATTGAAATTTCTGAAACTTTAAGTTATGCTGAAGAACCGGTTGAGATATTAGAATACAAGGACAAACAGTTAAGGAATCGCGCAATTCCTATGGTAAAGGTTCTATGGAAAAATCATTCTGAACGGGAAGCTACGTGGGAAACAGAGGAACACATGAAAACCCAATATCCGTGGTTATTTCCTGATACAGGTATAAATTTCGAGGCCAAAATTTTCTAAGGGGGGAGGAATTGTCATGACCCAAAACTTTAGATGATCATGCATACGTATCATGACATATATGAAATCATTCATAAGCATAAGTGCATATATTTTGATATTTCATATGTGCATTGGAAATCATAGAGATTGTAAAATATGTAATTGATTAAAGTTAGGAAAATATTGATAAATGAGTGATAAAAATACATAGAATGAATAGAATTTAAGAATAATAATAGATATATTGAATAGATTTAAGAAATTGAGTAATGAATAAATGTTAAAAAAATAGTGAATAAATGTTAAGAAATATTGAATATATATAGTGAATATATTCAAATATATTGAATAAATAGTATTAAAAATTGAATAGATAGTAAATTAATGAATAAATTGAAAAATAGTGATTAAATTTAGTGATTAAAGTTGAAAAGAATAGAATAGATGTTGAAGGGTATTTTGGTAATTTTCGAAATTTATTAAAAAAAAAATTAGAAACGAAAATAAAATCTGTAAACCGACTGAAAATATCAGATTTGCACACATTCACACATTTTAGTGTGTGAAATTGCCGTGAGTTTGTGAGAGGAGAGAAGAGAAAATAAATTTGGGGTTTTGTTTATTTTCGGACTTCGAAACGACGTCAAAACTCGAAAATAAGTACATATCTGGAATCCTCGCCTCGTTACCTTCCTTTTGAGGTAGTTTTTCTTTACTTTTTCTTATGTTTAGGGTATGGCTTAATTTGAAATAATGCCCAAAAATTATGAAATTCATATATGTGATAGATTAAATAATGATAAACAATATTTAACAAGAAACTTGAGATTTTGTTGTAGTTTCGAATTTATACAAAATTTATGGGTATAAAAAGTCATGTGCATATACTGGTTACACTAAAATGAGATTGAGAAAACATAATTGTAACTTTGAGAAATAATGAATAGTAGAAAAGTAATATTGCACCTGGTATGAACATTTCATGCATAACTATAATGAATTCATATTCAAATATATGATATTGAGTTTGGTTGTGCATTTAATATGCACTGATAGGTTCTACGTTTGATACTGGCACCAGTAAGGCGACTTAAGCACTTCCTACGAGATAAGAGTATCACTTGTGAGTATATCCTTATAACTTGGTATTTAATTTTATATAAGTATGTGATTTGTGTTATATAAGTATCCTGAATTGTTGAATGAATTGCAATGAATGCAATATGATGTGCAAGAGCTAAATTGAGTTCTGAAATGTACTTGGTGAAATGTGATGTTATAAGTTCTATATGATGTTATTTACCTAATTATTTTGATGTTATGCATATGATTATGACATGTGATGACCAGGGATTATAGATGTTAATCCCGGAGTATTAATGACCCCTAAAGTTGTTTTACGTGGCGATTTGGAGTTTAATCGCGGTGTTGAGCCTTCCGGGCTCGTCTATTTGGGTAGTTGGGATCGTTGGATCCCGAGGTTGAGATTGTATTCTCATTTGGGTGAAAAACCTATGAGTTGGGTTTTTAGTGTGACTCGGGATCTGGCCGCCTTTCTCTCTCTCCCCGTCTGCACCATTCCCGTCTCCCTCGACCCTCGTCGCTTCAGGCCGTGCGCCCGCCGCCGTCCGGCCACCATCCGGCCCGTCCGGACAGCCGTTAGCTTCGTCTCGTCCAGGCGCAGCTTTCCACATTGATAATTCGAAGTTTCGTCGCGAATCGCGTTCGGATTTACCAGAAATGCGTTGAGGTCCGATTCCTAGGGTTCTTCGATTTTCGACCGATTTCCTTCTGATCTTCGTATGGGTAACCTTCCTTACCCCTTTTTCATGCTTCTCATGTAATTTCCTGCCTTTTTGTGATGTATAGTTCAAATTAATTCCCTAATTTCGTGAGGGTTTGTGTTCGAATTTAGGGGTTTTGGCAGGGGGTGGTGATTCTTGGTATTGATCGATTATTACATGTTTTAGATGAATTATGGTGCTTGGTTGGATTCGAATTGTGATGATAGGGTTCGAAAAATTGAAGGGTGTTCTTGAACAATTTTCGATAATGTCTCATTCGTTTTCCCTCCCTTCATATGCCCTGCCCCGGGTCCTTTAAATGGTTAATTGTCGTGTGTTGGCAATATGTTTGTATAAAGGTTATAGGTGTGCTTGAGCATGGGTTGCATGTTCGTAAATAATTGTGAATTATTTATTGTGTTAGCACATCACTCCTCGGGGCATGGAACTCGAGCAAGGTTTGACTCGGACTTCGGAGATTTAAGGTACGTGCGACGTACGAGCATTACTTTATATGAGAGCATTTGTGAAATGCATAATGTATTTTGTTTGCATTAGATGGTTGTGCGTATGGTTATATATATATATGTGTTGATATAGCTATGGAACGACCAAATCTTGATATCGCCGCCACAAGCGTGCGTGACACTAGAGTAGTATAACTCTCACATGATATATGGGGTACTGGATTTATATGACCATTGTAGGGCATTGAGATGCCTGAGAATGACTGCGGAAATCATGTAATCATTATAAGACATTGAGATGTCTGAGTATGATGGAGGATTGGTAAAATAAATGCAAGGCATTTGAGCTACCTGTGATTGGTAGCGAAGTTGAGAATCAATATTAGATATTGAGATATCTATATTTGTATGTATAATGAATTTGGAATCATTAATTATTGATATTTGAGAATCAGGCACGCGATGAGTTAATCAATGTGTTGATTTACTGATTTTTGAGATTTGATGAGTTTGATGATTGTGAGAACAGGGATAGTACACGGAATCCCGGATGAGGACGTTGCCATCCAGGGAGTATCATTTAAATTCATTACTATTTACTTTTGTTGTAAATTATGAATTTCATTATTGTGATTATGGGATTTTGTGTATTGGTATGCTCACCCCGTTGGGGGCTGTCTCTGTTGGGGCAGGTGAACAGGTACATCGATGGCTTTGGAGTTGAGCTCGAGCTGTTGTTTGGATTTACTCCCAGGATCGTGGTACCAGGGCTTGATGGAGCACGGTATCGTATAGGGTACTTATATACACCTGAGGATTATATACACATTCATGATGCTCGCATGTGAGCACGGTTATACTTGTATATGAGTTGTATATAAAGGCATGAGCATTTCTCTCTTTCATTCTATGATGCATGCAATTAAGGGTAGAATTGCTAAATGATATGAGAGTCATTGGTGTATTATGTGGGTGTTGAAACCCACTTTTGTTGTCTTATTGTGTGGTGTCTTCCCTGGCTGGGAATTTACTTCGTGTTCTGTATTCTGTTGAGTATTGTGTTTTCCCTGGCCGGGAATTATATTATGTGATGTGCTTTTGTTTCGGATAGCTCAATTTATGGGGAGACTCTGCCCAAATTTTTATAAAAGTCCACAATGTAAAAAGTGGTGTAATGGGGATGGAAATGGGCGAAATCTATGAGTCTACTTGTTGGTAGAGATGATCTTAATGTTGAATATTAAAGAAATTTTGTAATTGACATTCAATGGTAAAGTATCATCTGAGTTTCCCGATTGATTTTATTGAAAGCATGTGCCACACATAATGATTAATACACTAATCAAGGGTTAAGGGCTTGGGGTCCTTACATTAGTGGTATCAGAGCCAGGTTGCTCATTGGGGCTGTTAAGGGCCTAGGAAGTTATTGATAGCACATATTTATGCATGATGGCATTAAAGTTGTATAACACAACTAGTTGTTTATGTGCTTTTATGATATGAAAAGTGGTGTTGCTAACCGTTGTGGTTGCAGGAATCGTGTGAAACGCGATAGGATGACATTAACAGTAATGTCTGGCACCCCGTGTGTTACGTGCCAAGGAATCTAATTTTGTAAGAAAATCAGGTAAAAGGGATATTTCCGAGGTAACATGTCTTGGTATACGTATTGACTTGCAAGTGGTTGTATATATGCATTGAATGCTTGATGCATAGCGTATATGGCTATTGTTGCTAACCATGATGGTTGCAGGTTACAGGAAATATGGAGTATGAAAAGGAATGATGATTATACATATGTACGGGCACCCGACGGTAACATGTACTTTATGTTTGTCTTTTGACACATGATAATGCAAGTGACGCATTATGAGTATGATACATGTTATTATACATTGTGGGTGCATATTATGCATTGTTGTTGCATATTGTGATGTGGAATAAAGAGGTGTATTCCACGAGTCAAGAGAGATCACAGTGTAGGTTTCAATGCTTATGCTGATTATGTAGTAATGAAGCGGGGAAGATTGTACCGCTCATTATGAGATTATGTAGTAATGAAGCGGGGAGGATTGTACCGCTCATTATGAGATTATGTAGTAATGAAGTGGGAAGTTTGTACCGCTCATTATGAGATTATGTAGTAATGAAGCGGGGAAGATTGTACCGCTCATTATGAGATTATGTAGTAATGAAGCGGGGAAGATTGTACCGCTCATTATGAGATTATGTAGTAATGAAGCGGGGACGATTGTACCGCTCATTATGAGATTATGTAGTAATGAAGCGGGGAGGATTGTACCGCTCATTATGAGATTATGTAGTAATGAAGCGGAGAGTTATGGTACCGCTTGTTATGATGATGATTCATCTCTTTGTGATGATTGGCGATGATCTATACCGCCGGACACGGATGATAGCGATGATGTATTCCGCTGTGTCGATTTATATTCATTTCTTTATGAGGACACGGATGATAGCGGTGATGTATTCCGCTGTGTCGATTTATATTCATTTCTTTATGAGGACACGGATGATAGCGGTGATGTATTCCGTTGTGTCGATTTATATTCATTTCTTTATGAGGACACGGATGATAACGGTGATGTATTCCGCTGTATCGATTTATATTCATTTCTTTATGAGGACACGGATGATAGCGACGATGTATTCCGCTGTGTCGATGATGATGATTCATTCTTCTATGATGATGGGCGATGATTCATACCGCCAGACACATGTATAGCGATGAGACATTCCGCTGTGTCGGTTGATGATGGTTCACGCCGTTGAGCATATGTATATATGATGATTTACGATGACTCACTCTTCTATGAGGATTGGCGATGATTCGTGCCGCCGGACATGTTGATAGCGATGCCTTGTTCCGCTATTATGTGGATGATGATTCATGCTCAGGTGTAGAGCGAGGTTTCATGCCACTTATTATATGACGAGGTATCATGCCGTCGATTCTATAGCGATGGATTGTGCCGCTATGTACCCAGCACAGGATTTTGCCGTCTTCTAGCGATGGGTGCTGATTACGCACTAGTATCGAGCGACGGAGACAAGTATGCCGCTATCTTGTTAGCGATGAAGTATAGGATATTGCTATTCTATTAGCATCGTAGTGGATGGCATACGTTGATGTACATGGACCGTCACGAGTGACTGGGTTGTTTAAATGTCATTGTTGACATGTATCGTCACTAGTTGACGATACCTTAGATGCCATGAGTGGGCATGTATCGTCATGGGATGACGATGACGATGGTGTAGGAGATGTCTTATTAGACATGCAACATCGTTACAATGAACAATGCGTTGAGTATACGTATTCAGTTGTATGATTTGGGTGCCAGTGCCGAGCACAAGGTGGTGTCTACGTCACCGGTTGACGTGACCATTATATCGAGCGGGTTGCTCGGGAAATGTATGGACGCGCTGTACATGTGATTGTACCGCAGTATATGTTTGAGGTGATCATATTACGAGTGGTGATACCCTTGAGGTATGCTCGTTGGAATGGCTTTTTGGCCATGTGACTTGACGACAGGAGTAATCATGGAGGAAATTACTCGCTTTCTGTCAATGTGACATGTGGTAGACATGGTCACACCACCCTTGAGGGTGTAGAGTGGGTCCTAAAGGAGTAGGATCAGGTTATGTTAAGTACATAGGGACATTGGAGTGTCCAGGGTGTATCGACATTAGAGGAATGATGGGTAAAGACCCACTACTCTATTGATTTTCTTCCCACAGTATGGTATGCCGTGCGGAAACGTCCATCTTATTGGTAGGTTTGAGGTGAACCTAGAGAGGCAGCGACTAGTTTGTCTGCCGCGTGTGTGCAGCACCATGAGGGGCTTGCTAGAGCCGTTATACTGCTCGTTGGAACCAAGTTTGGCAAATCGTAAGGTGATACGATGTGGATTGTGGTGGACTCTAGTAGTCACCACGTCATTTGAAGTTGAGGTTGTATATGCCTCACTAAAACGTGTATACGTTTATGTTTAATCTTGGTGAGACTTGTCTGGGACAGCTCATAATATTGGAGTACCAACAAGAGAGTCATCAAGTCGTCGTTGACTCGATCTGGGGAATCCGTGTATTTGGGATGCAATGGGTGTTATTGTATCCAGTTTTTCCGAACGGTGGTTCGAGACTAGTGGATCTCGAGTTCGATGGCACTTCCCTTGTGAGGAAGGAGGTAGTATTATACCAATAGGGAATCTTTGAAAGATTTGGTAAGTTAATGCATGTGGTGTTGATTTTGGGAATCACACCGCGTGTTGTTAATCGTCGATTATCATCCTCCACTGAGTAGGGAATGACTCAGAATTGACAGTTGTGTTTGGGGCTTAGGGGTATGTTGTAGATACCCGAGCCAAGTGCATTGAGTATGCATGTGATTCAGTGCTTAGGCAGGTATACCGGTGAGTATACGGATGCCAGTTATTGATTTCCTTTTGTCAAGCATAGTTATGCTATTTTTGGATGGTTAAATCTCTGATGAGAGATATGGAACACCTTGAGATTGGGAATCTCCATGGCACGATAATTATGAGGAATAATCGTGAAGTTAGTTGACTCCCTTTGAAGAAGGATTATCTCGTGTGTGTTGAGGTATTTCCTTGTTGGTGTTTTCCCTTCGAGTTTTCGATAGCCTTCCCAAGTTTGGATTGTTAAATCCTAGGGTTATCAAGGGATGGCAAGAATTCGGATTTGTTGGGTGTCGCTGACGACACAAGCGTTGAGGATGCAATGGGTTTATTGCATGTCCTTTCAGAATTTGAAACTCCGTGGAGTCTCGATTATTTATTTATGATCAGGATGTGATTCTTGGAACATCCGGAGGTGGACATCGTGTGAGATGTCTTTTGTGTGAATCTGTGGCCGTGAGTTGCCCAAATTGAGTTGCAATGATGCGACTGCTCCTTCGATGGAAGATGTTTGAAAGTGGAAACCAGGTTTGGTATGTGTACACCGTGGTATACTAGTGTTTCCCTCGTAACGATGTATGTTAGACATCGTGAGTCATGGTAGAGACGTCATTGAATGATATCTACGATGGAATCGGGAGCGATTCAAATCCTTGCAGTTTCAGTTGACTAACTGCTTTTGGATTGTTAGCGTTATGTTGTGCCGACGCTCTTTCGTTTTTGGTGGACTGGAAGGGTTATTTCATTCCAGAGTTTGGTGCGAGGTAGGTACCCTCGCGTTTATTAATACGATTCTGATATGGTCAAGAATCGAGGTTATGGCTTCATGTTGTTGTGTAGCCTGGGTGTTACGTGATACACCGGTGCTAATTTCGAGGACGAAATTCTTTTAGTGGGGGATATTGTGATGACCAGGGATTATAGATGTTAATCCCGGAGTATTAATGACCCCTAAAGTTGTTTTACGTGGCGATTTGGAGTTTAATCGCGGTGTTGAGCTTTCCGGGCTCATCTATTTGGGTAGTTGGGATCGTTGGATCCCGAGGTTGAGATTGTATTCTCATTTGGGTGAAAAAACTATGAGTTGGGTTTTTAGTGTGACTCGGGATCTGGGGTGCTTTGTGTGGGCACCGGTAGGGGGTTTTGAAGTTAGAGAGAGAATTTTTGAAAACAGATGATTTTTAATGAATCATGATGTATTTGTGGGGCTATTAGTATTTCGGGATATTTTTGCTATAAATACCAGTTGAACCCGAGATTTTAATTATTGGAAGCCTTTTCTTCACCTTGCCCGCCTTTCTCTCTCTCCCCGTCTGCACCATTCCCATCTCCCTCGACCCTCGTCGCTTCAGGCCGTGCGCCCGCCGCCGTCCGGCCACCATCCGGCGCGTCCGGATCGCAGTTAGCTTCATCTCGTCCAGGCGCAGCTTTCCACACCGGTAATTCGAAGTTTCGTCGCGAATCGCGTTCGGATTTACCAGAAATGCGTTGAGGTCCGATTCCTAGGGTTCTTCAATTTTCGACCGATTTCCTTCCGATCTTCGTATGGGTAACCTTCCTTACCCCTTTTTCATGCTTCTCATGTAATTCCCTGCCTTTTTGTGATGTATAGTTCGAATTAATTCCCTAATTTCGTGAGGGTTTGTGTTCGAATTTAGGGGTTTTGGCAGGGGGGTGGTGATTCTTGGTATTGATCGATTATTACATGTTTTAGATGAATTATGGTGCTTGGTTGGGTTCGAATTGTGATGATAGGGTTCGAAAAATTGAAGGGTGTTCTTGAACAATTTTCGATAATGTCTCATTCGTTTTCCCTCCCTGCATATGCCCTGCCCCGGGTCCTTTAAATGGTTAATTGTCGTGTGTTGGCAATATGTTTGTATAAAGGTTATAGGTGTGCTTGAGCATGGGTTGCATGTTCGTAAATAATTGTGAATTATTTATCGTGTTAGCACATCACTCCTCGGGGCATGAAACTCGAGCAAGGTTTGACTCGGACTTCGGAGATTTAAGGTACGTGCGACGTACGAGCATTACTTTATATGAGAGCATTTGTGAAATGCATAATGTATTTTGTTTGCATTAGATGGTTGTGCGTATGGTTATATATAAATGTGTTGATATAGCTATGCAACGACCAAATCTTGATATCGCCGCCACAAGCGTGCGTGACACTAGAGTAGTATAACTCTCACATGATATATGGGGTACTGGATTTATATGACCATTGTAGGGCATTGAGATGCCTGAGAATGACTGCGGAAATCATGTAATCATTATAAGACATTGAGATGTCTGAGTATGATGGAGGATTGGTAAAATAAATGCAAGGCATTTGAGCTACCTGTGATTGGTAGCGAAGTTGAGAATCAGTATTAGATATTGAGATATCTATATTTGTCTGTATAATGAATTTGGAATCATTAATTATTGATATTTGAGAATCAGGCACGCGATGAGTTAATCAATGTGTTGATTTACTGATTTTTGAGATTTGATGAGTTTGATGATTGTGAGAACATGGATAGTACACGGAATCCCGGATGAGGACGTTGCCATCCAGGGAGTATCATTTAAATTCATTACTATTTACTTTTGTTGTAAATTATGAATTTCATTATTGTGATTATGGGATTTTGTGTATTGGTATGCTCACCCCGTTGGGGGCTGTCTCTGTTGGGGCAGGTGAACAGGTACATCGATGGCTTTGGAGTTGAGCTCGAGCTGTTGATTGGATGTACTCCCAGGATCGTGGTACCAGGGCTTGATGGAGCACGATATCGTATAGGGTACTTATATACACCTGAGGATTATATACACATTCATGATGCTCGCATGTGAGCACGGTTATACTTGTATATGGGTTGTATATAAAGGCATGATCCTTTCTCTCTTTCATTCTATGATGCATGCAATTAAGGGTAGAATTGCTAAATGATATGAGAGTCATTGGTGTATTATATGGGTGTTGAAACCCACTTTTGTTGTCTTATTGTGTGGTGTCTTCCCTGGCTGGGAATTTACTTCGTGTTCTGTATTCTGTTGAGTATTGTGTTGTTAAGATCGATTTCGGGGGTGGGTTGTCATTCCACACCCGAGTTCAACCAACTTGAGCTTCGATAGCTCGTGTTCTTGAAATAATTGCACCGAGAGATTATATCGAGTTCGGTTACAAAACCGAGCGGAAGACACTCGACATAACCCGCTCTAAAACCGATTACTCATTTGAAATACATTTTAAAGATATGCAAGAAAGTATGTAAAAACAGTAAGATAAATAACACAAGCATTTGTTTCTGGAAGTTCGAAGCGCAACGCTTCTACATCTCCCCTTCTTCCATCTCATGGAAGGATACACTAGAAGACTTTGATTTATACAACTCTTTGTACAAACCCGGTCCAGTTGGGCATTCCCCATCCAACTAGAACTCCTAGCAACTCAACTATGTATGTTCTTTAATGTCTCACATACAAAGACCTCTCAATCGGTTGTGATGAATCATCAACCGTTACAATGGTATTCACTCTTCTATTTTAGCTCACAAATACAATGAATAGAGTGAATACAAAGGCACAAATGATTCCATAATGAATCTGATACAGCAAGGTAAGAGGTGCCAAAGGTTTGAGGAGTGCTCTTCATTTAGCAGCTTTTGTCTTTGAAGTTCCTCAATTGAATCCCAAGTGGGTTTGCTTTGGAAGGCTTGGATTGATCTTCAATCAGCTGTTATTGAGCTTCCAAATCATGTATATATAGCCCCAAGTAATGATATATACGTTAGATACAAGAATATAACCGTTGGGACAATTTTGGTAAGCTTTCAAACATTGCAACGGTCATATTCTGCTTTCTGGGCTATTTATGGAAGTCCCGCTGGTCCTCTAGCTGGTCTGGTCAGCTGGTCCTCCAGCTGGTTCTCTCCAGCTGGTCCTCCAGCAGGTTCTCTCCAGCTGGTACTTCAGCTGGTCAACTGGTACTCCAGCTGGTCCTTCAGCTGGTACTCCAACTGGTACTTCAGCTGGTCCTTTCAGCTGGTCCTCCAGCTGGTCTGGTCAACTGGTATCCAGCTGGTCCTTCAGCTGGTACTCCAACTTGTCCTTCAGCTGGTACTCCAACTGGTCCTTCAGCTGGTACTTCAACTGGTACTCCAGCTGGTCCTTTCAGCTGGTCCTCCAGCTGGTCTGGTCAACTGGTACTTCAGCTGGTCCTTCAGCTGGTACTCCAACTGGTCCTTCAGCTGGTACTCCAACTGATACTCCAGCTGGTCCTTTCAGCTGGTCCTCTAGCTGGTCTGGTCAACCGGTACTCCAGCTGGTCTGGTCAACTGGTACTCCAGCTGGTCCTTCAGCTGGTACTCCAACTGGTCCTTCAGCTGGTACTCCAACTGATACTCCAGCTGGTCCTTTCAGCTGGTCCTCCAGCTGGTCTGGTCAACTGGTACTCCAGCTGGTCTGGTCAACTGGTACTCCAGCTGGTCCTCATTTCAGCAACCAAACTCAAGGGCATTTCTTAGCACATCATCAAGCTGTAAAATATCATCTACGAACTGCACACTTGATGAAATATGTTAGCAACACAATAACAAGTTTTGTTAACATCAAAACCAAGATTATTCGGGTTTCCAAAACCCAACAATCTCCCCCTTTTTGATGATCACAAAACTTGAATAAAAATATGAACATTAAAGCACAATGTTGCATAACAAGAAAAAACCATATTTTTAAACAACATATTTCTCCCCCTTTTTGTGTGAATCAAAAAGGAAGACAAATAAAATTTACTCCCCCACAAGGATTGAGATTAGACTCTCCCCCTTAATTTTAAAATGTTTGAAAATTTGAGCAAGTGAGGGGCAAATGGGGTAGGCTAAAACAAATTAACAAAATGCAATGCACATTAATTTTTGAACAAAAATAACCTCTTTTGATGATGCATGTAGCATACTTGGCAACAAATTTGAATTTCTTGACAAAACTCAGCAATGTCCATTTCATCTTTCAGCGGTGGCAGCACACTTAGTCCAACTTTGCAGAATAAACTGTATCTCCTCGTGAAGAATTAGGCTGCAAGACCTATACCGTTGCGATCCTATATGAGTCTAGTTTGCAACGCAAAAAACGGTTCGTCATTGGACATTCGAGCAAGAAGTTATGCCAATTTTCCCAAAGTCGCTGCAAGCTGCCAGAAAAACTGAATGCTACGAAAATTGTTAGATAAAATCTCAAAATAAAAATTTTAAACTTAAAATGAGTTTAGAACAGTTTGAACGAAAATTAAACCTTTAAAATAGATTTTAAAATTATTTTCGTGCAAAATGAATGCAATGAAATTGATTTTTATGCTAAAAATTTTCATACACCAAATTTGGAAAAAATATGCTATGAAAATATTTCATGCTCATGAGAAAATTTTGAAAATGATTTTAAAAGAAATCCGCTACAAAAGTCGGTTCAAATGCTTTCCAAGAACAACCAGGCTCTGATACCACTTGTTAGGATCGAGCGCTTACCGCTTTACCAATAACTATAGTTAAGGGTAATGGAGCAACATCAATCTTTTCAACCATACACTGGCACAAGCGCCACGTGTTCGACCGATCACAAAGCAGAGGCAATTGTTGAACCCCAACAATCCCTCCCCCAATAATTGCACTCTCTGCAACTCATGGGAATCGAACACGCGACCTTGGCTCTGATACCACTTGTTAGGATCGATTTCGGGGGTGGGTTGCCATTCCACACCCGAGTTCAACCAACTTGAGCTTCGATAGCTCGTGTTCTTGAAATAATTGCACCGAGAGATTATATCGAGTTCGGTTACAAAACCGAGCGGAAGACACTCGACATAACCCGCTCTAAAACCGATTACTCATTTGAAAGACATTTTAAAGATATGCAAGAAAGTATGTAAAAACAGTAAGATAAATAACACAAGCATTTGTTTCTGGAAGTTCGAAGCACAACGCTTCTACATCTCCCCTTCTTCCATCTCATGGAAGGATACACTAGAAGACTTTGATTTATACAACTCTTTGTACAAACCCGGTCCAGTTGGGCATTCCCCATCCAACTAGAACTCCTAGCAACTCAACTATGTATGTTCTTTAATGTCTCACATACAAAGACCTCTCAATCGGTTGTGATGAATCATCAACCGTTATAATGGTATTCACTCTTCTATTTTAGCTCACAAATACAATGAATAGAGTGAATACAAAGGCACAAGTGATTCCATAATGAATCTGATACAGCAAGGTAAGAGGTGCCAAAGGTTTGAGGAGTGCTCTTCATTTAGCAGCTTTTGTCTTTGAAGTTCCTCAATTGAATCCCAAGTGGGTTTGCTTTGGAAGGCTTGGATTGATCTTCAATCAGCTTTTATTGAGCTTCCAAATCATGTATATATAGCCCAAAGTAATGATATATACGTTAGATACAAGAATATAACCGTTGGGACAATTTTGGTAAGCTTTCAAACATTGCAACGATCATATTCTGCTTTCTGGGCTATTTATGGAAGTCCCGCTGGTCCTCTAGCTGGTCTGGTCAGCTGGTCCTCCAGCTGGTTCTCTCCAGCTGGTCCTCCAGCTGGTTCTTTCCAACTGGTACTTCAGCTGGTCAACTGGTACTCCAGCTGGTCCTTCAGCTGGTACTCCAACTGGTACTTCAGCTGGTCCTTTCAGCTGGTCCTCCAGCTGGTCTGGTCAACTGGTATCCAGCTGGTCCTTCAGCTGGTACTCCAACTGGTCCTTCAGCTGGTACTTCAACTGGTACTCCAGCTGGTCCTTTCAGCTGGTCCTCCAGCTGGTCTGGTCAACTGGTACTTCAGCTGGTCCTTCAGCTGGTACTCCAACTGGTCCTTCAGCTGGTACTCCAACTGATACTCCAGCTGGTCCTTTCAGCTGGTCCTCCAGCTGGTCTGGTCAACCGGTACTCCAGCTGGTCTGGTCAACTGGTACTCCAGCTGGTCCTTCAGCTGGTACTCCAACTGATACTCCAGCTGGTCCTTTCAGCTGGTCCTCCAGCTGGTCTGGTCAACTGGTACTCCAGCTGGTCTGGTCAACTGGTACTCCAGCTGGTCCTCATTTCAGCAACCAAACTCAAGGGCATTTCTTAGCACATCATCAAGCTGTAAAATATCATCTACGAACTGCACACTTGATGAAATATGTTAGCAACACAATAACAAGTTTTGTTAACATCAAAACCAAGATTATTCGGGTTTCCAAAACCCAACATGTGTTTTCCCTGGCCGGGAATTATATTATGTGATGTGCTTTTGTTTCGGGATAGCTCAATTTATGGGGAGACTCTGCCCAAATTTTTATAAAAGTCCACAATGTAAAAAGTGGTGTAATGGGGATGGAAATGGGCGAAATCTATGAGTCTACTTGTTGGTAGAGATGATCTTAATGTTGAATATTAAAGAAATTTTGTAATTGCCATTCAATGGTAAAGTATCATCTGAGTTTCCCGATTGATTTTATTGAAAGCATGTGCCACACATAATGATTAATACACTAATCAAGGGTTAAGGGCTTGGGGTCCTTACATGACATGTGCATTAATAAGAGATTAAAGAACTCTGTTATGACCACTAATGACCTTGAACCATGTGTTATTTCATTCTGAGTACGGTCAGAATTACAGAATCAAAAAATATCGATCCCGAGTTAATTGAGAACTCAAAAGGGGATCTACAGAGTGCCATGGCCATATCGTGATCACGGATTGTTCTTGGTATTAGTTGGGTCATAACATAATAACAATACAGACATACATGTGCATCATTTCATTTTATATGAAAATGTGAACTAATGTAAAGCTTATGATGATGAATCATGTGAGTATATTCATGTGCTTATGTGGATATGAATTATATGCTTATGTGATTTTAAATACTACGTTATTTGAATATGCTCATTGAGTTTGCAACTCACCCAAATGCAAATGTTATTTTTCAGTCGCTGTAGATAAAGTTTGACTCTACAAGGTGTTTCTACGTATTTTGGAAGTCATGGATCCAAGGTCGGATGGCTGACTCTAGTCCTTCTCCCTCAGCTCATCATTTGCATATACTGTATAGGTGTTTGGTTGGGTTGTGAGGGGTACAACCTTGGTCATTTTTGTAGCATACATATCTCGATATGCCTTGTAAAAATGTCTTGCTTGCATGATGTTATGAGATTGAAATTTTCGCTGCCGTTAAATATTATGTTATATGCCTCATTTGTATGTGTTATATGTGTAAGGGGTGTCACAATTGCTCTTAGAGGTCAATTTTGTCATACATTGGAAATATTCGATTTGAAATATTTCCAATAAATTATGGATGTACCCCCATGGCAAGCATAAGAAATTCCCAATATTTAAGAAAAATTGTACTTTTTATTTTATTAATTCGAATATTTGTGAATTTGCATACGGAATTTCATCGAGTCCACTTCTTTTTCATTGAGTCCACTTGTTTTGCTTTTGGTGAGTGACGGGTCCGACTACAATTTTTACTTGTTAAACAATGTTTCGGATCATATTTTCATCTTCACAAAAAGACTTCAATAATTGATGTTACTTGGATAACTACAAAAATATTTTCTAAGCAAAGTGTTGATTGTATTTCCCAAAAAGCGAATCCATATATACTATTCTCTTCTAAGCAAAGTGTTGATTGTATTTCCCAAAGGCCAATCCAAATAGTTACTCGTTTGTTGACTACCGCCATTCATATGACAAAAATTTTGTATGCATCGGCTCTTATATATATATATATATATATATATATATATATATTTTGATGTATGATAAGAACCGACCTTTACTTATGTGTGTTGGTATATAATAGGACTCGATCCATACAAGAATTTCCTTCATTCACGTGCATATAACAATATATGAGAAATAATAATAATTATTAAAAATAGGTAAAATTAGTTACAAAATCACTTCTAGTTTTTTTTTAATCAAATCTTGTCAATTTTGTGTGCGCGTCCGTTGCGTTAATTTAATATTGAAAAGGGAAACATTAATTGAAATAAGTTGGCATAAAGTTTGGGTCAACAGGAATATTGAAATCTTTTGAATAGAAATCTGTTTTCTGAAAGATCCTGACTTTCGTACTTTGATGGGTCTCCGAGATCCAAACAATAATCTAAAAAAGAAGAAGATGGGGGCAAAGGCAAACAATAGACGAACACGTAGATTTAGACCAAATGAAAGTAATGGACGGTTAAAGGAAGTCAACTCCATGACATGTTTCTACGTTCTTCTATGCCCCAAGATAAATTATTTTATTGAAATAAATATAAAATAATTAAAAATTATTCATTATTTAACAATGATACATAATATTAGATTTAGAATTCGAAATCAAAACCTATGTTTTCTTCCAAATGCAACTTTTAAGGACTTTAATTTGCTTTCGAACATTAAATTCTAAGAGAAAATTAGAATTTTAAATTAGATATTATATTAATATTATGTTTATTTAACTATATAATATCCATAGTAAGTTTATAATATTAAATTCAAGACATGATTCTTTTTCTCATTGTGGGAAAGAATGTTTTCCAAAGATTTGATTATATTTGAGATTTAATTGGCCGACTATCATGTGTTTCATGTACTAATTGGATATTTGTTACTGTCATGTGTTATAGAATAATAATTATTGACAAGAAGTCGTCCAATTATTCATAAAATTGAATAATAATGTTTGAATAATTCTTTAGAATTTCTAGTAAAGTATACCAAACCGACTGAATACACATAAAACCTTATAAAAAAAAACGAAATAACCTACAGAGTCCGTTTGGATTGATGAATTTCAAATTCTTTGACATGTTTCGATATATTAAATTCAAGTGGATTACAAATCCATTATATATTAAGTTAACGGTTTTCAATAGTAATTATGATGGATTTTCGATACATCCTCAAAATCGTTTACAAAATTAAGTCTACCAAATCCAAAGGCAATTTTAAAGAATCAAGATCAAAATAAGGAAAATTGATGGAAGAATTGGTCTAGAGACTATAAGATATAATATTTGGCATGCAGGCGTTGATTATGCTGTTCAAAAAAATGTTTTTTTTTTTTTTCATGTACTACTGAATATAAGATTCTCGGTCCTTTAGCCCTTCAATCCCACACGACCAACCCTAGATAATTTTAGATCTTAATTACATCCCTGATATAGATGATATACAAGTAGATCAAGCCTAAAGTTGAATTGATGCAAGCTAAGCTAAGCTTAGAGAGAACACGATTTCATGGGGATGCGAAACGTGCCTTTTTTGACGTTGCTATATTAGAAACCTTTTTTACCCCGAAATAATAAAGTAGGATAACGCGCTTTATTTGATCGATTAAGATATGTTTGGGGGATAATGCGCTTTTATTTGATCGACTAAGATTAGACAAATATACAACTTGTAAGAAAACTAAATTATTTGGTTTGTGGGTCAAATGAGCTCAAATTCATCACACGTATATAGCTAAGGTGCAAAAGCAAATGGATTAAAAGTTAGGTCAAGTGTGAGGAAAGAAAGCATAAACTGTGGTGGGAGCTTTCATTGTTTTTAAATAAAGTGAACTCCATAACGCAAGTAAGAATTTGATTTGAAGACATAGCCGAATCTAGAACTTTTGTTTAGGGGATAAAAAAACTAACATAAATAATGGAGGGAAAAAAATTTAAAGGAGTCATAATATACTTTTAGGGGTGACAATGCAATTTTGAGGGAGCAACTGCCCTCACCCAACACGTAGGTTCGCCCATGTTTGAAGATATATTGTATGATCCCGTTTGATTTCAAAAGACGTTCACGAGTAATTACTAATCTAAGATGTCACGGAAAGAAGTCGAAGGAAAATACAAGTATAAGCATCGAAATTATGATCTTTAATATTGAATAACATCTCAATTACATTAGGCATCATCCCTTCAAAATTCATATTGTTATGTTTTTTCTATAATCGCATCACAATGCAAAAAACATGTGCTTTGTTAATGGGAGTTGGCCTTCGGCATGCACGCTTGAACCATTTAAAAGCAGTTTTGATTGTAGGCAACAAGAAATGTAAGTGCTATCAATTTTTAACTTTAGTCGAAAACTGGAATGCGAAGCTATAACTTAAAAAGAGATGGTCTATTGCCTCCAAGCTACGAAAACAAAGGATACAATTAACGTGCAAGTTTGAAAAGAAATAAAAAAACGAAGCATGAATTTTTTTAGGACACGTCATTCTAAAATAATATGCAAGGCTAGCCTTTTGTGCCACTTAAAATGTATATAAATTGCATTTAGATTGAAATATTTTATTGAATTGCATGGTCTAATATAACTTCAATATTAGAAGATTAAGATTATGACAATATAATATTATATAATTAAATGATAAGCTATGCACACTCAATTCACATGTATTCATCTTACTCAATCCACATGTAATAATTTGGCTTATTTAATGTTATTTCTAAGGATAATATGTATTGTCTGATATTATTTCAATATTAGAAGATTAAGATTATGACAATATAATGTTATATAATAAAATGATAAGCTATTCCCACTCAATTCACATTTATCAAGAACGTTTATTTGATGTTATTTCTAATGACATTACTTTTAGGGGTGTATTTTTTATCATTAATTTGACATCTTTCAAATATGGTGATGTTATCCTCCAGAGCACTAACATAAGGTAAGGGCGGATCCACACTTGAGAAAGATGAGACAAGTGCCCACCTTGCAAAAAAATAAAAAAAATATTTCCTAATTTTTTTTTAAAAACGATTTGTATTTTATTCATAAAAAATTGTAGTTTGCCCTTCTGAAATTACATTTTATCCTCCCTAAAATTATATTTGACCACCGTAAAATTGTTTTGCCTCCCATTTTTTATTTTAATATTTTTGCTCCCTTCAAATTTTCTGCGTCTGTAATTACTTGTGGCAGCATCAAATTTTCCCAAGCTTATCCCTGGTAAGCAATTCGAGATGTAGACATGGATTGATTTTTTAATTAAATCTGATAGACCAAAATTATCACGTATAATTTAGGTCACAATATTCCGCCTGTATTAAAAGACCATTCAGTTGATTTACAATCACATCTATAAATTTTTTTTATAAAAAAACAAAAATTATCATAAGCTCTTGGACAATTTAATTCTCCGATTGATTTCCTTGTCTAACTCTTCAAGCCCTCCTACTTCTTCAAGTTCCTACACCAATTAAATCAAATTAAATCGAAAAAAAAGGAAGAAAAAAATTAACAATTTAAATAATAAATTATTGTAAACGAGGAAATAAATTCAAGCACAGGGGACAACCTTGGGTCCGAGGAACAGCCCATATGGGACCCCATTGAACTTGTCCGAATGATGGAGCTGAAATCACAACCATCCAATACCATATAAGATCATAGCCATTAGATTTTACCCCAGCAAAAAAACATGTTAATTCTTTTTAGATATTTTTATAATTTTTTATCTAAAAATTTATAAAAAAAATACAGTTTCTCTCTCTAAAATTACATTTTTTCTCTCCAAAAATAATATTTTATCCTCTAAAAATTATATTTTAAACTCATAAATTTTTTTTTCTACCAATTTTTTATGTTATTATTTTTACGCTAAACAAAAATTTTAAATTTTAATGAAGTAGGCCCGAGAGCGTAGAAAAGAAAGGTTGACATACCTGATGGGCAGCGGCCACCCTCCTAAAATAAGGCACATTTGCGACGGGTCCCACGGGAAATCTCCTGTGGACGAGGCCATCGTGGACGAACATATAAGCAATCCCAAACACCGTTATTCCTAGACCCTGCACCCAATCGCCGCCGTCCATCACGTTGACTTCGGAATATTTTGACTTCAAAAGAAGTAGTTGGTAATAGTTCAATTATAATAATCTTTTTATAAGGCAGAGTCTATTCACTCGTGCATACTCAATAGCCACTACTTTAATAAAAAAACGTACTGAAAAATCTTGACCACATAACGAACCAAATCCACAAATTAAAATGACATCTATGAAGTACATTTTCAATATTTTTTTATTATAAATTTATTGTCAATGAAGCTAATATGCGGTGTTGTTGTTTGATCTCGTGTTCAAGTCGTGAAAACAACATCTTGTATTGTAGGAATGACGGTAATATATTAGGCTCAATGAGCCCGACATCTCTCAAACCCCACGCGGGAGCTTCGTTTACAAGATTTGCCGTTTTTATTGTGTCAATGATTACTGGAATAATTAATTCACTAACAAAATAAACAATTAAAGAAAAGAGTTTACTTACAGCACCAAAGCACAGGCCAGGGATTAGGCCTTTATTGAAAAAACCATATGCCATCAGGGCAATGGCCGGGAAAGCATTTATTATGGCAAACACGTCATTGAGCTCAAATGGCCCTTCTCTTGCTTTATGGTGCGACTGAAATTAACATAACAAATAAAAAAAATAAAAAAAAATTATAAAAAGAACCCTTTTTGGCAATATTTCTAAGAAATAATGTGAAAAATTTATGTATGATTAAATTCAAAAATATTGATCAGCTAACCTCGTGCATGTGCCACAGTGAAGCATGCCACAAGGCTTCATGTGCCCATCTTGCCCAGAACTCCATTCCCACCTAAATTCAATTTCAACAAAAAAATATTTTGTTTAGTACCTAAATTATATGTATAAAAACTTATATAACTACATTTTTTAGGTAACAAATTGGGGTTTTTGGCAGCGAACTGATTTTCCAAATAATCAATTTACATCCTGGAGTGTTTTAAAAATAGATGCAAAACACCTCGTAGCATTGTGCTATGTTTTACAAAACTAATAATATAACTTTTATTTTTGAAAACAAATTTTATAAAATATATATTTTCAAACCAAGTCATTTATAAAACACTTATCATAAGTGGTAAATTGAGGCCGACTCTGATAAATTGGAATATAACTTACAGCGGCCCCAACAGAGAGAGCAAATGTACCAAAGATTTCTGTATAAGGTACCTCTCCACCCTGCAAGAAAGAGGAGAAAATTAGTTTCTACAAATTTAATACATTATGAATTTATAATTCATGTTCGATCAAGCTACCCCATTTTTTGTTTTTTGCTTAAAATTATTTCAAATAAATAACTTTTAAACCAATTCACAGAGTTTAACTTTACCTCCATTTGCCAAGAGAATCTGTAATAAACAGCCATGACCGCCATGGAAGTGATACCAAAACTGGACATAACCGCCGCAACCAAATAAGTGAACCTCTCCGATCTCTTCCTCGCCATTTTCTCAGCCACCCGCTGGGCTGAGATTTCCTTTCCCCGCTCTTCTCCGGTCTCCTCGATCGAATCATTCAAGCTGCCCATTAATCCCGTCGCCAGTTTCTCCTCCTCCAACACAAAGCAAACCGTCAAATCAGGCTTGCTTCTTTTTTTGAACCTCGAAATCCCGTGGAGTTTCTCGAGAGGGGAAAAGAGTAAAGTGGGTGTAGTGGTTGAGGTGGTAGGAAGTGGCGTGTGCTTGAAATGAACTTTGGTTGTGTAGCTGCTGAAAAGGGCCATTCCGGCGGCCATTGACGGAGGTTTGGCGGAGGCTTTTTGAGGGGTTTTAATGGAGGCTGGCAGCGGCTCGGGTCAATGGATGTAGACCACTTGTTGGGTTTAGGAAGAGTGGCTTTCGGATTCTGATTTTATACTGCCATCCTGGAGACTGGGCTTCTCTAATTTACTAAAATGCCACGATTACACGTTTCTACATCTATTACCATATTATATATATATATATATATATATATATATATATATATATATATATATATATATATATATATATATATATATATATGCTCCGTTGCACGCACGCGTTCGTGTATATACAATATTTATTTTGTAACCTGAGGTAGTAATAATAAATTCAATTTTTAATTTTGGTTTTTGGGTGGTTTTTGGGTTGTAATAAACTTTTTTCAAATTGATTTTGTAGTTTAATACCCACCAAAATATTTTTTTTGAGGTTATTATTGTTATCTAAATTAACAGGGGTCTTGCGGTCATTTAGCACATTACCCATCTTTGTTATTTGACAACACATGTGAGGGTGTCATGGTAAGTTCACTTTATGCCATACAATTAATACCCTCACATATTAAATATAGTATAATATATGCTATTTTTGTAATTTCACAATGATCATACCAAAGTGGTTGCTCTAAGGTGATGATAAACTCGTAAAAAATCTCATAAATCAAAATTTTCTCTAACTTTACTCCCCTTATCTAATATTCTATATTTTAACTCTCCATTCATCTTTATCATAACTCCTTCTCCCACAACCCTTTACTAATTTACCCTTACAAAGTTAAAAGAGATTAGTTGTTTGATAACCCCTAAAGTTTTAAATACTTTTCGAAAGTTACCAAAAGTTTTATCACTTTTTCTAATGACCCTTTTCCTTCGCGATCCGACTTTGAAATTGGTATCAGATGCTATGTGTTGGAATCGAAGAGGGGGGGTGAATGAGATTCCTTGGCTACTTTAGCGTTTTAAAATGAGTTTGTAAACATAAAATATTTTGCGCTTGCGGAAGCCTTTAGTCAATCGATAAATGCAAAGAATAAAATAAATAAATGCGTAAAGGAAAAAAAAGCAATAAATAACAAAAGGATTTGTTATAGAAGTTCGGCGATGAATCGCCTACGTATCCTCTTCCCGGTTAGATAACCTCCAACCGAGGTTCCACTAGAACAATAGATCTTGGCCTTGAGGGCTCCAAGTTAGCCACACAACAACTCTTCCCGAGTTTACAACGCTCTTCCCGAGCACACTACTCTTCCCGAGTACACAACGCTCTTCCCGAGCACAATACCCTTCACGAGTATACAAAGCTCTTCCCGAGCTACCAACACTCTTCACGAGTCTTCTTGGCCTTAAGGGCTCCAAGGATAGCCACACACTTGCACCAACTAGACTTGTTGATGACTTTACAATTTTCCAACTTGCTTTGGTGTTGGAGGACCTTTACAAGAAATCAAACCAAAAGCACCTTCACGGTGTACTCATACGAAGAAACAAGACTCTAAGAAAGATAAGAATTACAAGCTCCAATACAACAACAATGTATGGAGATTGCAATACAAATTCAAATAATAATTATCAAGACTTTTGTATAAGTTGTAGGCTTGTTCCTTAGCTTCAAAATGCTCCAAAGCATCCATATTTATAGTGTAGAAGACCCCCTAGGCTCCTACTAGCCGTTGCTAAACAAAAGGCTTGAATCACTCCTCGATCGCCTCGGACATCGCCTCGGGCGATCACCATCGCCGCGCCCCAACGGTCAGCAAAAATCACGGATCGCCTCAGGCGATCGGTGGATCGCCTCAGGCGATCAAGAGCAAAAATTAAGGCCGTAGCTTCAGCATGTCCAAATTTTGCATCGCCTAAAACGAACTCCACATCGCCTCAGGCGTTCCAGCCCATCGCCTCAGGCGTTCAGCCCATCGCCTCGGGCGATCTTCCCTGCACGCATGCCCGCGCCATCCCTCGGTGTCGCTTCAGTCGATGTGCGGGAGCGAAGTCCATGTGGCTGCCATCGCCTCAGGAGTTGGTCATCATCGCCTGGGGCGATCTTCCTCGCATTCTCGCCTAGCCATCGCCTCTGTCGATGTGCGTGGCGATGCCTCGCCTGGCACCCATCGCCTGGGGCGATGATCACCATCGCTTGGGGCGATCCAGGCCAGAATATGCACACTTGATTTTCTTCAATCCAAACCACTTTTCATCACTTAATCTGCACACTAAGTAGATGCATTAGTATAACAAACACAAGTTTTGTTGATCATCAAAACTCAAAGATTGACCGGGGATAATTTAACGCATTAAACGCAACCATGCGTTTAAGGCTCAACAATCTCCCCCTTTTTGATGATCACAAAACTTGATAAACTTGAATAAGTAATATGCATGTAATGTGAGTAAAAATAACTCCCCCTTAACAATTGCATAACACATACAAGTTAAACAAGTAAATCATTAAACAAATAACTCTCCCCCTCAAACCATGCATACATAAGCTCTCCCCCTTAAACTATGCATGTATTAAGGTTCAAGTTTATCACAAAATTCTCCCCCTTTTTGTGATAATCAAAAAGTATAAAATTCAAATAAACATAGCTCAAATATGTTGACACATAGCCATTTTTTAACAATTTTGCACATGGTCCTCACCAAGCATATAATAGCTATTAGATCAAATCAATTAGAGAAATACACATGCGTTTAAGGCACTTAACAATAAATTCTAAATGTTGCAATGTGTGCATATGTTCATGCATTCAAGCCCAATACACAATAGAATTCACAAACCAACATTTGATAAAATTATTAAGATCATGAAAGTATTATATCAAAGATATAGCATCTAAACACTTATAGCATGCTTAATTACATAATAGCATATTCAAATTTGAATTCAATGCACTTAC
This sequence comes from Haberlea rhodopensis, assembly GCA_907163345.1. Classification (NCBI taxonomy): domain Eukaryota; kingdom Viridiplantae; phylum Streptophyta; class Magnoliopsida; order Lamiales; family Gesneriaceae; genus Haberlea; species Haberlea rhodopensis. The sequence goes on from CAJQUN010000452.1 coordinate 275,100, forward strand.
TATAAAAGGATAAGCATACATCATGCAATAGAACAATTTATATGTGCATATGCTAAGGGGTTATCCATTTTACTACCAATGAATATTGAGCTTCATATTTATTGGTCACAATTAATTTGTGCCAATTAAATTTTGAATTGCTCTTTTAACATATAAAAAAAAATTTACCCTCGATGACAAGAGTTCGTTCTTGCCATTGGTCCAACGCCTCGAGCCTCTTCTATAGTTGTGAATAATACAAACTCCTCATTTGAGTTGCTTGGCCCTTCATCCTCCATTCCATTTTTGTTCCTACAAGACAAATTAATAATAGGAGAATCTTTGGTACCCATTTGATTTTTGGGTCCTTGATGGTTAGCTTTCAATGGCACTTTTGGAATCCATTTCCACCTCTTATTAGGTTGGTATTGGATTCTAGCAAACCTACATTTATTCTTGCTATGACCATTTTTACAACAATAAGTGCAAGTAAGAGAGTTGTGCTTTGCTTTGGCCAACAAGCTTGAAAAAGATTTTGATTTGTTTGAAAAGCCTAACCCGGCTTTGTCAAAGCTACATCGTTGTAATCCAAGCAATTCACTCATCTTTTGACTACTTTCACTATATTTGCAAAAGGACATCTTTAAAGAATCTAATTCATTTTTCAATGAATTATTTTCTTCATCTTTCTTAGCAATCTCAAGTTTGAGTAGTTTATTACTCATCTTGGTTTTGCCAAGAGCATCAATAAGATCATTATAAGATTCGAAAAGTTCATCAAAAGAAGGTACCTCATCATCGCTTTCATCTCCTTCATCTCCAAGAGCCATTAAACAAAGATTGGTGGCTTCTTCTTCATCGGAGTCGTTATCACTCCATGTAGCTATAAAAGCCTTCTTCTTGCCTTTGTCCTCATTCTTCTTCCTAGGACATTTGTTAGCATAGTGGCCTTTTTCTTGACAATTATAGCAAGTTACCTCATTTTTGGATTCTTGTTTGGTAGTATTGGAGGTCTTTGACTTGCTATGTTTGTTGAAGAGCTTCTTGAACTTCTTTGTGAACAACCTCATCTCTTCATCATCATCATCATCTTCTTCATCATCGGAGTGGTCTTTCCTTCCAACCAAGGCGATCCCATTTCTTTTGGATCTATCCTCCTCCTTCACTTCTCTCCTTGTTACAACTTCAAGCTCATGAGTCACCAATGTGCCATGGAGCTCATCAAGATCATAAGAAGCGTTCTCCCCTTTGTTGGACTCGATGATGGCCGTCCTCTTAGCATCCCATTCTTTAGGTAAGGCCCTTAGAGCTCTCCTCCATATTTGCTTTGGAGGGTACTTCTCTCCAAGTTGGGCAAGCTCATTTATGATAAGGGTGAGCCTCCTAAACATGAATCTACCTCTTCTCCGGACTCCATCTCAAATGTCTCATATTTGAGTTGTAGAAGATCAATCTTGGTCTCCTTCACTTGGTTGGTTCCTTCATGACAAATTTGCAATTTGTCCCATATCTCCTTAGTCGTTGAGCACATCGAGATCCGGTTGTACTCCTTCATATCTACGGCACAATGCAAAATATTAATCGCTTTAGCATTTTGAGAAATTAAAATCATATCCGCTCTAGTGAAATCGTCCATTTCTTTGGGAACACTAATTCCCCCAACTTCCTTTAAAGGAATATGTGGACCTTTCACTATGATTTTCCATAGATCATAATCTACGGATTGGATATATAGAGAAATTCTATTTTTTCAATAGCCGTAATTATCACCCGTGAAAAGCGGAGGGCGATTTGTCGATTGACCTTGAGCAAACTCATTTGCTAGATTAGCCATAAAAATATTTTGATTTAAAAACAAAAAACAAATGGCTCTGATACCACTTGTTGGAATCGAAGAGGGGGGGTGAATGAGATTCCTTGGCTACTTTAGCGTTTTAAAATGAGTTTGTAAACATAAAATATTTTGCGCTTGCGGAAGCCTTTAGTCAATCGATAAATGCAAAGAATAAAATAAATAAATGCGTAAAGGAAAAAAAAGCAATAAATAACAAAAGGATTTGTTATAGAAGTTCGGCGATGAATCGCCTACGTATCCTCTTCCCGGTTAGATAACCTCCAACCGAGGTTCCACTAGAACAATAGATCTTGGCCTTGAGGGCTCCAAGTTAGCCACACAACAACTCTTCCCGAGTTTACAACGCTCTTCCCGAGCACACTACTCTTCCCGAGTACACAACGCTCTTCCCGAGCACAATACCCTTCACGGGTCTCTTCCCGAGCTACCAACACTCTTCACGAGTCTTCTTGGCCTTAAGGGCTCCAAGGATAGCCACACACTTGCACCAACTAGACTTGTTGATGACTTTACAATTTTCCAACTTGCTTTGGTGTTGGAGGACCTTTACAAGAAATCAAACCAAAAGCACCTTCACGGTGTACTCATACGAAGAAACAAGACTCTAAGAAAGATAAGAATTACAAGCTCCAATACAACAACAATGTATGGAGATTGCAATACAAATTCAAATAATAATTATCAAGACTTTTGTATAAGTTGTAGGCTTGTTCCTTAGCTTCAAAATGCTCCAAAGCATCCATATTTATAGTGTAGAAGACCCCCTAGGCTCCTACTAGCCGTTGCTAAACAAAAGGCTTGAATCACTCCTCGATCGCCTCGGACATCGCCTCGGGCGATCACCATCGCCGCGCCCCAACGGTCAGCAAAAATCACGGATCGCCTCAGGCGATCGGTGGATCGCCTCAGGCGATCAAGAGCAAAAATTAAGGCCGTAGCTTCAGCATGTCCAAATTTTGCATCGCCTAAAACGAACTCCACATCGCCTCAGGCGTTCCAGCCCATCGCCTCAGGCGTTCAGCCCATCGCCTCGGGCGATCTTCCCTGCACGCATGCCCGCGCCATCCCTCGGTGTCGCTTCAGTCGATGTGCGGGAGCGAAGTCCATGTGGCTGCCATCGCCTCAGGAGTTGGTCATCATCGCCTGGGGCGATCTTCCTCGCATTCTCGCCTAGCCATCGCCTCTGTCGATGTGCGTGGCGATGCCTCGCCTGGCACCCATCGCCTGGGGCGATGATCACCATCGCTTGGGACGATCCAGGCCAGAATATGCACACTTGATTTTCTTCAATCCAAACCACTTTTCATCACTTAATCTGCACACTAAGTAGATGCATTAGTATAACAAACACAAGTTTTGTTGATCATCAAAACTCAAAGATTGACCGGGGATAATTTAACGCATTAAACGCAACCATGCGTTTAAGGCTCAACAATCTCCCCCTTTTTGATGATCACAAAACTTGATAAACTTGAATAAGTAATATGCATGTAATGTGAGTAAAAATAACTCCCCCTTAACAATTGCATAACACATACAAGTTAAACAAGTAAATCATTAAACAAATAACTCTCCCCCTCAAACCATGCATACATAAGCTCTCCCCCTTAAACTATGCATGTATTAAGGTTCAAGTTTATCACAAAATTCTCCCCCTTTTTGTGATAATCAAAAAGTATAAAATTCAAATAAACATAGCTCAAATATGTTGACACATAGCCATTTTTTAACAATTTTGCACATGGTCCTCACCAAGCATATAATAGCTATTAGATCAAATCAATTAGAGAAATACACATGCGTTTAAGGCACTTAACAATAAATTCTAAATGTTGCAATGTGTGCATATGTTCATGCATTCAAGCCCAATACACAATCGAATTCACAAACCAACATTTGATAAAATTATTAAGATCATGAAAGTATTATATCAAAGATATAGCATCTAAACACTTATAGCATGCTTAATTACATAATAGCATATTCAAATTTGAATTCAATGCACTTACTATAAAAGGATAAGCATACATCATGCAATAGAACAATTTATATGTGCATATGCTAAGGGGTTATCCATTTTACTACCAATGAATATTGAGCTTCATATTTATTGGTCACAATTAATTTGTGCCAATTAAATTTTGAATTGCTCTTTTAACATATAAAAAAAAATTTACCCTCGATGACAAGAGTTCGTTCTTGCCATTGGTCCAACGCCTCGAGCCTCTTCTATAGTTGTGAATAATACAAACTCCTCATTTGAGTTGCTTGGCCCTTCATCCTCCATTCCATTTTTGTTCCTACAAGACAAATTAATAATAGGAGAATCTTTGGTACCCATTTGATTTTTGGGTCCTTGATGGTTAGCTTTCAATGGCACTTTTGGAATCCATTTCCACCTCTTATTAGGTTGGTATTGGATTCTAGCAAACCTACATTTATTCTTGCTATGACCATTTTTACAACAATAAGTGCAAGTAAGAGAGTTGTGCTTTGCTTTGGCCAACAAGCTTGAAAAAGATTTTGATTTGTTTGAAAAGCCTAACCCGGCTTTGTCAAAGCTACATCGTTGTAATCCAAGCAATTCACTCATCTTTTGACTACTTTCACTATATTTGCAAAAGGACATCTTTAAAGAATCTAATTCATTTTTCAATGAATTATTTTCTTCATCTTTCTTAGCAATCTCAAGTTTGAGTAGTTTATTACTCATCTTGGTTTTGCCAAGAGCATCAATAAGATCATTATAAGATTCGAAAAGTTCATCAAAAGAAGGTACCTCATCATCGCTTTCATCTCCTTCATCTCCAAGAGCCATTAAACAAAGATTGGTGGCTTCTTCTTCATCGGAGTCGTTATCACTCCATGTAGCTATAAAAGCCTTCTTCTTGCCTTTGTCCTCATTCTTCTTCCTAGGACATTTGTTAGCATAGTGGCCTTTTTCTTGACAATTATAGCAAGTTACCTCATTTTTGGATTCTTGTTTGGTAGTATTGGAGGTCTTTGACTTGCTATGTTTGTTGAAGAGCTTCTTGAACTTCTTTGTGAACAACCTCATCTCTTCATCATCATCATCATCTTCTTCATCATCGGAGTGGTCTTTCCTTCCAACCAAGGCGATCCCATTTCTTTTGGATCTATCCTCCTCCTTCACTTCTCTCCTTGTTACAACTTCAAGCTCATGAGTCACCAATGTGCCATGGAGCTCATCAAGATCATAAGAAGCGTTCTCCCCTTTGTTGGACTCGATGATGGCCGTCCTCTTAGCATCCCATTCTTTAGGTAAGGCCCTTAGAGCTCTCCTCCATATTTGCTTTGGAGGGTACTTCTCTCCAAGTTGGGCAAGCTCATTTATGATAAGGGTGAGCCTCCTAAACATGGAATCTACCTCTTCTCCGGACTCCATCTCAAATGTCTCATATTTGAGTTGTAGAAGATCAATCTTGGTCTCCTTCACTTGGTTGGTTCCTTCATGACAAATTTGCAATTTGTCCCATATCTCCTTAGTCGTTGAGCACATCGAGATCCGGTTGTACTCCTTCATATCTAAGGCACAATGCAAAATATTAATCGCTTTAGCATTTTGAGAAATTAAAATCATATCCGCTCTAGTGAAATCGTCCATTTCTTTGGGAACACTAATTCCCCCAACTTCCTTTAAAGGAATATGTGGACCTTTCACTATGATTTTCCATAGATCATAATCTACGGATTGGATATATAGAGAAATTCTATTTTTTCAATAGCCGTAATTATCACCCGTGAAAAGCGGAGGGCGATTTGTCGATTGACCTTGAGCAAACTCATTTGCTAGATTAGCCATAAAAATATTTTGATTTAAAAACAAAAAACAAATGGCTCTGATACCACTTGTTGGAATCGAAGAGGGGGGGTGAATGAGATTCCTTGGCTACTTTAGCGTTTTAAAATGAGTTTGTAAACATAAAATATTTTGCGCTTGCGGAAGCCTTTAGTCAATCGATAAATGCAAAGAATAAAATAAATAAATGCGTAAAGGAAAAAAAAGCAATAAATAACAAAAGGATTTGTTATAGAAGTTCGGCGATGAATCGCCTACGTATCCTCTTCCCGGTTAGATAACCTCCAACCGAGGTTCCACTAGAACAATAGATCTTGGCCTTGAGGGCTCCAAGTTAGCCACACAACAACTCTTCCCGAGTTTACAACGCTCTTCCCGAGCACACTACTCTTCCCGAGTACACAACGCTCTTCCCGAGCACAATACCCTTCACGAGTATACAAAGCTCTTCCCGAGCTACCAACACTCTTCACGAGTCTTCTTGGCCTTAAGGGCTCCAAGGATAGCCACACACTTGCACCAACTAGACTTGTTGATGACTTTACAATTTTCCAACTTGCTTTGGTGTTGGAGGACCTTTACAAGAAATCAAACCAAAAGCACCTTCACGGTGTACTCACACGAAGAAACAAGACTCTAAGAAAGATAAGAATTACAAGCTCCAATACAACAACAATGTATGGAGATTGCAATGCAAATTCAAATAATAATTATCAAGACTTTTGTATAAGTTGTAGGCTTGTTCCTTAGCTTCAAAATGCTCCAAAGCATCCATATTTATAGTGTAGAAGGCCCCCTAGGCTCCTACTAGCCGTTGCTAAACAAAAGGCTTGAATCACTCCTCGATCGCCTCGGACATCGCCTCGGGCGATCACCATCGCCGCGCCCCAACGGTCAGCAAAAATCACGGATCGCCTCAGGCGATCAAGAGCAAAAATTAAGGCCGTAGCTTCAGCATGTCCAAATTTTGCATCGCCTCAAACAAACTCCACATCGCCTCAGGCGTTCCAGCCCATCGCCTCAGGCGTTCAGCCCTGCGCGCATGCCCGCGCCATCCCTCGGTGTCGCTTCAGTCGATGTGCGGGAGCGAAGTCCCTGTGGCTGCCATCGCCTCAGGCGTTGGTCATCATCGCCTGGGGCGATCTTCCTCGCATGCTCGCCTAGCCATCGCCTCTGTCGATGTGCGTGGCGATGCCTCGCCTGGCACCCATCGCCTGGGGCGATGATCACCATCGCCTGGGGCGATCCAGGCCAGAATATGCACACTTGATTTTCTTCAATCCAAACCACTTTTCATCACTTAATCTGTACACTAAGTAGATGCATTAGTATAACAAACACAAGTTTTGTTGATCATCAAAACTCAAAGATTGACCGGGGATAATTTAACGCATTAAACGCAACCATGCGTTTAAGGCTCAACACTATGTTTATTCTGGAAATCCTTTATCCACTATTCTATATTCCAACTCTCCAATAATACTTTCATCTTAATCATAACTCCCAACCCCACAACAATTTATCAGTTTACCGTTACAAAGTTAAAATGGATTAATTGTTTGATACCCCTAATGTTTTAAATACTTTTCAAAAGTTAACCAAAGTTTTATCATTTTTTCTAATGACCCTTTCCTTCGCGACCCGACTTTAAAATTGGTATCAGGGCCTATGTTTATTCTGAAAATACTAAATGATATTTTGAATATTAATATTATCTAACGGATGAGACAACACACGAGAATATGAATTCGAACTATTGTTCGAATTGCCATTTATACATGTGGTACTTTAAAAAAATTGGAAGAACTAAATAAAGAGCATCTGGCCGAAGCTAAACGCTTCAACCAGAAATGAAAATCCTTACAAGAGGTTGGTGCTAGCCAAGTTAGTATATACCAGTATCAACAACAAAAGAAATTAGCAAGGAACCTCTATAGGATGAACCTCAAACGTCAGTTCGAGTTATCAGAAGCTTAGGAAGAAGACCATCCTAAACACAACCCCATGATTCCAGATCCAAACAATCCAACAGGATTCGGAACAGACGAATAGGATGGGAAAACCAACCTTTCTAAAAAAGCATGATACTTCTAAGATATCCCAAGATCTTAGAGAGATTCAGAAGACAGTGCAATATTATGGATACTTACAATACTATGTCCCTGTACATATCTATCAGATTCAGAGTCAAATGAAGATAATGATTAAACATCAGGAGGAAAATCTTGAAAACCTTCGGGATGTTCAAACCCAAGTAAAGGAGTTGGAGTCACGACCAAGTTCTCCCGAAAGAAAGAAAGGAGAGTGGTTATCACAATCCTATGGAACAGAACCCCTTTTACACCAAAGAGGGAAAGTAGAGGAGGTACGAATTCCTTTGACAGATAATGAAAAAATGATTGCAGTCCTATGAGGAGATCCAATACTTCAAACAAAGAATGAAAAGAATCAACCTGGAAGATCTACGTGATCTTGCTGATTCGTTTACGGGATTAAATCTCGTAGATTTTAAAACAAATCAAGTTGGCGGAATTCCTCGACTTCTACCACAAGAGAGTTTTGGGTCACACAATCCACCACCTGAAGGAGATCAAATCATGCCCCACCAAGATTATTTTACCACTGGAGCAAACATAGATCCCCCAGTTGGAGTGAGAAGTCATCCCCGCATGCCAGATATACATCAAACACATTACGAGAAATCTTAGTTAGATCCGATTCATTCATATGGACTTATGCTCAACATGTATATCTTGGATTTTAAAAATCTAGAAGTTTATATTGATGAATAGGCTTCAGCAATGAGAATCGCAGCATGAACGCTTGATCTAAGCAAATAATTATTCATATTACTCCTTAAAATGTATCTGTAAGGATCAACCAAGATTACCTGGGAACTCGGAGACCCAGGTACTAAGGAAGCCGGAGAGTCCCTGAAAGAATTGTATAAGATGGCAAATTTTAAAATATGTTTAATTGGAGTAGGCTACTTCAAAGAATGTGGGAAGAAAATGCAAAAAAATATAGACAAGGTCTATATAGCCTGGAACTACATCATATTTGTTATGTAGACGAGTTGTAGGATCGAGCGCTTACCGCTTTACCAATAACTATAGTTAAGGGTAATTGCGCAACATCAATCTTTTCAACCATACACTGGCACAAGCGCCACGTGTTCGACCGATCACAAAGCAGAGGCAATTGTTGAACCCCAACAATCCCTCCCCCAATAATTGCACTCTCTGCAACTCATGGGAATCGAACACGCGACCTTGGCTCTGATACCAATTGTAGGATCGAGCGCTTACCGCTTTACCAATAACTATAGTTAAGGGTAATGACGCAACATCAATCTTTTCAACCATACACTGGCACAAGCGCCACGTGTTCGACCGATCACAAAGCAGAGGCAATTGTTGAACTCTAACACGAGTACATCAAACTCTTCACAGAGTATAGATGGAAGGCAAAGATAATAGAAAAGGATGCAGCAGAACTGTTCTTTGCCAAAATACAGAGTCCATGGAGAAAAATGCTTATCCAGAAATATACATCAAATCATCCATAGTTTTCTCATAAATAAATATTGTAATCCCCAAGCTGTAATTTGATCAACTTTCGTAGCTTGGTAATAATTTCTTTTTTCTTTGTAATATTTATGTTTTGTGATTCAGTATATGTGTTTCGAGTCCAGCCTCATTATATGAGAGGCTAACAAATTAGTCTTCTCCCAGGAGGAGAAAAATTAATGCAATAATATAAGTATTTACAGAATAAAACGAAGGTTTTTGCCCATCTATCTCTCAGATTTCTTTAAAATCCTTTTATATATGGTTATATTCTACGCCTTAAGGTAGAAAATGAATTAATGCTGTGTTGTGCGGTTTCTGAAGGAGTCGGATAACTTGCAGACTAACCTCGCTGGAAGGGCTGAGGTTGGATGGTGAGGAGTCATTCGAAAAACAGTATGGATGCAGTAATTTTTCGACTGATGGATTTGTGACACATCTCACTCGTTGTCGTTGTGGTAAAAAATGTATATTGTGTTTTGTCAAAAATTTATTGTAATACGGAAACATGATTGACCTTTTATTTATTTTCACATGTTCTTAGAATAAGGGAATTGCATGGCTTAAATTTTATCATGAACTGCGAGTCCTTTGCTCTTGGGTTTTCTCAAGATGACAGAAACTTAAGAATCTCATGTTCATATACTATGCATTTATGTATCCCCTTATTAGGAGTTGTTTATTAGCAAAAATGAGATTTTGTGTGTTTTGTAACAATTCTAAAAGTATTAGGGAGTTTTATGCAATTAAAATAAGGGCTTTTACGTCATTTAAGGTTGGTAGGAAGTTGAAATAAAGAAAAGAAGTATAAAAGAGAGTTCAAATAAAGAATCTTTGACATATGGAGGAATGTTAAAATATATTTCAGTAGGGGGATTTTAAGTGAGTTTATCCATATATATAACCTTTTCATAAAAGCTAATTTGGTTAAATTTTTTGTTAAAAAAAAAATTTGGTTAAATTTAAATATAGTTTTATCAACATATGTTGCTCATTCCCCTTCAAATAAATTATGGTTTCTTCTATTATATATAAATATATAAGTATTAAAAAATAACTTTATTTTGCAATGAGTTCGATTCGGTCAATTTCGAATTGATCTAGGTTCAATACAGGGGCGAATCTAAAAATTTATTTTGGAGGGTCAAAAAATAATAACATAAAAAATACAGGGCAAAAAAAATTTAAGGGTCAAAATATAATTTTACAGGGCTAAAATATAATTTTTAGGGATAAAATGCAACTTTTTAACAAAAAATTATTTAAAGGACATTTTTTTTAGGGGCAGAAATAGAAAAGATACCCGAACAATTATATTTACACAGATTTAATTTGTAGAAAGAGTCAAATAACTTAATTTCAACAACCACATACATAATGTGTGACTAGTCACTTACCAAGCGTCTCATTGTAAAATTTAGTGAGACATTTGGTCATTCTTCCAAGTATAAGATTAATATAACTTGCTGTTATGACTAAGAGCTTACCCGTATTCTGGTTAGGGGTGGCTGTCATGTCGGGTACCCAAGATTTTGGGTAACATTTTTTTATTATTCGACACTATCTGAATTTTTCGGGTTGTATCGAGTACATATATATATATATATATATATATATATATATATATATATATATATATAAGTTGGTTTTTCAAACCAATTTTGGGTAGTAGTTTTAAAACCCCACACTACCCAAATATATAAAATTTCTATTAGGGTAACACGATACCCGAACACAACTATTGTGTATTATCCAATCCATCGTGTCAGGTCGGCTTGGATACCTTACACCCGATTTAAAATGCACATCCCTAGTTTTGGTAATTGAAAACTTTGAATTAAGTTGATTGTCTAGTATTAATCTGCATGTTGCAACCACAAGATATTACAATATATTATTCAAATTTTTTGTTGACCATAATTTAGTATATTGTTTTTTACAAATGGGAACTTACCTGAATATGGTATCTTTCTTTTTTGTTAAACAGGTATAACTGGCTTTACGTTTTAGAGTAACTTAGCAAAGCTAGGCTAAGAAATTTAGCTAATGGAGCTAAGGTGATGGGAGATATGAATTAGATTACTGGGATTAAAAAATGTAATTTTGAAAAGAAAATACGGGTTTAAAAATGTAATTTTAAAAAGAAAATACTGTCAAAACTTTAAGATTCAATGAAATAAAGGGTAAGTAGCGGACACCCCATACTGTTTACACCCTTTAGCACTTCACCCCTAACCTTTCAAAATGTTTAACCCCCTGACAATTTTAAGCAGTGCACTTAACCCCCTAAACAATATTTGAGAACAATTTTTTTTCGAATATTCTAGCTGCAAATTCACTCACGAGCGTCGCACATGCCACGGTCGAGGATATGTGTTTTTTCATATATTTTTTGTAGAAATTTTACTAGTATACCCACCAAAAAACACATTAAAATGAATTTTACGAGTATACCAACGGTCGATGAATTTTACTCATAAAATTCATTTAGAAATACATGAAAAGACACATATACCATCGATTGTGGCATGTACGATGCACGTGAGAGAATTTGCAGACTGAATATTCGAGAAAATTGTTTTCGAATATTGTTTAGGAGGTTAAGTGCACTACATAAAATTGTTCAGGTGGTTAAATGCATGTTTCGAGAGGTTAGTGGGTGAAGTGCTAAATCTGATAAACGTTAGGGAGTTATCCGCTTTTTACCCTGGAACAAATTAAGTATATGAACGAGTTTTTGCCGTTTTAATATAACTCAATTTTTTTCTAAATCATAAGACTTAATATACTTTTTTAACAATATATAATATATAATTTACTAAGATATCGTTTGATACATTGATAAAGATATGATAAATCATAATTTTTAACTGTATATCACTCACTATTCATACGTCATCCATCGTTCGGTGCCTGAAATAATAGGTTTTATACGCTAAAATAGTTAGTTTTTCTCATATTTACTTCATATATATTACTCAATCGTATCATAAGCAAAAGACAAATAGGTTATAAGGTTTGGTAAACGATGATGGCCAATTTTGGAATAACGTACAATTTGGAGGTGATAATTTGACAGTGGTACGATGACACGTGTCAGCATATGAGTGGGTCAGCATAGAAATGTGAGGTGGATGTGGCACCGTCGGATTGCTGAGGAGTGGCCACCCAATCTCCTATTTGACATCACTTGCATATTATAATATAACTTTTCATCTTTTGCATGCGTTGGAGCATAGACAAATTTATTTTTACTTTTTAAAAAAAAAATTATATATATATTTTAAATTTTGGCGTTGAGATGTAAATAATTTTGTCGTTTAATACTCTTCCCTATTTTTTTGATGATAAGTTCACTTTAGGTCAAATCATTAATATCCTCACACTTATATATAAAAGACCTGAGAATGATCAAGAAAAATTTTGATCCGGAGGACTAGCCCGCCTTACTGTATATAATAATTAATTCAAATTATAAAATCCTAAGAAGATCCTGCAAAATCTATTAATATAAAATTAATATATCTAAATTCACCTTTCACAATCGCTAGGTTTCGAATTTTTTATGAGCGGAAAAAGCGTGCGATGAGTCAAATTTGATAATGAATATTTAAGCTTAGATTTTAATTTGACTTTGAAGTTATTTAATATAATTAACTATGTATTACGATTTTTAAATTAAGTAAAATTTGTATCTATATGCAATGGTGGACGCAAAAAATTTGGTAAAAGTAATAGAAATGGAGGGATCAAAAAAATTTAGCGGATCAAAAAAATTTATGGGGGCAAAATGTAATTTTTTTTAGTAAAAACTAATTTTTTTTGTGCAAGGAGGGAATTCTAGCTTGCGTAAACTCGAAAATAACTTGATCTTCCTGTTCTTTGTAATCATTTTACACTTGATAACACACCATAAAAAACAATACATTAAAGAGCAAAATGTATATATTTTTGTATAATGGAATTTGATAAAGCATGAGTCATATAAAATGAACAAATGTTAATAAAAACCTGCATTGTTACGTCATCATAAAATAAATAAAAATTGTTGAATTTCTTCTGTGTTGAAACTTTACTTTATATCCGTGACGAAGCATTGGATATGAACGATTTTGAGATAAGGTTTATCTCGTGGACCGAAGAACATGCCAGCTAAAATTAAATATTCATTCAATTAATTGATTAGTATCGAAAAGAATGGGTTTTTTTTATTAAAATATTCAAAAAAATTATTAATTTAACAAAATAATCGATATTTTAAAACATTTTTAAACTAACCTAAAACGTCATCTGAAGTGACGACTTCAGTTAAAGTGAAGTGGCGTCTTCCTCTCCTGTAAAAAAAAAAAAAAATTATTGAAGGCACCATCTAGGATGGGGCCTTCAGATATTTTTGTAAAAATATTATTGAAGGCGCCATCTGAGATGGCATCTTCAGTAAAAAGATTATTTTTTTATTGAAGGACTCATCTCAAATGGTGCCTTCAATAATGTGTTTTTTACGCCGTCCCTTCTTTCTTTCTTCCTTTCTTCTTCTTCTTCCTCTCATTTCATTTCTCTCCTCTTCCTCTTCCAGACGAAAATTTTCGAATCCTTCAACTTTTTTTTGCCAAATTTTCAAAATTGTTGTGGTTTGCAATTTGTGGAGCTTAGTTGTTTATCATTCTTGAAACTTATGTAATATTTTTTTCTATAATATAAATTTCTGAAAGTTATAAAATTTACATTATTTTGTTGTTGTGTTTGATTTTTGTTGTTTGGAAGGTTTTATTGAAAAAAATAGTTATAGTTTGGAGATGAGTGTCGGAAACCGCTAGATGATTTACGTCGTTGGGGTGTCGGGAGGTGGCCGCCATGTTCCGACGGCTGCCCACGGTGGGGGGAGGGGGGGGTGCCGGCGCCGACAGAGGGGGCGGCGACCGACGGTGGCTGGTGGCGGTGGTCATGTTTATATTTGTTGTGTTGATATTTGTTGTGTAATATTTCAGGATGTATTTACAAAGAGCACCAGGCCCGATTGACAGTCATCTGTTATCATTGCAGTCATATCATCGATCTGAGAATGTTTAGGCAGGTGATATTGATACTACACTTCCATGCAGAAACTCTGATAAATATTTTTGGGGTCTTTGTCCCTCGATACGGTGTTGTGAGTCGGTTGAACAATATTGGTTTTTATGGTGTTTATATGTCAGGTAAAATTGCACTTGACTTTCACCTTATCACGGCTTTAGTTGAAAGATGACGCCGCAGGTACCAGCTACAAGGCATGATCGATCGACAGTTCACTCAAAAGGCAAGTGTGAGAACCTCCATACTTTTTATTTTGAATAATCCAACTTTTTTCTTCAACGAGGCCCGCAGGTACCATCTACAATGCATATCTTCTGTATTGTGTTTGCACATCACTTTCCACAATGTTTTTGTACTGTTGACAACGCGGTACTCCCGTTTTGTAACACGTACAGAGTAATCCTTTACAGGTGCCTGCAGATGAGCTTTATTTTTGAAGACCATATCTAGATGGATATCCCCTTTGGAGTAGTTGTAATAACTCCCCCATCTACATATTGTAATGTCTAATGAGTCTCCAAATACTTCGAGATGTGTCATTGAGTAGAATGAAATTGTTGGATAAATGACATGAGTATTTGTCGTGGTTGTCTCCGGTACAGTAACTGACACTTCTCGGGTGATTGATATCTCCTCATCTTGATCTGCAATTGTTTCTGACATGACACAAATGTCAACCCCATCGTCATCAGCATCATCCTCAGACGGAATATCCTCTGGTTCGGATTGAATATCATTTTCCAATTCAGCAAAACCATCTGCTAGTGGCTCAGGAGCAATAACACCAGCATCTATGAGATTGTCATCTGAATCTCTATCAGAGGTAGTCAGTCCTTCTGCAACTATAGACAAACAATCTACATTTTCTGGAATACAATAATTGTTTCGTGGTTCTATTTCTATGTAAATTTCCAAGCAACTATGTCCTGTTCTGAATCCAATAGCCATGCTAAATTATAATCATTATCTATTGGCAAAATTGTCTGTCGTAGCCCGGAAAAATCTCTGAACACGTGTCTTGCATATATTTTCAGAAGGAACTGGTTGCGGTCGATGCTAGTGATATTATATATTTCGTTCAACAACTGCATAAAATAATGGTGCGGATATTGTGGTACCTCTCAATGGACCACGATCATATCTAATGGTATCTGTATCTTGTAATATATTACCTCCCCAATACAATAATATTTGAATCGACATCTCTGAAAAAAATTAAATATTACAAGTAATTAATAAATTTAGTTTAACAAATTTATATAATCTGTAAGATGATAAAATCAATAATATAACAAGATGTTTACATGAAAAATACTTGGAGGACGTCAAATTAAGATTGGATATTCGACAATTTCAACGATAAAACCAGAGGAAAAAATTATAAATGTTATGTGATTTCATTTCGGTGTAGAAAATGAAGGGATTCAACCAAACTGTTATAGTTAAGAAGGCGCCATCTCAGATGGCGCCTTCAATAATATTTTTAAAAAAATATCTGAAGGTGCCATCTGAGGTGATGCCTTCAATAATCGATAATTTTCCCATGACTGAAGACGCCACTTTAGATGGCGACTTCAGTTGAAGTCGCCACCTGAAGTGGCATTTTAAGTTTGTTTTAAAATGTTTTAAAATATCGATTATTTTGTTAAATTAATAATTTTTTTCGAATATTTTAATAAAAAACCCCGAAAAGAATATATGAAATAAAATTCAAACAACAAAATTAATTGTGATATGAGTATTTAAAGGTCGATGAGGGTGACATAATAATATATCAAATTATAATAAAAAATAACTGTAAATTGGGAATAAATCCCTAAACTAAATATTTGAGTTTCAAAGTTTCATTTCTCATTAACTTTATTATTCTTACAAAGGCCTACTTTACCATTTATATTATATACATATGTGATTTGGAAAACATATGTATTATCTTCCTCAATTCTCCTCCAACCAACATAAAATGTTTTCAAACTTCTCTTGGTCATCAGCTCATTATTTTTAACCCTAATTTATAAACAAGTCTTTTTTACTTCATCCCGATATTATTATAAGTACTCAATTAACCTGTTACAAAATCTCTCCATCGAAAGAGCAGTTAACTCTAACAGGGAGTTGATACACAGGTAGCTGCACCCACGACAATCTCCTCTATGTTTTACATAAACACGCCGCTCATAATCACTTCTTGATCTTCGGAGTTGTATGCGCCGCCTCATATTCCTTGTTGCAAGTACCTTTGACAGGAGCTGAACCCTTGGCCAGTAGCTGCTGGTGGTACCGTTACGGCTGCATGGATTGGCTCTGTTGTTGATGGTAGTGGATGTGATGGTGGGGGTGTAGGTGTTTATGGTGGCCAAGGATAGCATGGCTACCAGTAGAGCCGGGAGTGCAAGAATCTTCGACATGGTCGGATCAGATTGCTCTTGTACTTCTCATCAGCTCATTGTATAAAAATAAAGCCTAAATCGAATTGGGTATTGGAATGTGGTACTAGTTAATAACAGACGTGGTATTGAATAAAGTTAGACATATAATTGTTTTTCGAGTGTGATTAATGCATGTTATATAGTACCACAAATTATATTATTTAATACCAAAAATTAGATTACCTAGTACCACAATTTTGCTAATAATATACCACAATGTAGATTAGACCTACAATTTCTTTCTTCTGCTGGCGATTTCTTGCTAGGAGAATTCCAGTAGATGATGTCCTATGCTCAAGAGGGGTCCAATTAGCTTCCCGATGTCAATGATGCAACTCAGTTGAAACCATGGAACAATGCTTTTTATTCCGGCCCGAATTGCTACAAGAGTCTGGTATCATTCCAATCAATTATTCAAGGTTCATAACCCTTGTAACTTACACTCTTGGCGCATTGATGACGATTGGAGGAAAAATGATCATATTAGTGAAATGATTCCTTTTCTAATCCTTTGGTTCTTATGGAAGGGCAAGAATGATGCTAAACACAACTTACTCACCTACACAGTTAGGTGATCTCCAACATTCACAACCACATTTTGCTTTCTGCTCCAAATTTAAAATATCGACAATGGCGTGGCTTCTCTAATGCTGCACAGTACTGGAACATCTACCTTCACCAGCATCATTTCACTATATTTCATGTTGTCAAATGGATAAAACCACCTCATGGTTATAAGCTCGGTACGGATGGTTGCTCTCGTGGCAACCCTGGAACATCTTTTATCGGAGGGGTGATCCGGGACAGTTTTGGTAGGGTAATTAGAGAGTTTTATGATTTGGTTGGAATTGATCCAACATTAGGGCGGAGCTTCTTGCTATCCTTTGTGGTCTTCAATTATGTGAGCAGCTAAATCTGTTTTCTTTGTGGATAGAAAGTGATTCCCTAGTGGCTATTAAAATGGTTAATTCAGGCACATCTCCTTGGAACTTTTTCACATCTGTATCCAAATTCAAAATTTGATGATGAATCACCCAATTCATCCTTCCCACATTTATCACGAGTGGAAGGCAGCTGCTGATGCTTTGGCCAAAATGGCCATTCAGAAGGCGATCATGGAATTTTCAATGAATTGAATTTGAACTTAAAGTTATGGGTATCTGCAAATTAGATAGAATTGGTCTTCCTTACCTATGCACTTCGAATAAA
This sequence comes from Haberlea rhodopensis, assembly GCA_907163345.1. NCBI lineage: Eukaryota > Viridiplantae > Streptophyta > Magnoliopsida > Lamiales > Gesneriaceae > Haberlea > Haberlea rhodopensis. Next base: position 293,034 of record CAJQUN010000452.1, read on the forward strand.
TTTATGTAACTTTCTCGAGAGATTTTGGTCTAGTCACCCTCTCATATACTGTGTTTACTTATTGGAATACTCGGGTAGGGGTCCACCTACCCCCGCCATGCATTGGCGGTTTTCTTTATATAAAAAAGTAGAATGTAGTACCAAAGCCTATTTAGTAACACAAATTAACTTATCTAGTACTGCAAATTAGTTTATTTAGTACAACAACTTAGTTTATATAGTACCACAAATTAATACATATATTATAACAAATTAGCTTATGTATCACATATTAGATTATATAGTATAAAAATTAGCTTATATAGTACCAGAAATTATTTAATTTAGTACCACAAATCAAAATATTTATTACCATATATAGTACCACAAATTATGTTATTTAGTACAAAAAATATGTGATTTAGTACAACAAATCAGTTTATTTAGTATCACATATTAGCTTATATAGTCCTACAAAATATATAATTTTTGTACCACAAATCAGTATATTTAGTACAACATAGTAGCTTATCTATATAGTGCCACATAATAGGTATAATTATAAAATAACATGTACTGCGATCAACACTTAGTAACTCGTAGCGACTCTATGAAATAGCTATTATTCAACGCGGTACTAAATGTATTACATACCATATACAAATATATTAGTGACTATACAAAATAGTACAAATACAACGTGGTAGTAATTATATCACAACTTACATATAATGTAGTAGTATTAATATCACATTTTATATACAAATGTATTAATAATCGGTAATAATCATATCAAATAGTAAATATATTTAATGTGGTATGTTAGGATCGGAGTAATGTTTAGAAGGGGGATGAATAAACACTAGACTCAATTTCTCGATTCTTCTAAGTACAGCAAACTGTTAAGTACTGCGGTAAGATCTCAATTGATAGCAAGTCAGCAGACACTAAGAATAGTGAGGAAGATGTATACTGGACTTCTGAGATTAAGAACTGAATGGTAAAGTGCAGAAGGTAAGTGACACAGAATATGTTTCTGGACAGCGCTTCTACGTCTCCCCTTCTTCCTTTGTAGGCACTACAAGACTTTGCTTTACAATTTACATCATACAATCTTCTTAGGCACCCACACATATTTGCCTAAACTCCGACCAATACAACAATCATAGTTGTTCACACTTGTTTTCACAACACTCACACTGAATATAAAACTAATGATCTTCGAGTGTTCTTTGAGCAGCAGACTTAGTAACCTTTTATCTCAAGATCAAAATGATGCTTTTGTGCAGCTCTGCAAAACTTCATAATATTGCAATATGTGTTTTGAATGTTTTGCTTGTATAAGCATAAAGTTGATTTCGGATTACTGAGAGTTGAGTAAAAAGTCCTCTTCATTCTTTTCTTCGACGTATTTATAGACACAAAAGTCTAACGACAACTATTGTTTAATTGGAAAGGATTGTGTAAAGTCAGCTTCATGATTTTCTTCCAAATTCTTTTTGTCTTCTTGCCAATTTTGTTAATCAACGGCTAGTTAACTGACGCCATTGGTGGCGCTGATATAGCAGTGCAGCGCTCTGTTTACCTTTGTCAGAGTGAGTCTGTACTTGTTTTGTCTTGTTGCCTTATACGTATGCTGGCTTCTCATTGACTGAATGTCTGCTGGACAAATCAACTGATGTCTTTCCCACCGTCTGCTGGATAGTCATTAGTTACTTAGTCTGCTGGACTAAGGTCAGCTGATGTCTTCTTAATCGTCTCCTGGTGTCTCCTACGGATTTGTACATTGGACTGAGACACTCTTGTACCAGTAGATGTTCATCCTCTGAATCCGGTAGATGATAACTCTCGGTAGATAATATCTGCTACTCTTTGCATCCGGTAGATGATATCTTCTACTCTTTGCATCCGGTAGATCTTTGTAAGACAATCAGTATTCTTTTCATCAATAGGCTTCTTCGATGCAGTAGATGCTTCAAGCAGTATTTTTGTTATCACCAAAATTTGGAAATGTTTTCCCAAAAATTTTCCCCTTTTTGGTGATGACAAAACTTAGCAGTGGAAACTCTGATTTGAGCGATGAATAGCATATACCTGTTAAGAGTTAAAAACATAGCAGTGAAGAGCAACAAGTGTGTTAGATAAATAAGCAGATTACAAGTAGTAATCAAACTGAACATTTAATAAAGAATATCATCTTTAAAATGATTCCTGCTCACAGCTTACAATTCTTACAACAATCCTATGTTTACAATCTATTCAAGAAGGCAAAGCCAACTTGAGAAACATAGCCAGTAGAGAATGATCCGAACTGGCTAGTTTCGGGGTTTTTACAAGGAGGGCGAAAAAAAACAATACAGAAAATAATACAGGGATTTCTTACAAAGAAAACCTAGAAAGAAAAAAACTAAGTTATCTTCAAAGTAATCCTCTGTTCATCAGAGCCTCTGTCTTCCCCCTTTTTGTCACCAACACCCTTTCATCTGCTTATGAGATTCCAGGCTGGTGGGACGAACAACACCAAAACCTGAATTTCAAGCTAGAGCTAGTAGAAGTGTGTTAGATAAGTAATCAACACATGTATGGTTGATTTATATAAGTAATAAACCTACGAGATAAGATAGCAGAAAGTTGCAAGAACGTAAAATTAAATCTGTAGTAAGGCATGCTGGAAATTTATTAAGTATGCAGCGAGGTGAGTTTTATTTATAGTAAGTGTGGCAAAGTTAGCTACTGTGGATTGATATGACACATCGAGTGGTGTCATTCAATTTTGAATTGAATAGAAGAAGCTAAGATTTAGAACAGTGAAACGACCATACATGTCAAAACAAAAGTACTTTACTACCGGGGCTCAAACCAATGTCTGGAGCTGTCAGCGTCGTGAGAAGTGTCAGGAGGTGGTTGTTGTCTTGAGCTTTGGGTTCTCTGCTGGGAGGAAGGTCTATGCTGACTTGGTTGTCCTCGTCCAACACAGTATTGCTTTTCTGGGACTTGATCTCTTCTGGATGACTCTTGATGTCTGCTGGATGCCGGTTGTGATGTCCGGAAATTATTGGTGTTAATCCCGGTGTAGTAATAATCCTTAATGGATTTTAATTGTGGCAATTGTGTAGTAATTGCGGTTTTGGGTTTCCCGAGGTTATTAGATCGGGCATTTGGGATCGTTGGATCCAAAAGTTGAGATTGCATTCTCATTCTGGTGGAAAACCTATGAGTTGGGTTTTTGGTGGGACTTAGAGTCCGGGGTGCTTTATATTGGGGCTGGTATGGAGATTTGTTGTTGGAGAGAGAGTTTTTGAAAATAGATGATTTTTAATGAATCATGATGTATTTGTAGGGGTATTGGTATTTTGGGGCATTTTTGCTATATATACCAAGTGGACTCGGGATTTCCGTCATTCGGAATCCATTTCCTCACCTCTCTCCCCTCTCCTGCGTTAACCCATCCCCAACCCTTTTCCCCTTCCTCCTTCAAGGAAAATCGACGGAGGCTCGATTTAGGAGCCGTATTCTTCGAAGAAAAGCTGGTAATCTCATTCTCCTCTCTTGTGGCTTTGTTTTGATAGTAGTATTATAGTTTTTGGTTAAGTTTTTGGTGGGTTATGAATTTGGGGATTTTTGGGTTAAAAATCCAAGTTGAGTTTTTATTGGCTTTAAATGTTGTATTTGAGGTGTTGGTGGTGTATGGGGTGTTGGTTTTGAGTTTGGGTGTGAAAAACACCAAGGAAGCTCGAATTTTTCGGAAAATTGCAGGTGGCGATCGATCGCCGAGGAGTGGCGATCGATCGCGACGAGCAGCTACTAAAAATCGAAGAAGATGAACAGTGCAGGCGATCGATCACGTGGTTTAGGTGATCGATCGCGAGCATGTTGGCGATCGATCGCGGAGGGTGGCGATCGATCGCGTGTAGGCGATTTTGCCCACTGGACAGGGGCGATCGATCGCGCTAAATGAGGCGATCGATCGCCGCCCGTAGATCTTAGTTTTTTTTTGAAATTTTTTGGAAAATGTCGGGATTTTGGAATCGAGGTTTAAAGGGGCCGTTTCCGGGGCAATGTCTACATTCCAATGGGAATGTTATACTTTTAAAATGGATTGGTTGGAGCCAAAGTTTAATTAAACGAAACTCTTGGTTGAGTTTTTGGCTATCTTTTATCGTTATAAATGGTATATTTTTGGTATTATGCATGCCTAGCCGGGGACTTTTATTTTGGTAATCGTCATGGATTGACGATGGGTTTTGAGGTTGCAAACGTGCGTGGGCACGTGATCGCATGCTTATTCTTGATTGTGAGTTGTTTATGTGTTTTAGCACATATTTCTCGAGGCATGGAACTCAAGCAAGGTTTGGCTTGGACTACAGAGACTTAAGGTACGTATTGACGTACGAGCATAGCCTATAATAATGCTGCAACTGTAAAAATGTATGGTATGTGATAATTGCATTAAATGGGCATTGGAACACATGGTGTGTGATAATCACATTATATGGACATTGAAATACATGGTATGTGGTAATTGCATCAAATAGGTATTGAAATGTATGGTAGATGATACTTGCTATAAATGGATAATGATATGCATGGTAAATGGTATTTGCGTCAAATGGTTATACATTGGAAACCATACGGTGCCGCTATTGAGCGAGCAATGATTTGGGATGCTGTCGCCGTTGAGCGACCATCGGTTATGACGCCGCTATTGTTGAGCGTGCGCGGGGTGTAGTATGCCGCTATTGTGGATCGAGCAATGAAATAGGAACATGGAATCATTGGTTAGATATATGTGAGATCTACGGTCTTTTATATAATGATTTTACCATATTGATTATGGAACTGGCATAATAGAACGGTATTAGTTAATCTATGTGACGATTAACTGGCTTTGGGAATTTGATGAGTTTGGTTATTTTGAGAACATGGACAATACAGGGGATCCCGGATGAGGGTGTTACCATCCAGGGAGTATCATTTAAATTATGGCATTTACATTCTGTATTTGAATTGCAATGTTATGATTATTGGATTGGTGGTATTGGTATGCTCACCCCGTGTGGGGGCTGTCTCTGTTGGGGCAGGTGTTACAGGTGTAGCAACAGCTTTGGAGTTGAGCTCGGGCTGTTGATTTGAGGTACTTCCAGGATCGAGGTACTAGAACTTGTTGAATAAGCGCATAGACCAGAGTTGAGATCGAGCTGCGCTTGGGAGGTGCTTCCAGGATTGAAGTGCCAGTAACGGTATCCGGTAGAGTGTTTTATACATTAGATACACGCGTGTTCATTGGGTACTCTTATGTGAGTACATTTTACGTGTATATGGAATGTATAAATGGGCTACGACTCCTCTCTATTCATTCATGGTTTGCATGCAATTAAATATGGAATTGCCAAATGAACTGAGATCATGTTAGTGTATTATAAAGGTGCATGTTATATAAATAATTTGGTTGGGGAATTTGATATTATGCGGATAGAATGCAAGAAATGTTCTGGATAGCATATGGTGTTGCACTTGTACATGGCTTTTCCCCATGATAGTATGATTATATGCCCTAATGGTATGGATTAATACACTAATAACGGGTTAAGGGCACGGGGTCCTTACATTAGTGGTATCAGAGCAGTGGTTAGCTCTTTGGGGCTGTTGAAGGCCTGGAACATGCTGATAGGGATGGGTAGCACATATTTATGCATGATAGTAGTTAATGTTGTGTGGCACAACTATTTTGCTTATGTGCATTTGTAATATGTGATCATAGTGAAACATATATATGTCATGATATTTATGGAATCATAATATAATCTGTTGAGTATGATTGTGAGTTGTGACACAGGGGCGACCAAAGGGAGCATTTTGAAATGCATTGGAATACAGAAAGTACTTTGTACTCATAGTTTATGCATTTACTTATTATAATCATATTGTGGTGAATATGGATTATCGTATGCTCATGGTTTGGGATTGTTCCTGTAGGGACACTATGACGCGAAAGGCTAAGGCTAGGGTTGAAAGACATGAAACGGTAACCTGCGTTTTATATACATCATGGATTATGCATTGTGGTTGCATGTGTACAATGGAGTGATGATTTTAATGCTCCGCCGCCAAATGTTGAAGCGAGGGGTGGGAGTGCCGCATGTCGCATTTGAGCGAGGTGCATTAAAATACACTCATGAGGATGTATGTTGGGATATGGAATATGTTTTGTGTTGCAGGTATAGATGAAATACTTGGTGAATATCCCATGAGTCATTGTTATGGATGGGGGATGATTTTAAATGCTTGCCGCTATTTGTTTAGTTTGTGCCGCTAAAATGTGAAGCGAGGGGTGGGAGCGCCGCATGTCACATTGAAGCGTGGTTATCATATGAGGCGAGGAAAGAATATTTGCAGCTAAAATGTGAAGCGAGGGGTGGGAGCGCCGCATGTCCATTGAAGCGAGGTTATTCTATGCCGCCTATATGTGAAGCGAGGGGTGGGAGTGCCGCATGTCGCATTTAAGCGAGGGGCATTAAAATACACCACCGTAACAATGACTAGGGATCGGCTATTCTATTGGCGATGGTTCATGCCGCCGGGTATTCATAGCGATGGTTCATTCCGCTATTCTATTGGCGATGGTTCATGCCGCCGGGTATTCTATTGGCGATGGCTCATGCCGCCGGGTATTCATAGCGATTGTTCATTCCGTTATTCTATTAGCGATGGTTCATGCCGCCGGGTATTCTATTGGCGATGGTTCATGCCGTCGGGTATTCATAGCGATGGTTCATTCCGCTATTCTATTGGCGATGGTTCATACCGCCGGGTATTCTATGACGATGGTTTATGCCGCCAGGTATTATATAGCGATGGTACATTCCGCTACATCTATTGGCGATAATTCATACCGCTGGATATCTATAGCGACGTCTTATGCCGCTGACTTTATGGCGAGGGATCATGCCGCTGATTTTATAGCGATGGGTTATACCGCTATGTGCGTAGCACTGGACTATGCCGCCTACGAGCGATGGATGCTGCTTATGTACCGCTGGTGGACGATGGATATAGGTATTCCGCTATCTTGATAGCGATGAGGTATGGCATATTACTTTTGTTATCATTATTGTGAATACTATGTGTTGTTTTATACCGTCATGTGTTTGACGATGAGATTATGGATGTCGTGTATCGACATGTACCGTCATATGTTTGACGATACTATTTGGGATGTTTATGTGGACGCGTGGCGTCGTTTTGGTGAATAATACATTCATGTTGATGTATTTGGTTGTATGGTTTGAGTGCCGATGATGAGCACATGGTAGGGTCTGGGTCACTAGTTGACGAGACCTTTTTGCCAAGCAGGTTTGCTCGATAGAGCATTGGATGCATTGTACCGGTGAGAGTACCGCATCATGTTATAGAGGTAAGCATTTGTCGAGCAGTGATACCCTTGGGTATACTCGCTGGATTGGCTAAGGCCAAGCGATTGGTGGTAAGAGTAGTCATTGAGGAAACTACTCGCTTGTTGCTGTGATGTGTGTTAGGCATGGACACACCAACCCTGAGGTTGAGGAATAAGTCCTAATGGATTAGGATTGCATCGTAGTTGAGCAAGGACACCGGATTGTCTATTGTGCTTTGGTGTTTTAGAGATATGTTGGGTGATGACCCACAACTCTAATGATTTGTACAGTATGGTATACCGGGTTGAGACGTGTGTCACGTTGGTAGGTTGGTATGAGCCTATGGGGCCAGCGGATCGTTAGCCAGGTACGGTTGCAATGTTTTAGTGTGCTTGTGATAGCCATCATAATGCTCGTTGGGTTTGAGATGGGTGAATCGTATAGTGATACGATGAGGGGTATGGTAGACTTTTGTAACCTCCTTGTGGTATGATGTTTGTGGCAGGGAGTACCTCACGGAGACGTTTATACGTCAAATGTTTTGAGGGACTTGTTTTGGGGCAGCTCAATTTGGTTGGAAATACCAACGTGAGTGTCAACAAGTCGTTGTTAGCTCTGGTTGAGCACTCTTGCATATGGCATGCAATGGGAGCCACTATGGTTTGTGAGATATAGATAGTGGGGTGACACTACTATATTGATTTATCTCATGGGGAGATTTGGGTTGCACTGTCATGGAGACAGCTGGCATTGGTTGAGGGTTGAATGTGAATCAGCCGGGGTAAGCCCTACTAGTATTGGACTATGTGATGGCTCCGTACTTCCGGTGAGACGTTCGAGGAGACGTCTCCGGGGAAATGCTCGGTTTTGAGGAGTACTATGATATTAGTATAGAGCATCTTTAGGATGAGTATACACGGAGTATACGGGTTCCAGATTGGTATTAGTTGCAGGGATGCACTATTCTGAATCAGTCATCTTTTGTTGGTTCCAGGATATGTTTTGATATAAATATATCCAGGTTTTCCGAACGGCAGTTCGAAGTTGGAGGGTCATGAGTTCATAACATTTTCCTGGTGAGGAAGGCGGTATTGTTATATTTATCGATTGAATCTTTTGGGAGATTCGTTGTTTTGGTTCGTGTGGTATTGATGTTGAAATCACACCCTTTGGTTTGTTTGTCAACCATCATTCTCCGTGGGGTGAGAATAGCTAGGGGTTGACGGTTGGTTTTGGGACTTTGGGCATGATTGGAGATGCCCGAGCCTATTGCTTTGGGTATGCATGTTGCGTTAGTACTTGGGCATGTATGCCATGTGTGTATACGAATGCCAACTCTATTCTTGTTCCTTGTTGAACGTTGGATTAGTATGCCTGGTTTGGCGAATCTCCGGTGAGAGATTGTATCACCCTGAGATTGGTAATCTCGATGGCACGATATATTCTGAAGAATGATCGTGAGGTCCGGTTGCTTCCCCTGAGGTGGGATTGTCGTGTTTTGGGACCATGGTAATTCTTGTTGGATAATTCGATAGCCTTCCTGTTTTAGGATTGTTGAATTCCAGGATAAACGAGGGATGGCCAGGATTCGAATTTGTTTAGTGTCGTGGTTGACACGTGTGACATGAATGCAATTGTTTGTCTTGCATGACCTCGGTGGAACTTGAGACTTTGTGGAGTGACTTTGTGGAGTCTTGATGGTGTGTCGGCACAAGATGTGATTTATTGGAGCACACCGGTGTAAACATCTTCTGATATGTGCTTTGTGTGGATCGGTGACCATGGGTTGCCCGACCCGTGTTGCAAGCGGTGCAACTACTCCTTTGGAGGAGATGGGGGTGGAAAGCAGGAATCGGGTTCCTGTGAGTGTACTGTCGTATACGAGTAGTCCTCATCATAACGATGCGTGTTAAGCATCATGGACAAGTGATCGAGATATCATGGGGAGATATCTATGTCAGAACCAAGGAAGATTTGGTTGATTTGCAGTCGTGGTAGACTTACTTCTGGGATGACTCGCATCGAGGTATGTTATTATCCTTTGGATTTTGTGTTGGTTTTGGCGTTTGCTTTATTTTAAAGCTTGGTGCGAGGTGTGTGTCCTCGCGGTTGTTAATTCGATTCTGATGTGGTCCAGAGTCGGGGTTGAGGTTTTGGTTGGTTGTGTAGTCCCGGTGTTTCATGAAGTACATCGGTGCAAATTTCGAGGATGGAATTTTATTAGTGGGGGATAATTGTGATGTCCGGAAATTACTGGTGTTAATCCCGGTGTAGTAATAATCCTTAATAGATTTTAATTGTGGCAATTGTGTATTAATTGCGGTTTTGGGTTTCCCGAGGTTATTAGATCGGGCATTTGGGATCGTTGGATCCAAAAGTTGAGATTGCATTCTCATTCTGGTGGAAAACCTATGAGTTGGGTTTTTGGTGGGACTTAGAGTCCGGGGTGCTTTATGTTGGGGCTGGTATGGAGATTTGTTGTTGGAGAGAGAGTTTTTCAGAACAGATGATTTTTAATGAATCATGATGTATTTGTGGGGGTATTGGTATTTTGGGGCATTTTTGCTATATATACCAAATGGACTCGGGATTTCCGTCATTCGGAATCCATTTCCTCTCCTCTCTCCCCTCTCCTGTGTTAACCCATCCCCAAACCCTTTTCCCCTTCCTCCTTCAAGGAAAATCGACGGAGGCTCGATTTAGGAGCCGGATTCTTCGAAGAAAAGCTGGTAATCTCATTCTCCTCTCTTGTGGCTTTGTTTTGATAGTAGTATTATAGTTTTTGGTTAAGTTTTTGGTGGGTTATGAATTTGGGGATTTTTGGGTTAAAAATCCAAGTTGAGTTTTTATTGGCTTTAAATGTTGTATTTGAGGTGTTGGTGGTGTATGGGGTGTTGGTTTTGAGTTTGGGTGTGAAAAACACCATGGAAGCTCGAATTTTTCGGAAAATTGCAGGTGGCGATCGATCGCCGAGGAGTGGCGATCGATCGCGACGAGCAGCTGCTAAAAATCGAAGAAGATGAACAGTGCAGGCGATCGATCGCGTGGTTTAGGCGATCGATCGCGAGCATGTTGGCGATCGATCGCGAAGGGTGGCGATTGATCGCGTGTAGGCGATTTTGCCCACTGGATATGGGCGATCGATCGCGCTAAATGAGGAGATCGATCGCCGCCAGTAGATCTTAGTTTTTTTTTGAAAATTTTTGGAAAATGCCGGGATTTTGGAATCGAGGTTTAAAGGGGCCGTTTCCGGGGCAATGTCTACATTCCAATGGGAATGTTATACTTTTAAAATGGATTGGTTGGAGCCAAAGTTTAATTAAACGGAACTCTTGGTTGAGTTTTTGGCTATCTTTTATCGTTATAAATGGTATATTTTTGGGTATTATGCATGCCTAGCCGGGGACTTTTATTTTGGTAATCGTCATGGATTGACGATGGGTTTTGAGGTTGCAAACGTGCGTGGGCACGTGATCGCATGCTTATTCTTGATTGTGAGTTGTTTATGTGTTTTAGCACATATTTCTCGAGGCATGGAACTCAAGCAAGGTTTGGCTTGGACTACAGAGACTTAATGTACGTATTGACGTACGAGCATAGCCTATAATAATGCTGCAACTGTAAAAATGTATGGTATGTGATAATTGCATTAAATGGGCATTGGAACACATGGTGTGTGATAATCGCATTATATGGACATTGAAATACATGGTATGTGGTAATTGCATCAAATATGTATTGAAATGTATGGTACATGATACTTGCTATAAATGGATAATGATATGCATGGTAAATGGTATTTGCGTCAAATGGTTATACATTGGAAACCATACGGTGCCGCTATTGAGCGAGCAATGATTTGGGATGCTGTCGCCGTTGACCGACCATCGGTTATGACGCCGCTATTATTAAGCGTGTGCGGGGTGTAGTATGCCGCTATTGTGGAGCGAGCAATGAAATAGGAACATGGAATCATTGGTTAGATATATGTGAGATCTACGATCTTTTATATAATGATTTTACCATATTGATTATGGAACTGGCATAATAGAACGGTATTAGTTAATCTATGTGACGATTAACTGGCTTTGGGAATTGATGAGTTTTGTTATTTTGAGAACATGGACAATACATGGGATCCCGGATGAAGGTTTACCATCCAGGGAGTATCATTTAAATTATGGCATTTAGATTCTGTATTTGAATTGCAATGTTATGATTATTGGATTGGTGGTATTGGTATGCTCACCCCGTGTGGGGGCTGTCTCTGTTGGGGCAGGTGTTACAGGTGTAGCAACAGCTTTGGAGTTGAGCTCGGGCTGTTGATTTGAGGTACTTCCAGGATCGAGGTACTAGAACTTGTTGAATAAGCGCATAGACCCAGAGTTGAGATCGAGCTGCGCTTGGGAGGTGCTTCCAGGATTGAAGTGCCAGTAACGGTATCCGGTAGAGTGTTTTATACATTAGATACGCGCGTGTTCATTGGGTACTCTTATGTGAGTACATTTTATGTGTATATGGAATGTATAAATGGGTTACGACTCCTCTCTTTTCATTCATGGTTTGCATGCCAAATGAACTGAGAGCATGTTAGTGTATTATAAAGGTGCATGATATATAAATAATTTGGTTGGGGAATTTGAATATTACGCGGATAGAATGCAAGAAAGTTTCTGGATAGCATATGGTGTTGCACTTGTACATGGCTTTTCCCCATGATAGTATGATTATATGCCCTAATGGTATGGATTAATACACTAATAACGGGTTAAGGGCACGGGGTCCTTACACCGGTAGCCCTTGTTTTGAGCATATAACAATGGGTATACTGTTGCTCAAATATTGCAATTGGGACGATAAGGTTGTCTGCATGTCGGTCAGTTGCTCGGTAAACTTCTGATGCATGTTGTCTACCTTTCCTCCAAGCTTCAGCGTTGTAGCAGCATGAAGAGATGCACTCTTCTCACTGAGTTCGCGCTTGGTTTGGCTCAACTTGGAGAATGAGTCGGAGAATGTATTCACAACAAACTTTTAAAAGTTTGTGACCTTCTTGGAAAGATGATGAACATCTGTAAAGATTTTTCGAAACTGACCATCATTATGTCTCCGTTATCAATAGCATGACTGACATCTCTTTCTTGATGTTTCAGCTTTTGACTTTCACTAGCAAGTTTGGAAATGATTGTTGATAACCGATTCAGCTGACCAGTCACAGAAGGAGGCATATCTCCAGCTTCAAGTTCAGGGAAGTCAAATAGATCCTCAGGTTGAACGCTATCGAGAGTCTGTGCAAATGTAGATGGGCCAGCTTGATCGGATTCAACTGCAGCAGTGACTGGTGAGGCAGGAGGAAGAGTAGCAGATACATCAGTAGATACAGCAGGAACATCAGCAGACGGAGTAATTTCAGTTGAAACAGTGAACTCAGTAGGAGCATCACTGTGATCAACTCCCCAGCTGAGATTTCCAGGCAAGAAGGAAGTGGGGATAGGTGAGTTGTTGGTACAAAAAAAGTTTCTAAGTTTAACTGGAATTTGATTTAGCGGTTCAATCAGTGGGGCAGGGAAATAGTGGGTGCAATGGTAAACTGGGGTTGTGTGGGTTGATGAGGAGATGGAATGATGGTTAAGGCATTGTGTGATGCCCGGGAATTAATGTTGTTAATCCCGATGTAGTAATGATCCTCAATGAATTTTAATTGTGGTAATTATGAATTAATTGCGGTGTTGGAACACCCGAGGATGTTAAATCGGGTATTTGGGATCGTTGGATCCAAAGGTTGAGATTGTATTCTCATCGTTGTGAAAAACCTTGGAATTGGGTTTTTGGTGGTATCTGGGGTCCGATGTACTTTGTATTGGGGATGGTATTGGAAATTGAGGTTGGAGAGATAATTATTGAAAATGGATGATCTTTAATGAACTATGATGTATTTGTGCAGGAATTGGTATTTTGGAGCTTTGGTACTATATATACCAAATAGACTCGGTGTTCCGTCATTGCACGCACTCTCCTCCCTCTCTCTCTCCTCTCACCCGCGATTTCCCCTCTCCCAAACCCCTCTTTTTCCTTTTGGGAGAAAATGGCTGGAAGCACGGCTCAGGAGCCGTATTCCTCGAAGATAATCAGGTAATATCCTCCTTCTCGTCTTTGCCTACGATTTGGTAGTAGTATTATGGCTTTTGGTTCAGAATTATGTTGGGGTTTGGAAATTGGGGATTTATGGTAAAAATCCAAAGTTAATGTTTTGGTGTTTTTATTGGTTTTAAATGGAGTATTGGAGGTGTTGAAGGTGTATGTGGTGTTGGTTTTGAGTTTGGATGTGAAAAATACCATAAAGCTCGAATTTTTCGGAAACCCACAGGTCGCTATCGATCGCGGCTTGGTGCCGATCGATCGTGACATGATACTGATTTTGGAGTGACGATGAACAGTCGTGGCGATCAATCGTGAACAATGGGCGATTTATCGCGGGGGTCTTGGCGATCGATAGCTAGATCTGACGATCGATCGCGGCATGTTTTTTTTTCGGGCAGTAGGTTCTCTCAATCGATCGCGACCCTGTTTCTTTGATTTTTTGAAATTTTGGAAAATATCGGGATTTTGGAATCGAGGTTTAATTAGCCAATTTTTGGGGCAATGTCTACATTCCAATGAGAATGCTATACCTTTAAAATGAAATGGTTAGAGCCAAGTTCTAATAAAATTTGGAATACTCGATTTAGTAGTTGGTTAACCTTTGAACTTGTAAAAAATGGAATATTTGGGGTATTATGCATGCTTGGCCGGAGTCTTTTAAAATTGTTAATCGTCATGGATTGGCGATAGATTTGGAGATTATGAACGTGCTTGGACACGTGGTTGCATGCTTGTGTTTAATTGTGAATTATTTATGTGTTAGCACGTAATTCATCGGGTCACGGGATTCAGGCAAGGTTTGATTCATACTACGGAATTCTAAGGTACGTATAACGTACGAGCATAGCTTTAAATATATTATTTCAATTGTTGTGCATGATATGATATAGTTGCGATAATTTGATTGACGTTACGAACTATATGGTGTCGCTATGGAGCGAGCAATGATTGGGATGTTGTCGCTGTTGAGTGAACATCGGTTATGACGCCGCTGCTGTTGAGCGTGCATGAGATTAGAATGCCGCTATTGATGAGCGAGCGATGAAATAGAACTATGGAATCGTTAATGAGATATATGGGATATCTATAATCATTGTTTAAATGATTTGATTTTATTGTTTATGGTATCGTTATATGGGGAAACGGATTAGTTAATCAATGTAATGATTAACTGGCATTTGAGAATTTGATGGTTTCGGTTATTTTGAGAACATGAACAGCACAGGGGATCCGGTTGAGGATGATACCATCTAGGGAGTATCATTTAAAATTCATGGCATTTACATTCTGTAAATTATGAACTCTAGTATTATGATTATTTGATTGGTGGTATTGGTATGCTCACCCCGTGTGGGGGCTGTCTCTGTTGGGGCAGGTGAATAGGTAAATCGATGGCTTTGGAGTTGAGCTCGAGCTATGAATTGGAGGTGGTTCCAGGATCAAAGTACCAGTGATGGTATTGAGCACAATATTTTATACATTTGATACACATACATTCGTTGATGCTCGCATGTGAGCACTGTTTATATGTGTATATGGGTTGTATAAAAAGGCAAGAGCCTTTTTCTTTTCATTCATGTGTTGCATGCAATTAATTAAGGAATTGCTAAATGAACTGAGCTCATTTTTTTATGGCGATGAACAGTGCAGGCGATCGATCGTGAGCCCTCGGCGATCGATCGTGAGCGAGTTGGCGATCGATCCCTAGCACTGGCGATCGATCGTGACATGGCGATGTTGCCCACTGGACAGGGGCGATCGATCGGGCTAAAAGTGGCGATCGATCGCCGCCCGTAATGTTTTGTTTTTTTTTTGGAAAATTTTGGACAATGTTTGGATTGGAAGCGGGGTTTAATTAACCAATTTTCGGGGCTATGTCTACATCCCAATGGGAATGCTATACTTTTAAATGGTTTGATTGGAGCCAAAGTTTAATAAAACGGAATTATCGGTTGAGTTTTTGGGCTATCTTTTAAACATATAAAATGGAATATTTTGGGTATTATGCATGCTTAGACGGGGGGGCTTTTATTTTGGTAATCGTCATCGATAGACGATAGGTTTGGAAGTTGAGAACGTGCTTGTGCACATAATTGCATGTCTATGTTTAATTGGGAGTTATTTGCATGTTAGCACTTAATTCATCGGGTCGTGATACTCAGGCAAGGTTGGACTCGAACTACGGAATCATAAGGTACGTATGACGTACGAGCATAGCCCTTTAATATAATTGCAATTGTTGAGTGCTTGGTACACTGTATTGCAATGAATGTGTATGGGAATGTATGATATATGGTATTAGCAATAAACGGATATTGAAATGCATGGTTTATGGTATTTGCTACAAATGTATATATATCCATTGTGATTTATATGGTGCCGCTTTTGAGCTAGCAATGATTGTGATGTTGTCGCCTTTGAGCGAACACCGGTTATGACGCCACTGCTGTTGAGCATGCGTGAGAATGAAATGCCGCAGTTGTAGAGCGAGCAATGGAATAGAACTATGGAACCATAAGTGAGGTATTTGGAATATCTGTAATCATTGTTTAATGATTTGGTATTATTGATTATGATACCGGTATATAGCAAATGGACTTGTTAATCAATGTAGTGATTAACTGGCATTTGGGAATTTTATGGTTTCAGTTGTTTTGAGAACAGGGACAGTACATGGAATCCCGGATGAGGATGATACCATCCAGGGAGTATATTTTGTATTTCATAGCATTTACATTGTTGTAAATTATGAATTGTATTATTGTGATTATTGGATGTGGGATATTGATATGCTCACCCCGTGTGGGGTCTGTCTCTGTTGGGGCAGGTGATTAGGTACATCGATGGCTTTGGAGATGAGCTCAAGCTATGGATTAGAGGTGCTACCAGGGATCGATACCAGTGACGGTATTGAGCACCGTATTTTATACATTTGATACACACATACCTATTTAATGCTCGTATGTGAGCACTATTATGTGTATATGGCATTTATAAAAAGGCAAGGGCCTTTCTCTCTTCATTTATGAGTAGCATACAATTATTTATTGAATTGCTAAATGAACTGAGAACATGTTAGTGTATTATATTGGTGCATGAGATGTATGTGGACTTGGTTGGGGAAAACTAGACATTATATGGAATAATGTAAAGAATTTTATTATATGCATGATCGGCTATGATGATAAGTGGTTTTCCCATGCATGTATGATTGTATGCACTAATGGCATGGATTAATACACTAATAACGGTTAAGGGCACAGGGGTCCTTACATTAGTGGTATCAGAGTAGTGGTTTGCTCTTTGGGGCTGTTGAGGGCCTGGAACACGCTGATAGGGATGGGTAGCACGTATTTATGCATGATAGTAGTTAGTGTTGTGTGACACAACTATTTTGCTTATGTGCATTCATGATATGTGATCATAGTGGAACAATTATATGTCATGACATCTATGGAATCATAATATAATCTGTTGATTATGATTGTGAGTTGTGGCACAAGGACAACCAAAGGGAGCATTTTGAAATGCATTGGGATACAGGAAGTACTTTGTACTCATGGTTTATGCATTTACTTAGTATAATCATATTGTGGTGAATATGGATTATTATGTGCTCATAATTTGTGATTGTTCATATAGGGACGCTATGACATGAAGGGCTAAGGCCAGCGTTGAAAGACACGAAACGGTAACCTGCAATTTATATACAACATGGATTATGCATTGTGGTTGCATATATATATATATTGGAGTGATGATTTTAATGCTTTGCCTCCAAATGTTGAAGCGAGGGTATTGCCGCATGTCGCATTTGAGCGATGTGCATTGAAATACACTCATGGTGGTTGTATATATGAGAGTGATGATTTTAATGCTTTGCCGCTAAATGTCAAAGCGAGGGTATTGCCGCATGTCGCATTTGAGCTAGGTGCATTGAAATACACTCATTGTGGTTGTATATATTGGAGTGATGATTTTAATGCTTTGCCGCCAAATGTTGAAGCGAGGGTATTGCCGCATGTCGCATTTGAGTGAGGTGCATTGAAATACACTCATTGTGGTTGTATATATGGGAGTGATGATTTTAATGCCTTGCCACCAAATGTTGAAGCGAGGGTATTGCCGCATGTCGCATTTGAGCGAGGTGCATTGAAATACACTCATTGTGGTTGTATATATGGGAGTGATGATTGTAAGTAATCCCTAGAGCATACAACGCAGCGGAATAAAATTTTAGGATTACAAACCAGCAGATCTATACATAGGTTACCATATCGGATAAAGGTATACGAAGGTCTCACCCTTGTAGCGTGTTTGAAGCAGATTCCACGGAGCAGCACGTCCAACGAACTCCGAGTCACAAACGAAAGTTTTCACCTTCGTCTCTACGGTATCCACACGATCAAATCGGGTGAAGGGATATTCAAGAATAAGTTGCTAGACTTATTCTCGAATCAAAACCGAACAACGACGACCAAGCAAAACCTCAAAACCACCACACGATCGGCGGCGGCGGTGAAGCTCGTGAGTCTCGCGGCCGAGAGGCTTATAGAGTTAGGTTTTGTGTTATGAAGTGTTCACCCATAATTAAACCCCTTGCAATCATATTTTATATGATTAATTAAAGGCTTTCATAAAGCCTCATGGGCTTAAGCCCATGATTTAATTAATCATTATGATTATTAATTAAGACTCCTCTTAATTATTTAATTCATCCCATGAATTTAATTTCCCTTCTCGATTTAATCTTTTGTGCGACCCGATAGGATCTTGTAATGTTGGCAGTGACATAAAATCTCATTTTATGTCTCAAGCATTGAGCGGTATCTAGCAACACATCAATGCTACCCAAATTACAAGAATGTCAATGACTCGACATAACCTTTAGAACTTGTGATAATATTAACCATGCAACTTAATCCCTTTGTCCTTTGTGTTTAGATTGAACACGAGTCATGGAATAGTCATACTCGTATATCCAATCTTTATTTCTTAGTCCCCAAGTAGAACTAGAATAAATGAATAAGCTCGATATCTCATATCGACTCATTCGAGGATGGCCATGCATTTTAGTTCTCACTTGATCAAGGGCCAAACACATCTCCTGTTATATAGGAGGGACAAATCCTATCTCGATCAGTCAACATCCCTCTACATAATTCGTAGTGTATCCAATAGTCGCATTTATAGTATACCCTGTTACGGGTAACGTTTGACGATATCAAGATACATAACTCCTTATGTTGGGATCTCTGATGATCACAAGTCGTAAGGATTTCATACATTATTATCACTATGAGAATTGCATATGACGATCATATAACTATCCATGTTGCATTCTCATGGTGGGTCTGTCCAGTACATCGTTCTCTAACATGTACCCATATGTTGATTTGATATCTCATATCAATGAACAATTCATCGATCAACATATACTAGTCTCTACGTATTATCATTATCCCTATTCATGATAATACTTGACTAGGGACATCTTTAAGAATAATACAATATTATTCTAAGGACATTAACATATATATTAATTCACAATACACAGTTAAAAGAATAATATATAATAATGAATTGCCATTCATAAAACCATAAACATTGTATGTCTTAAACAATCATCTAATGACTTGTCTTAGGGCATATCCCAACAAATCTCCCACTTACACTAAGACCACTCAGACATATACCTAATGCCTAGAGATCTAGTATGACGATCATGCTTCTGCTGTGACAGCGGCTTCGTCAATGGGTCAGATACATTATCATATGTTGGTACTTTGCATATTTTAACATCTCCCCTTTCAACGATTTCTCGAATGAAATGGAAACTCCTAAGTATGTGCTTGGATCTTTGGTGAGATCTTGGTTCCTTAGCCAATGCGATCGCTCCATTGTTGTCGCAATAGAGTTCTATCGGATCTTTAATGCTAGGCACCACTCCAAGTTCAGAAATGAACTTCCTCATCCAAACAGCTTCCTTTGCTGCATCCGAGGCAGCAATATACTCAGCTTCCGTTGTAGAATCGGCTACTGTTTCTTGCTTTGAACTCTTCCAGCTCACAGCACCTCCATTCAGGCAATACACATATCCAGATTGCGATCGAAAATCATCTTTGTCGGTTTGGAAGCTTGCATCAGTGTAACCCATTACATTGAGCTCTTCCTCACCTCCATAAATCAAGAATGTATCCTTAGTCCTTCTCAAGTACTTTAGGATATTCTTGACAGCAATCCAGTGACCTTCACCTGGATCAACTTGATATCTGCTCGTCATGCTCAAAGCATACGATACATCGGGACGAGTACATATCATGGCATACATGATAGATCCAATAACTGACGCGTATGGAATCTTACTCATGCGTTGTCTTTCATCTGGTGTTGAAGGACACTGTTCCTTCGAGAGATAAATACCATGTGTCATAGGCACGAATCCTTTCTTGGATTCTTGCATGCTAAACCTTTTAAGCACCTTGTCTATGTATGTACTTTGACTTAGACCAAGAAGCCTTCTTGATCTATCTCTATAGATCTTGATTCCTAATACATAGGTGGCTTCTCCCAAGTCTTTCATCGAAAAGCAGTTCCCTAGCCAAATCTTTACAGATTGTAAGGCAGGGATATCATTTCCAATAAGAAGTATGTCATCTACATACAACACTAGGAAAATGATTACGCTCCCACTGACCTTCTTGTAGACACAAGGTTCATCTTCATTTTTGATAAAACCAAACTCTTTGATTGCATCATCAAAACGAAGATTCCAACTCCGAGAAGCTTGCTTCAATCCATAAATGGATCGTTGTAGCTTGCATATCTTTCCAGCATCCTTTGGATCGACAAAACCCTCGGGCTGTGTCATGTACACATCCTCGAGCAGATTTCCATTAAGGAAAGCTGTTTTGACATCCATCTGCCAGATTTCATAATCATGAAATGCAGCTATTGCAAGTAAGATCCTTATGGATTTAACCATGGCCACTGGTGAAAAGGTTTCATCATAGTCAATACCATGAATTTGTTTGAATCCTTTTGCAACCAGCCGACCTTTATAGGTTTGTACGTTACCATCCATATCGGTCTTTTTCTTGAAAATCCATTTGCACCCTATGGGTCGTACCCCTTCAGGTGGATCAACCAAAGTCCATACTTGGTTTGCATACATGGATTCCATCTCAGATTTCATGGCCTCTTGCCATTTCTCAGAATCATTGCCCATTATAGCTTGTTGATAAGATGACGGCTCATCCTCATCAATAAGTAGTAAGTCACCTTGTTGAGTCACAAGAAATCCATATCTCTGTGGCTCCCGGTGTACTCTTACAGACCTACGCTGGGCTTGTGTCTCTTGAGCAGGTGTTTCTTCCACAACAGCTTGCGGTGCCTGCTCTGTTTCCATCTCAATCTCAGGTTCAGTGTTTTCTTGTGGTTGAACTTCACTAAGTTCTATTTTTCTCCCACTGGTTTTTCTAGAAATAAATTCTCTTTCAAGAAATACACCAGTCCGAGCAACAACTACTTTGTTCTCGGTGGGATAATAGAAATAGTATCCTTTCGTTTCCTTAGGATACCCCACAAATAAACACTTATCAGATTTGGGTCCAAGTTTGTTAGTGGCGTGACGTCTAACGAAAGCCTCACAACCCCAAATCTTCATAAAAGACATACTAGGACGCTTCCAGTTCATATCTCATATGGTGTCTTTTCAACTGATTTAGATGGAACACGGTTCAGTAAGAAAATCGCTGTTTCTAGAGCGTGTTCCCAAAACGATATCGGAAGATCTGCATGACTCGTCATTGATCTAACCATGTCTAACAAGGTTCGATTTCTCCTCTCGGATACACCATTCCATTGTGGAGTATACGGAGGAGTGAGTTGTGGGACTATCCCACACTCCTTTAGATAGTCATGAAATTCTTGGCTTAAGTATTCACCTGCTCAATCTGATCGAAGGATTTTGATACTTTTGCCAAGTTGGTTTTGTACTTCATTCTTGAAATCTTTGAACTTTTCAAAGGTTTCATGTTTATGTTTCATTAGGTACACATACCCATATCTACTGAGGTCATCAGTAAATGTAACGAAGTATTGAAAATCACCTCTAGCTTGTGTACTTATTGGTCCACATACATCACTATGTATTAGTCCCAATAAAACATTTGCCCTTTCAACATGTCCCTTGAAAGGGGCTTTAGTCATCTTGCCCATTAAACAAGATTCGCAAGTTTCATATGATTCAAAATCAAATGAATCTAATACTCCATCCTTATGAAGTTTAGATATGCGGTTCTCGTTTATGTGGCCTAAGCGACAGTGCCAGAGATAAGTCGGATTACAATCATTATTTTTAATCCTTTTAGTATTTATGTTATAGATAGGCATATCAAGATTTAATACATAAAGACCATTCACCATTTGTGCACTAGCATAAAACAGATCATTTAAATAAATAGAACAACAATTGTCCTTTATTATAAATGAAAAACCATACTTGTCCAAACAAGAAATAGATATTATGTTTTTAGTAATAGAAGGCACAAAATAACAATCTTTCAAAATCAATGATAAACCAGAAGGTAAAGCTAAATGATAATCTCCTATAGCTAATGCAGCAACTCTTGCTCCATTTCCAACTCGGAGATCAACTTCACCTTTCGCCAATGTCATACTCCTTTTGAGATCCTGCACATTTACACAAATGTGAGATCCACATCCAGTATCTAATACCCATGATGAAGAAGTAGATAAATTGACTTCTATAACAAAAATACCTGAAGCGGAAGTCACACTTCCTTTCTTTAGATCCTCCAGATATACTTTGCAGTTTCTTTTCCAATGGCCGGTCTCACCGCAATGGAAACAGTTCCCTTCCTTTGCTATCCCTCCCTTTGGCTTCAGTGCAGAAGACTTTGGCTTAGATTTAGCAAAGACCTTCTTTGCTTTCTTGTTGCCTTTAGCTTTGGCCCTTCCTTTGCCCTTATTCACAATAAGGACATTTGTGGCCTTAGTCTTCTTAGTATTTGCTTCATATGTTCTCAACATACCAAGCAATTGTGGTAGAGTCTTTTCCATGTCAGTCATATTGTAATTTACTACAAATTGACTGAAGCTCTCAGGCAACGATTGCAAGATTACATCGGTGGCCAACTCTTGGTCCAATGGAAAACCTAGCTTGTCCAGATTCTCAATGTACCCAATCATCTTGAGCACATGAGTTCAACTAAGCTTCCTTCTACCATCCTGCACTGAAATAACGCCTTAGAGACGTCATACCTCTCTTGTCTTGCTTGCTGTTGGTACAACTGCTTTAAGTGTTCGATCATATCGAACGCCTCCATTTCCTCATGTTGCTTCTGAAGCTCAGAGTTCATGGTGTCAAGCATGAGGCACCCAACATCAAGTGCGTCACTCTGATGCTTCTTGTAAGCATCTTTTTCAGCTCTTGTAGCTGTTAGGGGAGGTTCCTCAGCGGGCAAGGGTTCCTCTAGGACATATTGTTTCTTTTCTTGTTTGAGGACTATCCTCAAGTTCCTATGCCAATCTAGGAAATTCGTCCCATTTAATTTGTCATTCTCAAGGACCGATCGCAGTGATAAAGTGCTAGTAACGTTGTTAGTTGCCATGGATATCTACAATATAAATATGCAAAATAAGTTTATGATTTAAATCATTTAACATGGTCTTATATTAAATGATACTCCCACTATTTTGTTTGGAAAAAAAAAATATCAACCCTCGAAACCTTTAGTGGGCCAAGATCCATATTTCGCCTAATCTTGAGTTAGCTTCGGCTAATCGCCCAAGACTCGGTTATTTAGGTAGACAACACTTTGTCAATTATATCACATATAATTCTTGGATAGTTGGACGAACAACACTTTGTTCAATTCATCAAATGAATTAAAATCCAACCCATGCCTCTAGGTTCCCAATCCTATTGAGATAACCTAGTTAAGTCGTACCCAATTAAAGTATAACGGATATCACTTTTATCCTTTCGCGCCTTACTAAGATTGCCACGGTGCTTTGCTTTGGCAAACCCACACATGTACAATCGAAGTTATTGACGAGTACTTTTATTTTGGAAGGCATCTAAAACTTAATATTTTAGAGGGATTTATTGATCTCATGATTAATTTGATAATTTAAAATATGTCCACTACATGTAGTTGTATACATATCTACATATATGTGTAATACTATTATCAAACTAAAACATAAGATAAATCATGCATCAACATACATAATTAAACGTGACATGGTTATAGCCCCTACTAATGATTTTCTCAAGCCAATGAGAAAATCCTATGAGTCAACCTAAGGTAACTTCACAAGCACCTTCCTTTGGCTCCAATTTGTGAATGGCCTCCTCATCCCGGCACGATGCTCCATCTTCATTGATCACCATCAATAAAATAAACTACTCTATTTACAAGATATAGAATTCCTCGATTCACATTCGAGGGGAACATAGGGGAGGGATTACATTTAGAATGAAATAGAGAAAGGCACGACACGCAGGTCGTATTATAAATACAAACATCCACAAATCCTATCTAATAGGTCAAAGGGCTATAACCACGCACCATGCTCAAACAACACATAAAGCATGCATTAACATTTAATTAATTAAATTCTAAACATTTTAAATTTAATTCTAATTAAAACTTGTAAAATAATTTTTGAAAAAAATTATCGTACGCTCGGACATCACATGCCACGAACTAAAGCGACTAAGACTCGAACCACCATGGTTCGAACCACAAACACTCGGCTGGACCATAGATGGGCCTAGGGTTCAAAACCCTAGCCCATGGCCGAGCCTTGGCTCGTGCGGCGGCGGCGCTAGGGTTCCAAACCCTAGCCGCCTCGCACCCTTATGGTTTTTATCGAGCCATCTTGTTTTAAACGCTGGAATTTGTTAGCCACGAGTCACGGTCATGCCATGCACGGGGTTTGCTCAACCATCTCGAGCTAAGGGTTCGAAAAACCTTGCTCTCATGTGGTAAAGTTACTAATCCATGCATGCGTGAACCATTATCGAGTCAAAGAGTTCAAAACTCATCCACGTCTCAAAACTTTAGAAAATAAGGCGATGATGGCCGAGCCATGCACGGCTATTAGGGTTCGAAACCCTAGCCGTCATGAGCTAGCCGTCACGTCCAATGGGTTCTAAACCCTAATTAATTTTCGACACTTCCATGCACAATTATTAGCCACAACGACTAAGCCATCTCGAGCCAAGGGTTCGAAAAACCCTAGCCCTCATGTGGCTAGCCGTCGTGTCATTTGTGATGGTGATGGCCGAAAATTGATGCTCAATAAATATTATTATTCGCCAATTATATCAAATATAATTATTACGATGATTTTCAAAAACTAAATATTTATTTTATATCATATATGAATTAAACAGTTTTAATAAGCATGCAATATAAATTCTAATATGATTAACACAATTTAATCACATAAATCCGATATGAGCCTTGAACCTGGCTCTGATACCACTGTAAGTAATCCCTAGAGCATACAACGCAGCGGAATAAAATTTTAGGATTACAAACCAGCAGATCTATACATAGGTTATCATATCGG
This sequence comes from Haberlea rhodopensis, assembly GCA_907163345.1. Classification (NCBI taxonomy): domain Eukaryota; kingdom Viridiplantae; phylum Streptophyta; class Magnoliopsida; order Lamiales; family Gesneriaceae; genus Haberlea; species Haberlea rhodopensis. The sequence continues at coordinate 318,152 of CAJQUN010000452.1, forward strand.
ATTAAGGTATACGAAGGTCTCACCCTTGTAGCGTGTTTGAAGCAGATTCCACGGAGCAGCACGTCCAACGAACTCCGAGTCACAAACGAAAGTTTTCACATTCGTCTCTACGGTATCCACACGATCAAATCGGGTGAAGGGATATTCAAGAATAAGTTGCTAGACTTATTCTCGAATCAAAACCGAACAACGACGACCAAGCAAAACCTCAAAACCACCACACGATCGGCGGCGGCGGTGAAGCTCGTGAGTCTCGCGGCCGAGAGGCTTATAGAGTTAGGTTTTGTGTTATGAAGTGTTCACCCATAATTAAACCCCTTGCAATCATATTTTATATGATTAATTAAAGGCTTTCATAAAGCCTCATGGGCTTAAGCCCATGATTTAATTAATCATTATGATTATTAATTAAGACTCCTCTTAATTATTTAATTCATCCCATGAATTTAATTTCCCTTCTCGATTTAATCTTTTGTGCGACCCGATAGGATCTTGTAATGTTGGCAGTGACATAAAATCTCATTTTATGTCTCAAGCATTGAGCGGTATCTAGCAACACATCAATGCTACCCAAATTACAAGAATGTCAATGACTCGACATAACCTTTAGAACTTGTGATAATATTAACCATGTAACTTAATCCCTTTGTCCTTTGTGTTTAGATTGAACACGAGTCATGGAATAGTCATACTCGTATATCCAATCTTTATTTCTTGATCCCCAAGTAGAACTAGAATAAACGAATAAGCTCGATATCTCATATCGACTCATTCGAGCATGGCCATGCATTTTAGTTCTCACTTGATCAAGGGCCAAACACATCTCCTGTTATATAGGAGGACAAATCCTATCTCGATCAGTCAACATCCCTCTACATAATTCGTAGTGTATCCAATAGTCGCCTTTATAGTATACCCTGTTACGGGTAACGTTTGACGATATCAAGATACATAACTCCTTATGTTGGGATCCCGATGATCACAAGTCGTAAGGATTTCATACATTATTATCACTATGAGAATTGCATATGACAATCATATAACTATCCATGTTGCATTCTCATGGTGGGTCTGTCCAGTACATCGTTCTCTAACATGTACCCATATGTTGATTTGATATCTCATATCAATGAACAATTCATCGATCAACATATACTAGTCTCTACGTATTATCATTATCCCTATTCATGATAATACTTGACTAGGGACATCTTTAAGAATAATACAATATTATTCTAAGGACATTAACATATATATTAATTCACAATGCACAGTTAAAAGAATAATATATAATAATGAATTGCCATTCATAAAACCATAAACATTGTATGTCTTAAACAATCATCTAATGACTTGTCTTAAACAATCATCACAATGCACAGTTAAAAGAATAATATATAATAATGCTTTGCCGCCAAATGTTGAAGCGAGGGTATTGCCGCATATCACATTTGAGCGAGGTGCATTAAAATACACTCATGGTGATGTATATTGGGATATGGAATATGCATTGCGTTGTAGGTATAGATGGAATGCTTGGTGAATATCCCATGAGTCGTTGTTATGGATGAGTGGTGATTTTAGATGCTTTGCCGCTATCACTTGATTCGATGATAGAATACTTGCGGCTGTCATATCATAGCGAGGAAAGAATATTTGCCGCCAAATGTTGAAGCGAGGATATTGCCGCATGTCGCATTTGAGCGATGTTAATCTATGCCGCTGATATGTCGAAGTGAGGGGTATTAGTGCCGCGGTCATGACAATCGAGGTGCATTAAAATACACTACTGTAACAAGACTAGGGATCGGCTATTCTATTGGCGATGGTTTATGCCGCCGATGCCGCCGGGTATTCATAGGTTCATTCCGCTATTCTATTGGCAATGGTTTATGTCGCCGGGTATTCATAGCGATGGTTTATTCTGCTATTCTATTGGCGATGGTTCATGCCACCGGGTATTCATAGCGATGGTTCATTCCGCTATTCTATTGGCGATGGTTCATTCCGCTATTCTATTGTCGATGTTTCATGCCGCCGGGTATTCATAGCGATGGTTCATTCCGCTATTCTATTGGAGATGTTTTATGCCGTCAGGTATTCATAGCGATGGTTCATTCCGCTATTCTGTTGGCGATGGTTCATGCCACCGGGTATTCATAGCGATGGTTCATTCCACTATTCTATTGGTGATGGTGCCGCTGTGTATCTTAGCGATGGTGCATTCCGCTAGTTTATTAGCGATGGTTCATGCCGCCGGGTACTATATAGCGACGGGTCATTCCGCTACATTTATTGGCGATGGTTCATGCCGCCATGTATTATATAGCGATGGGTCATTCCGCTACATCTATAGAGATGGTTCATACCGCCGGATATCTATAGCGATGTTTTATGCCGCTGACTCTGTGGCGAGGGATCATGCCGCTGATTCTATAGCGATGGGTTATACCGCTATGTACGTAGCACTGGATTACACCACCTACGAGTGATGGGTGGTGATTGCGTACCACTGTTGGACGACGGAGACATGTATGCTGCTATCTTGTTAACGATGAGGTATGTCATATTACTATTTTATTAGCATTATTGTGGATGACATGTGTTGTTATAAATATACTGTCATATGTTGACAGGTACCGTCACGGGATGACAATGACATAGTGGATGTCTATGTAGATGCGTAGCATCGTTTCTATGAAAAATACATTTATATGTATTTAGTCGTGTGGTTTGAGTGTCGATGGTGGGCACAGGGTAGTGTATGGGTCACTAGTTGATGGGACCATTATGCCGAGCAGGTTTGCTCGATGGATTATTTGATGCATTGTACCGGTGAGTGTACCGAATCATGCATTAGAGGTAAATATTTGTCGAGTAGTGATGCCCTTGGGTATACTCGTTGGAAAGGCTATGGCCATGTGACTGGTAATAGGAGTAGTTGTTGAGGAAACTACTGCTTAAACCGAGGTGACATGTGATGGACAGGATCACACCACCCCTGAGGGTGTGGGATAAATCCTACGGAATTAGGATTGCTTCATGGTTGAGCAAGGACACCGGGATGTCCTTTGTGCATTGGTATTAGAGAAATATTGGGTGATGACCCGCTACTCTAATGGATGTTATGGTATGGTGTACCGGGATGGAACGTATGATACGTTGGTAGGCTTGGTATAAGCCTATGGAGGCAGCGTTTTGCTAGCCAGGTATTGTAGCAGTGTTATAGTGTGCTTGTTGTGGCCATTATACTCCACGTTGGGACCGAGTTCGGTGAATCCTATGATGATACGATGAGGACTTATGGTAGACTCTTGTAGTCTCTATGTGGCATGATGATTGAGGTAGGGAATACCTCACGGGGACGATACATCAAATGTTTCGAGGGACTTGTACCGGGACAACTCGATTTTGTTGGGAATACCAACTTGAGTGTCAACAAGTCGTTGTTAATGGTTGAGCATCCTTGCTTATGGAATGCAATGGGAGTCACATTTGGAATTGTGGGATATAGCTAGTGGGGTAACAATACTATATTGATTTTATATCTTGGAGAGATTTGGATTGTACTGTCATGGAGACAGCGGGTATTGGTTGAGGTTGATTGTGAATCAACCGGGGTAAGCCCTAGTAATGTTGGACTAGGTGATGGCTTCGTACTTCCAGTGAGACGTTCGAGGAGACGTCTCCGGGGTAATGCTCGAGATTGTGGAGTACTATGGATTAGTACGGAGCATCATTAGTTTGAGTATGTTTGGTCTGATGAATCTCTGATGACACCTGGAGATCGGTAATCTCGATGACACGATGTATTCTGAGGAATAATCGTGAGGTCCGGTTGACTTCCACTGAGGAGGGATTGTCGTGTTTTGGAACCATGGTAATTTTGTTGGATAATTCGATAGCCTCCCTGTTTTAGGATTGTTGAATCCCAGGATAAACGAGGGATGGCCAAGATTCGGACTTGTTTAGTGTCGGGGTTGACATGTGTGGCGGAATGCAATTGATTGTTCTTGCATGTCCTTTCGAGAACTCGAGACCTTGTGGAGTCTCGATGGTGTATTTGGACCAAGATATGATTCTTGGAACACCCGGATGTAGACATCTTTGGAGATGTGTTGTGTTGATCAGTGGCCGTGTTGTTGCCCAATCCGTGTTGCAATGTGGTGCAACTACTCCTTTGATGGAGATGGATTTGGGAAGCGGAAGATGGATGTGGTATAAGTACATTGTAGTGTACTGGTGTTTTCCTTGGTAACGATGTATGGTTAACATCGTAGGTAAATCACAAGATATCATCGAGGTGATATCTATTTTTGGAATCACGACTATTCGTTTGATTTGCAGCTAGGGTCGGCCGACTGCTTTTGAGATGGTTAGCATTGGTGTATACTACCGTTATGTTGCGGTAGGGACGGATTGAGAGGTTTACTCCATTCCAGATTTTGGTGCGAGGTCGGTGTCCTCGCAGTTGGAATGTCGTTCATGATATGTTCATGGTTCGACGATGTAGATCCGTTTGGATTTAGTGGTTTCGGCAATACGTGGAGTACGCCGTACAAACTTCGAGGACGAAATTTTATTAGTGGGGGATGATTGTGATGCCCAGGAATTATTGGTGTTAATCCCGGTGTGGTAATAATCCTTAATGGATTTTAATTGTGGGAATTGTGTATTAATTGCGGTTTTGGGACTCCCGCGGATTTTAAATCCTGTTTTTGGAGTCGTTGGATCCAAGGGATGAGATTGTATGCTCATCGTGGTGATAACCTTGGAACTTGGTTCTTGGTGGGACCTAGGGCCCGGAGTACTTTGTACTAGGGCTGGTAATGGGAATTGAGGTTAGAGAGATGATTATTGGAAACAGATGATTTTTAATGAATCATGATGTATTTGTGGAGGAGTCGGTATTTTGGAGCTTTGGAGCTATATATACCAAATAGACTCGGTATTCCGTCATTATACGGAATCACTTCCCTCTCTCCTCTCCCTCACGCCTCTTTCCCTCACCCCAAATCCTTCCCTCTTCTCCTCTTGGAACAAATCGATGGGAGGCTCGTCTTGGGAGCCCGATTTCTGGAATAAAGGCTGGTACTCTTCTTCTCCTCTCCTTTAGCTTCAATTTGATTATAGTTTTGTGCTAAATGGTTGAGTTTTGGGTTTGATTTGAGAATTGAGGGTTTTGGTTAAAAATCTAAAATGTTGATTTTAGTGTTTTATTGAGTTTATATGGTGTATTTGAGGTGTTGTGAGGTGTATGGGGTGTTGGTTTTGAGTTTGGGTGTGAAAAACACCATGTTAGCTCGAGTTTTTCGAAAAATCGCAGGTGGCGATCGATCGTCGAGGATTGGCGATCGATCACGACGAGCAGCTCATTTTTTTTATGGCGATAAACAGTGCAGGCGATCGATCGCGAGCCCTCGGCGATCGATCGCGAGGACTGGCGATCGATCGCGACAGGGCGATGTTGCCCAATGGACAGGGGCGATCGATCGCGCTAAAAACGACGATCGATCGCCGACCGTAATGTTTTGTTTTTTTTTGGAAAATTTTGGACAATGTTTGGATTTTGGAAGCGGGGTTTAATTAACCAATTTTCGGGGCTATGTCTACATCCCAATGGGAATCTATACTTTTAAATGGTTTGGTTGGAGCCAAAGTTTAATAAAACGGAATTCTCGGTTGAGTTTTTGGGCTATCTTTTAAACATATAAAATGGAATATTTTGGGTATTATGCATGCTTAGACGGGGGGGGCTTTTATTTTGGTAATCGTCATCGATAGACGATAGGTTTGGAAGTTGAGAACGTGCTTGTGCACGTGATTGCATGCCTATGTTTAATTGGGAGTTATTTGCATGTTAGCACTTAATTCATCGGGTCGTGGGACTCAGGCAATGTTGGACTCGAACTACGGAATCATAAGGTACGTATGATGTACGAGCATAGCCCTTTAATATAATTGCAATTTTACACTGTATTGCAATGAATGTGCATGGGAATGTATGATATATGGTATTAGCAATAAACGGATATTGAAATGCATGGTTTATGGTATTTGCTACAAATGTATATATATGCATTGGATATGGTGCCGCTTTTGAGCGAGCAATGATTGGATGTTGTCGCATTTGAGCGAACATCGGTTATGACGCCACTGCTGTTGAGCATGCGTGAGAATGAAATGCCGCTGTTGTAGAGCGAGCAATGGAATAGAACTATGGAACCATAAGTGAGGTATTTGGAATATCTGTAATCATTGTTTAATGATTTGGTATTATTGATTATGATATCGGTATATAGCAAATGGACTTGTTAATCAATATAGTGATTAACTGGCATTTGGGAATTTGATGGTTTCATTTGTTTTGAGAACAGAGACAGTACAGGGAATCCCCGGATGAGGATGATACCATCCAGGGAGTATATTTTGTATTTCATAGCATTTACATTGTTGTAAATTATGAATTGTATTATTGTGATTATTGGATGTGGGATATTGGTATGCTCACCCCGTATGAGGGCAGGTGATTAGGTACATCGATGGCTTTGGAGATGAGCTCGAGCTATGGATTGGAGGTGCTACCAGGGATCGATACCAGTGACGGTATTGAGCACCGTATTTTATACATTTGATACACACATACCTATTTAATGCTCGTATGTGAGCACTATTATGTGTATATGGCATGTATGAAAAGGCAAGGGCCTTTCTCTCTTCATTTATGAGTAGCATACAATTATTTATTGAATTGCTAAATGAACTGAGAACATGTTAGTGTATTATATTGGTGCATGAGATGTATGTGGACTTGGTTGGGGAAAAACTAGACATTATATGGAATAATGTAAAGAATTTTATTATATGCATGATCGGCTATGATGATAAGTGGTTTTCCCCTGCATGTATGATTGTATGCACTAATGACATGGATTAATACACTAATAACGGGTTAAGGGCATGGGGGTCCTTACAAATAATATTCCCCACTAAATCATGCAATATCTAAAATGTAATTCCCCCTTAATTGAGCATTTAGGAGAAATTAAACAATTAAGATCACTTAGTTATATCAATTAAACCAAGTATATTGCGAAAATAAGAAAATTTAGCGTCCGGTATGTGTTTTGTGAAGATATCTGCAGCTTGTTGTTCGTTAGATATGTACTCCAACCGAATATCCTTCTTCATTATGATCTAAGATAAAATGATGACGAATATCAATATGCTTGGTCCGAGAATGAAGAATTAGATTACGTGAATATCTATTGCAGACGTTATCACAAAATATTGGTGCCTCAGTAGACTCAATTCCATAATTTCTTAATTGTTGTTTAATCCATAGTAATTGAGCATAGCAGCTTCTTGCAACAAGGTATTCTGCTTCTGCAGTAGACGTTGCAATGGATGTCTGCTTCTTGCATCCCCATGAAATCAATCTCTCTCCTAGGAATTGACAGTATCCACTGGCACTTTTTCTATCAATCTTGCAGCTGGCGTAGTCAGTATCTGGATATCCAACTAAGTTGAATCCTTGGGATACCAGAGGCCAACATTCTCAGTTCCTTTTATATACTTAAGAATCCTCTTAGTAGCAGTGTAGTCTGATTGCTTAGGATTAGCTTGAAAGCGAGCACACATACATATAACAAACATGATGTCAGGTCAGCTGGCTGTCAAATACAGTAAAGACTCGATAATACCACGATACATTGTTACTTCTACTGGTATGTCTGCTTCATTCAAATCTATTTAACAGACGAGCTCGTGGGAGTGGCTGTTGCTGAACTAGTACTCATTCCGTACTTCTTTAACAGCTCTTTGGTGTAATTCGATTGGTTGATCAGAATTCCCGCAGTAGACTGTTTGACTTGTAGTCCTAGGAAAAATGACAATTCTCCCATCATGCTCATCTCGAACTGATCCTGCATGATTTTGGAAAATTTCTAGCAAAGTTTTGGGTTAGTATTACCAAAAATAATATCATCAACATATATCTGAACCAACAGAGTGTGGTGGTAGCGTTTATCGCGTACGCCCAAATTAACCATCTCAAGTTAATAGCAGTAAATATGTAGTAGCGTGAGTAGGGATCGATCCCACAGGGAAGTGAATACTTTTATGCTAACAAGTATCAAAATAGGGGGTTTTCGAATTTCTTTAACTATAACTAATTTAAACAAAAGCAAGCAAATCACTAGTTTATCAGGATTAAAAAGCAATTCTTGGTTTTCAGCCAACTTTACCTTTGGAAATCATTCACTTGATCATCAATTTGCTAAACATATGAATTTATTCAATTATTCATCAATTGAAAACTTAATTCCTTACTTACCTTAATCGTGGTTAAAAAGAAAACATCATTCAATTCGACTCTTATCAAATCTTTAATCAAAACTACAGCCGTTAAGATTAAATCAATGATAGTTTCAAAACTAGTAAGTTTGATGAATCTAATCAATAAGAACTACAGCCGTTGGAATTAATCATCCAATCGTTTTTCCTAAGAATTTAATAACACCAACAGCAGGTAATTATTAATCTTATTTGCTTCTTAATTAGCATTAGATATTGTATGTGATTACTAGGTGATCAATCTATCAATCAAATACAATAATCATAAGAATCATAATTTGAAAAACAAAATAAAATTGAATTAAAAATTCAACAATCAAACCAAAATTTTCACAAGTTTTTCTATTCCAAAGGCAAGTATCCCTCAACCAAGAATCAAAGTATTTAGCCTTGCATAACTAAATATAAAACTAACAAAAAATGTATGAAAAACATCAAACAATCAATAGAAAAGAAAGTTACTAAAGCGAAGCACGATTCCGGCTTTTTGATTCCGTCTTCGTTCTTCGAGCGTCTTTACAAAAAGTGAAAGAAAATTATTTTAAAAATTAAAAATTATGTTCTAAGGTCTGAATCCTCTCTCCAAGAGACTGATTTCGAGTTATATTGAGGTAGGGAGGCTGATGGAGTAGGGTGGAATCCATGTGGAAAGGAAAGAAATAGTGTCTCCACACTTTCCAAAACTCAGTTGGCGATCGATCGCCATAAGGTAGCGATCGATCGCTAGCTTATTTTTTTCGGCGATATTCCTTTGGCGATCGATAGCCTCTTTTTTCACGATCGATCGCTTTGCTCCAGTAAGGTTTGGCAATCGATCGCCTCATCCTCGCGATCAAAACATACCAAATCGTAAACAATTAAACGCAATAGATGTGTCTATTTCTAGTCACATCAAACTCCCCCATACTTACTCTTTACTCAACCTCGAGTAAGTCAGACAAAACTATAATAGTTTTGCTTGGCTCATAGCATCATAACAAACTAACTTGTTCTACTTTAATGCCTCAACAATTTTAAATATGCATAGTAATGAAAGGGGGTGAAAAGTTGGAACAAGTTCAATCCCTAAACATCTCATACTTAACAGAGTAGTGAACGTGCGTGTGTGGTCATAAATAAGTGTTGTGTACAAATTATAGATCCAAAAGATGCAAACCCACAATAGTTCAAGTCATACACTAACACAAGCATACGCTTACTTGCACACTCTTCTCCACTATCTTAGCCGCTTTGCAAACATAATCAAGTAGGTCTTTATTAGCTTGTAGCTTGGTCTAGGTATTGGCTTATGAAATAAAGGAAAAAAGACATGTCAAACAAGAGATTATGATGATATGCACACTAAAAGCTTCTCTTCTTGCTTGAATTTTTCAACTTTTATTTCAACATTTTTCTTCTTTTGTGCCTTGGCTCCCTTGGAGTCATATTTTTATCTATTTTCTCAAGGCATCCCTTTTCTTTCATGCATTTCATTCTTTTCATAATGAAGCTCACACACATTTTAATCATTGAATACTTAAGTGCATGTGAATGAAACACATCATACTCCCTTCAAAGGTATGGATAGAATTCATATTTAGGCTCATTAGGGAAGGATGATAAGCTAGTCAAAGAATGTCGAATGTGGGTCTTTTGTATGCTATACAACCATTCTTTTGCATTAAAGCTCAAAAAGGGTACTAGTGATTGATTTTCTTTACATGGTAGGCTTGAAAGGCTCAAACGCATCAAAGATCGCCTATATCACTTTCATGTTTGCAAGTAGTCTAGACATACGCCTCAAAGAGCATGTAGTTAAGTTCTAGCATGTATTAGAGTCTTCTTAAGACTATCACAAAATTCACACAATCTTCACTAAGTTATGCATACTTTACAAGTCATGACAATATCGTGATCAAACTATTCAACTACTAAGTTAAAGTAAAATATGCATTAGAGTTCAAAGTGTTCCAAGGTTAATAATTCACCTATGTTCAAAAGCATGCATGATATGAATTAGGTTTCATCACGGGCTAGTGATTCTAAGCATGTGTTCATTACTAACTATGAGCTCAAAATTTTCAAAATTTCAAATTTTTTGTATTTTTAAAATAAGAAAAAAATAACACACCACTAATCCCTCCCCCATACTTAAATCTTACATTGTCCCCAATGTAAGGCAAAAATACAAGAAAAGAGAAAAGTCTAACTACTAAAGCAATAAAATGGAAAATAAAAGGGAGAAAGGAAACTAACTCCCCTTGGGTTGCCTCCCAAGCAGCGCCTCTGTTTAACGTCGGTGGCTCGACGCCAGTCCTCTATCAAGGTAGGCAATGAGGTGTCGCTCTATCTTTCCCCTTCCACCTCAATATCTTTTTAACTCATCTAAATTTCGGTTTGTTTGCCTTTGAGTGGGCGTCTTCAGTCTTTGTTCCTCCTTCAACATCTGTGGCTTGTTGTGGTCGATCCGGAGGGTGCTTCTTTTCAATGGTACGATCCTGGAAGCTAGAAAAGATAGGGTCAGCAGTATCAAGAGTAGATAAAGCAGCAATAGTATGAACAGTATGCACAGGGCTCGAATCCATACCTCCTTTGTCATCAAGGCCATCAGTAGCCTTTCCCATCTCCCATAAATTATCATTATCAAAATCATCATCAAATTCATCATTTGTATCGATAGCGTAACTAGGATGCTCCTGAGTTTTAATGGGTTCATAGATATTAAATTTTGCAATTTCACCATTAGACTCCATTGTTAACATGCCGCTATTCACATCGATAAAAGATTTTGATGTTTTCAAGAATTGTCTCCCCAAAAAAGAATGGGGCTAGATGCATCACCATTTTCCATGTCTAAGACATAGAAATCAGCGGGGAAAACCAAATTCTCTTTATGAACAAGTACATCCTCTACTATCCCCTAGGACTAACCGTGGACCTATCAGCTAGTTGAATCACGGTGTTATTTCTTTTCAAAAGTCCAGGTTTTAGTTGAGTGTAGATTGAGTAAGGCACGACATTAATGGAAGATCTTAAATCGAGCATTGCCTTCTCAATCCTAATGGTCCTAATCACACATGGGATAGAAAACATACCAGGGTCCTTGCATTTTGTGGGAATGCTTCTTTGGATGACCGCGAAACATTCTCACCTAGTTCGATCTTGGGGCACCCTTTGCGTTCCTTGTTCATATCCGCCTTCCAGTTCACCTTCAATGCAAGGGGGAATGGGGGTTCAATCATATTCAGAAAATTTTGGGAACTTACCCCGTGGCTCCTCCTCTTGTATGGGCTCTTCAACGTCCTTATCCGTCTCCTTCATCTCTTCTTGCTTGGGTGGCATCAGTACCACCTTCTCCTCAGCTGTATCTTCGCTCTTCTTCAAAGTGATATAGCTCGCATTCTCCCTAGGGTTCACTTCCGGTTGTGAAGGTAGTCAATTTGATACTCTGGCTTCAATCTTTTTGAGCGAAGTTGCCAATTGTCCCATTTGCGTCGTCAGGCTCTGGATGCTCGCCCTCGTCTCCTGTTGAAATTGCAAGCTATTTTTAGCAATAACTTTAACAATATTTTCTAACCTGTCAGAAGGAGGGTGCACTGGAGGTGGTGGAGGTCTCTGATATGGCGGTCTATAGGGTGGAGGTTGGTGCATCAGTGGGTTCCCATGCCTTGATTTGTATGGTCCCTCCAACCTTGATTGTAGTTGTTTGGTGGATGGTCATAACTCCTTTGTGGTGGCCCTGGGAATCCTCCCGCTGCATTCATGTGCTCAATGGATGTCTCTTGTAGTGATGGACATGCATCAGTGATGGTTTCACCTAGACAGATTCCGCACGGCTTCATCTTCCCCACATTGCCACCTGCCAGATTACGCACAAGAAAGTTAGATCAATCAGTTGTTGTTCCAAATTGGATACATTTACCTCTTTTCTTGGTGGTTGTCCATCGTGAACATATCCAAATTGTTGGGAGTTGGCCGCCATGTTAGCTATTAAGTTCCTTGCCTCCTCCGATGTCTTGTCAATGAAAGCTCCTCCGCTCGCCGCATCCACTAAGTTCCTGTCACCAGAAAGCAAACTTCATAGAAATATTGAATTAGAAGATGTGCACTTATCTGATGTTGTGGGCAGCTTGCACACAACTTCTTAAATCGTTCCCAGTATTCGTGCAACGACTCCTCTTGGTATTGCTTCACCCCATAGATCTCCTTCCTTATGTTAGTTGCCCTTGAAGCTGGAAAATACTTCTCTAGGAAGAATCTTTGCAAGTCCGTCCACCTGGTGATAGATCCGGAGGGTAAGTAAAATAGCCAATTTTAGCAGCATCCTTAAGAGAGAATGAAAAGGCTCTCAGTTTGATTTGTTCCTCCGTTACTCCACTCGGCTTCATCGTAGTGCATACCACGTGGAATTCCATCAAGTGTTTGTGTGGGTTCTCACCTGCAAGACCATGAAAAGATGGCAATAAGTGAATTAGTCCATATTTAAGTTCGAAACTTACGTTATTCGTGAGAGCAGGGAAAGTGATGCAGAGAGGTTGTTGATCCAAGTTAGGATTCGCCAACTGCCTCAAACTTTGATTCGCAGCCATCATGTTCCTCTCTTCTTCTTCCTCAAGTAACCTTGCTTCTCTTCTTCTTCGATGTAGTGTCCTCTCAATATCAGGATCGTAGTAAAAATTCTCTTCGTGATCAGAGGGTCCACCTTTACTCATCAACAAACCCAGTAGTATAAAACGACATAAATAAAATAAAGTGACGCTAACACAAAAGTAATTGCCTTCCCCAGCAACGGCGTCAAAATTTGGCAGCGTTTATCGCGTACGCTCAAATTAACCCTATCAAGTTAATAGCAGTAAATATGTAGTAGCGTGAGTAGGGATCGATCTCACAGGGAAGTGAATACTTTTATGCTAACAAGTATCAAAATATGGGGTTTTCGAATTTCTTTAACTATAACTAATTTAAACAAAAGCAAGCAAATCACTAGTTTATCAGGATTAAAAAGCAATTCTTGGTTTTCGGTCAACTTTACCTTTGGAAATCATTCACTTGATCATCAATTTGCTAAACATATGAATTTATTCAATTATTCATCAATTGAAAACTTAATTCCTTACTTACCTTAATCGTGGTTAAAAAGAAAACATCATTCAATTCGACTCTTATCAAATCTTTAATCAAAACTACAGCCGTTAAGATTAAATCAATGATAGTTTCAAAACTAGTAAGTTTGATGAATCTAATCAATAAGAACTACAGCCGTTGGAATTAATCATCCAATCGTTTTTCCTAAGAATTTAATAAAACCAACAGCAGGTAATTATTAATCTTAGTTGCTTCTTAATTAGCATTAGATATTGTATGTGATTACTAGGTGATCAATCTATCAATCAAATACAATAATCATAAGAATCATAATTTGAAAAACAAAATAAAATTGAATTAAAAATTCAACAATCAAACCAAAATTTTCAGAAGTTTTTCTATTCCAAAGGCAAGTATCCCTCAACCAAGAATCAAAGTATTTAGCCTTGCATAACTAAATCTAAAACTAACAAAATTGTATTAAAAACACCAGACAATCAATAGAAAAGAAAGTTAATAAAGCAAAGTACGATTCCGGCTTGTTGATTCCGTCTTCGTTCTTCGAGCGTCTTTACAAAAATTGAAAGAAAATTATTCTAAAAATTAAAAATTATGTTCTAAGGTCTGAATCCTCTCTTCAAGAGACTGATTTCGAGTTATATTGAGGTAGGGAGGCTGATGGAGTAGGGTAGAATCCATGTGGAAAGGAAAGAAATCAAGTCTCCACACTTTCCAAAACTCAGCTGGCGATCGATCGCCATAAGGTATCGATCAATCGCTAGCTTATTTTTTTGGCGATATTCCTTTGGTGATCGATCGCCTCTTTTCTCATGATCGATTGCTTTGCTCCAGTAAGGTTTGGCGATCGATGGCCTCATCCTCGCGATCGATCGCTGCAGCGTAAATTTTATTGCTCAACTTTCTGTCCAAAGACGATCGATTGCCTCCTTCATGCGGTCGATTGCTTCAACTAAAATTATATTTTTAGCCTTTTTCTTAATCTACATTGAGTCCTTATTAGCTTTAAAGCTTTTCTTGACCTTTATTTGTCTTATTTAGCTCGATATTTTCGATTCCACCTACAATTACACAATATACGATTAGGTAGCATATGTATCAAATTATCCATCAAAACATACCAAATCGTAAACAATTAAACGCAATAGATGTGTCTATTTCTGGTCACATCATGTGGTCACCCTTTGTGAACTTAAAAATGCTCTTGTCCACCATGCCAATGGTAAAGTTGTGCTCAGTCAAATACTTTGACAGAGTTTCATACCATGCTCGAGGAGTTTGTTTCAAACCATACAAAGCTCTATTCAGTTTATAAACAGAGGAAGACTGCTGATGTCTTTCAAACCCAGGAGGTTGTTCAACATAAACTTCTTCCTAGAGTTTGCCATTAAAAAAAACGTTCTTAACATCCATCTGATAAACTTTAAAGTCTTTGAATGTAGCAAATGCAAGAACTATGTGAATGGCTTCTAGGGGCAAAATTTTCATCGAAATTAATGCCTTCTTCCTGTCCGTATCCCTGTGCTACTAATCTATCTTTATTTCTGATCAACGTACCATTTTCGTACAATTTAATTCTGAATACCCATTTGGTACCTATAACAGTGTGATGCAGTAGACGTGGTACTAAGTGCCAAACTTTATTTCTTTCAAATTGATTGAGTTCTTCTTGCATAGTTTCTACCCAGCTAGAATATAAAAAACATATCTATCTTTTTGGGTGCTATATGAGGGATGAATGCAGCATGAAGAAATTCATTAATCATTTGTCCTCTGGTGCGTAAAGGAGTAGTAGTGTTGACCTGCCCAGGTAGATGATCCTTCTTCCACCGGAGCGGAGGTCCAAGAGGATTTGATAGTTCGTCTGTAGGTATTTGAGTTGGTAGCTTAGTAGACTGAATTGATTCATCATTGGTATTTGCAATGTCTACTGCAGTATGGGTATTTATATCAGTGTCCTCGACAACAAGATTCAGCTCTTATGGACCAGCAGGTACCTCATCTTATGATTCCGGGACTTCTGGCTCTAAAATGCAGTCTACCCTTCTACTGTAATCCAACTAATCATCATAATCAATATCAATATGCCTATTTTCTAATCAATTACTCAAATTATTGATTTGTAGTTCAGATGCAGTACTATCAACATATTCATCAAATTTCACATGAATGGATTTATCTACTGTAAGTGTTCTATTATTGAAACTCTAAATGCCTTAACATCATAGTAGCCAAGATATATTTCTACATCTGATTTAGCATCAAAAAGCGGTGAGATGAGTCTTTCCATTGTTGTGAATAAAACATTTGCAACCAAATACATGAAAATAAGAAATATTTGGTTTACTGCCATTCCAGATCTCATAAGGTATTTTGTTCGCTCATTTATTAATCATCGATATATTCTGTGTGTAGCAAGCTGTATTAACTGCTTCTGCCCAAAAAACTATGAGATATTTATGACTCTGCAAGCATAGTTCGCGTAGCTTCTTTCAAACTGTTGTTCATACACTCAGCAACTCCATTCTGTTGCGGGAGAGTATTCGTGGTTAATACCAAGACCATCTAGATATGATTCGAGTGACTGATCGGTAAACTCAGTACCTTTATCACTGCGAATTCTATCTATCCCACATGACTTCGCGTTTTGTAGTCTTTTCAGTAGTTTGATCAGCTTTGGATTATCCTGATATTTGCCACTTAGGAACAGTACCCACGTAAAACGAGAGAAGTCATCTATTAACACGAGGGTATACTTCATTTCCCCTAGACTTGTTACTAGTATAGGACCAAAAAGATCCATGTGCAGCAACTCTAGGCACCGAGAAGAAGATTTACTACCTTTGTTCTTAAAGGTAGATCTGATCTGCTTACCAAGCTGGCATGCTGAGCAAATCTTGTTCTTTGAGAACTCTATCTTGGGCAGTCCATCAACTAAGTCAAGCTTACGCAGACTAGCAAAAGTTTTAAAATTTAAATGACTCAAACGCTTGTGCCAAAGCCAATTTTTAGAACCATATAGGGCAGCAAAGTGGGTGAGGCTTGCTGATCAAAATTCCAATCTATTTGATAGGTATTATCATGTTTTTTTCCTACAAATAATACACTACCATCAGCAGATCTTATTGTGCAGATGTACTGGTTGAATTATACTGAGTGTCCATTATCATATTGTTGACTAATGCTAATCAGGTTATAGCATAGATTTTCAACTAGCAGTACATCTTTAACAATAATGTTACCATGGATAATCTTACCCTTACCCATGGTTCTACCTTTCGCGTTAGCACCAAACGTTATTATTGGTCCAGTGGAGTCTACTAACTCAGACAATAGACAAGCACTTCCTGTCATATGTCTAGAACATCCACTGTCCAGAAATCACTCTGAGCTCCGAACTTGCTGGATTCTAGATCTCTGCATTTAAAGCGATGAAATCATTGGTACCCAATCCTACTTGGGTCCAGACGAGATTAGTTCTTTCGGGACCCACAATTGGATAACTTTGAACCTTTTGGGTTCTGTGTGTGTCATGAAATGTGTGCAACAAAAGGTGATGGTGTTCTAGGGTGTTTCATGTGATATTGAGTGTATGCATGTTGTTTTGGTCTTTGGTTCCTGTTGGGAAGCATATATCTCTTCTGGACATGCATACAATTATAGTACCAGTTAGTTTTCACCTCTCGAGTTGCCTGACCAGCAGACTTACGTACATGATTTGACTGTTGTATTGGTCTACTGGCTTGACATAACCAGTACCTTTATGTGATACCTGTTCCTTAATGAGTGTTGGTTTAACAGGTTCCATTCCCAACTCACTTGGTTCATATACTGTGCTGGATCTAACAATGTTCATTGTTTGAGACTTGTTCTTTACTAGACACAGCTGAGATTGAGTGCTAGAGGTATTACTGTCATCGCGATATAGCCTATACCAGCAAGATCACCAGCAAGCCTTATCAACTCTAGTATTTCATCTTTTCTAGCTGTTGATGTGTTCCATATGCGAACCAACTTGATAAATTTATGGTGTGCACATTTAACTTCGTCATTTTTCTTTCTCAAGTAGACTTACTTTCTCCTTTAAGCATTCCAGCTTTCTTGATTGTTCACAATCAAGTTTACTGTTCTGTTGTTCGATTGGGCTAGTATGTCCAGTCTTGTAGTTCTCGAAGGACTCATACAATAGCTGATACTCATTTATCATGTCTTGCAGTACATTTGTGAGTTCATTATGTGTAAATTCAGAAAGGTTAGAATCTGTTACCTCACTGTCATCATTTGCCATGAGACAGTGGACTCCTTCATCTTCACTTTCACTGGAGGAGCTTGAAGATTCTTCTGATTCTGAGTCTGAATCCGCACACTTACTTTTGTTCTCCTCAGCGACAAGCACTTTTTGATGTCTGGATGATCTTATTTTCTCCTTAGACTTTTTGTAGTCCTTGGACGTTCTGTTTTGATCATCATTCTTTGGCTTAGTGCAGTCGGCGATGAAATGTCCCGGTTTAAGACAGTTGAAGCAAACACGATCATCTTGTTCTAATCTGTTCTTGAAGTTATGCTTCCTTGGATAAGACTGCTATGTCTTCTGGTTCTTTTTCATGAACTTGCCAAATTTCTTGACAAACAAAGTCATTGCATCATTACACATTTGTTCAGGAGTCATTTCTGTTGTGGTGGACTGGGACTCTGATGCAGCAAGAGCTTTTGTTGGTTGACTGGTAGTTGGTTCATCTTCAACCCGATGCCTAGCTCGAACTCGTATGCCTTTAAGTCAGCAAATAGATCGTGCATATCGATCTTGTTTCTATCTTTGGATTCTCTCGTAGCTATGGTATTAACATCCCACTCTCTTGGAAGACCCCTCATGACTTATAAGGTGATTTCTTTGTTTGATATTTCCTTACACAGGTTTTTGAGTTCATTTACGATTCTTGACACTCTTTCATCATATTCATTTAGAGTTTCTCCAGACATCATCTTGTATTATCAAATTTTTGTAGAGCGACAGTAAGCTTGTTCTCCTAGGTTTGATCATTTCCTTCACACAGCTGTGCAATCTTTTCCCAAATGTCTTTTGCAATAGAACACATTTTGATTTTATTGAACATGTTCTTGTCCAATGTCTTAAATAGAATATCCTTAGCCACATTGTCTAAGTTTGCCTTTTTCTTTTCCTCATTGGTCCAGGGAGCTCTATCATTTTCAACCATCTGAGGTTCACCACTGGTAATAGCCGCTGCTGTGTTGACTTTCATAATCTTCAATGGTCTGTCAGTCATGACGTACCACATATCATAATCCTGAGCACTTAGATGTGCTTGCATCCGAATTCTCCAGTCATCATATTCATCCTTTTTTAACATCGGAATCTTACTGAATGAGGTCATCAGTCTTAGTATTCTCAGAATTGAGAAAACCTTTCTCTGATACCACTTATTAGGATAGGAGTAGTGTTTAAAAGGGAGATTGAATAAACACTAGACTCAATTTCCCGATTCTTCTAAGTACATCAGACTGTTAAGTACTGAGGTAAGATCTCAATTGATAGCAAGTCAACAGACACTTAAAATAGTGCGGAAGATGTCTACTGGACTTCTGAGATTAAGATCTGAATGGTAAAGTGCAGAAGGGAAGTGACACAGAATATGTTTCTGGAAATTCGAAGCACATCGCTTCTACGTCTCCCCTTCTTCCTTTGCAGGAAGGTTAGACTAGAGGACTTTGGTTTACACTTTACAGCATACAACATTCTTAGGTACCCATACAGATTTGCCTAAACTCCTAGCAATACAACAATCATTGTTGTTCACACTAGTTTTTGCAACACTCACATTCAAGATCACAATGATGCTTTTGTGCTGCTCTGCAAAACTTCATAATATTGCAATATACGTTTTGAATGTTTTACTTGTATAAGAATAAAGTTGATTTCGAATTTCTGAGATTGAGTAAAAAGTCCTCTTCATTCTTTTCTTCGACGTATTTATAGACACAAAAGTCTAACGACAACTATTCTTTAATTGGAAAGGATTACGTAAAGTCAGCTTCATGATTTTCTTCCAAATTCTTTTTGTCTTCTTTCCAATTTTATTAATCAACGATTATTTTATCTGGCGCTATTGTGGCGCTGATATAGCAGTGTGACGCTCTGTTGTACCTTTGTCAGAGTGAGTCTGTATCCTTGACTGAATGCCTACTGGACAATCGATCAACTGATGTCTTTTCCATCTGCTGGATAGTCATTGGTTACTTAGTCTGCTGAACTAAGTCCAGCTGATGTCTTCTTAACCGTCTGCTGGTGTCTCATACGGATTTGTACATTGGACTGAGACACTCTTGTACCAATAGATGTTCATCCTCTGCATCTGGTAGATGATAACTCCCGGTAGATGATATATTCTATTCTTTGCATCCGGTAGATGATATCTTTCACTCTTTACATCCGGTAGATGATATCTTATACTCTTTGCATCCGGTAGATGATATCTTCTACTCTTTGCATCCGGTAGATCTTTGTAGAGTTAATCACCTTTCTTTTCATCAGTAGGCTTCTTCGATGCATAGATGTTTCAAGCAGTAGATATTTGTTATCACTAAAACATAGAAATATTTTCCCAACATGGTACTACTTATATTAGCTCGTGGTGCCCCGAACATGTAAATGCGGTACTTGTTAAGAAAAGATGTTGTATCATTTACACAGAAATGTAATACTATATTATATGTAGTATGTGCTTAACTAGTACAATATTTGTATACTTTTTTTCTGAAAGACAAAATTTATTAAATGGTGTACAAGGATACTCCAACCTTTTTACAATATAAGCCTAAACGTCTCAAAACAATCCAAAATTACCAGCCAAACAATAACCATCCCTGCACTAAAATCCCGAACCAAAACTAAAAGTCTTCCCAAAGAAGAAACACACACATGAAGGAATGTAGCTTCGCTAGCGCAACCATAGAAAAACCGAGCAAGAAATATCAGCACACAACTAACAAAAGCTGGACAAATTATGTTATTTAATACCATAAAACAATTTATTTAGTACCACATATTAGCTTATATTGTACCACAAATTATATAATTTGACAAATTATATAATTTGGTCCCACAAATCAGTATATTTAGTACTACAGAACAGCTTATATAGTACCACAGATTATGTTATTACTTACCAAAAATATATTATTTAGTACTACCAATCAATATACGATGTAATGCCCGGGAATTAATGGCAATAATCCCGGTGTGGTAATGATCCTCTATGATTTTTAATTGTGGCAATTATGAATTAATTGCGGTGTTGGAGCACCGGAGGATGTTAAATTCGGATATTTGGGATCGTTGGATCCAAAGGTTGAGATTGTATTCTCATCGTGGTGAAAAACCTTGGAATTGGGTTTTTGGTGGGATCTAGGGTCCGGAGTACTTTGTGCTGGGGCTGGTAATGGAAATAGAGATTGAGAGGTAATTATTGAAAACAAATGATTTTTAATGAATCATGATGTATTTGTTGAGGACTTGGTATTTTTTGGAGCTTTGGTGCTACATATACCAAATGGACTCGGTATTCTGTCATTTGCACGAAGTCTCTCCTCTCTCCTCCCTCTCTCTACGCCAAACCCATTTCCCCTTTCCCCTCTTTTCTCCCATGGAGGAGAAATCGCTGGTAACTTGGCTCGGGAGCCGGATTTCTCGAAGATAATCAGGTATTGATCTTCCCTTCGTGCTTATCTTCAATTTGATAGTAGTGTGGTGGTTTTTGGTTGAGTATTATGTTGGGTTTGGAATTTGGGGATTTTTGGTTAAAATCCAAAGTTGTGTTTTTGGAGTTTTTATTGAGTTTTAATGGTGTATTTGAGGTGCTGAAGGTGTAAGGGGTGTTGGTTTTGAGTTTGGGTGTGAAAAATACCATGGAAGCTCGAGTTTTTCGAAAAATCGCAGGTCGCAATCTATCGCGGCTTGGCGCAGACCGATCGCGACGAGATTCTGAAAATTTATAAAGATGTACAGTGCTGACGATCGATCGCAAGGTCTCGTCGATCGATCGCGAGTGGGTTGGCGATCGATCGCGGGGACTCGCGATCGATCATGAGAGGGCTCTGGTTGGCCACTGGATTGCGCGATCGATCGCGGTGAAATCAGCGATCGATCGCGGCTCGTAGGAAGAGGTTTTTTTCAAAAATTTGGAAAATGTCAAGATTTTGGAATCGATGTTTAATTAGCCGATTTTCGGGGCAATGTCTACATTCCAATGGGAGTGCTATGCCTTTAAAATGGAATGGTTGGAGCCAATTTATAATAAAGATTGGAATGCTCGATTTAATAATTGGTTAACTTTTGAACTAGTAAAATGAAATATTTTGGGTATTACACATGCTTAGCCGAAGTCTTTTTAAAATGGTTAGTCGTCATGGATTGACGATGGGTTTAGAGGATTGTGAACGTGCTTGGGCACGTGGTTGCATGCTTGTATTTGATTATGAGTTATTTATGTGTTTGCACATAATTCATTGGATCATGGGACTAGGACAAGGTTGGACTCGGACTACGGAATCATAAGGTACGTATAACGTACGAGCATAGCCCTTTCATATAATTGCAATTGTTGAATGCATGGTACATTATATTGAAATAAATGGATAGACATTGGGAATTATATGGTGCCGCTCTTGAGCTAGCAATGATTGGGATGTTGTCGCCTTTGAGCGAACATCGGTTGTGACGACGCCACTGCTGTTGAGCACGCGTGAGGTCAAAATGTCGTTATTGTAAAGCGAGCGATGAAATAGAACTATGGACCATTAACGAGATATATGGGATATCTTTACTCATCGTTTAATGATTTGATCATATTGATTATGGTATCGGTATATGTGGAACGGATTAGTTAATCAATGTAATGATTAACTGGCATTCGAGAATTTGATGGTTTCGGTTATTTTGAGAACATGAACAACACAGGGGATCCCGGATGAGTATGATGCCATCCAGGGAGTGTCTTTTAATATTCATAGTCTTTACATTGAGTAAATTATGAATTGTAATATTGTGCTTATTGGATTGGTGGTATTGGTATGCTCACCCGTGTGGGGGTTGTCTCTGTTGGGGCAGGTGGTACAGGTGCAACAATGGCTTTGGAGTTGAGTCCGAGCTGTTGATTGGAGGTGCTTCCAGGATCGAAGTACCAAAGCTGGTATTGAGCATGATACTTTATACATTAGATACACGTATATTTATTTGATGCTCGCATGTGAGTACTATTATGTGTATATGGGTTGTATAAATAAGGCAAGTGCCTTTCTCTTTTCATTTATGTGTTGCATGCAATTAATTAGGAATTGCAAAATGAATTGAGAGCATGTTAGTGTACGTATAAAGGTGCATGTTATGTTTATGGACTATGTTGGGAGGAAGTTAGACATTATATGGAATAATGTAAGAAATTTTATAGATGGTATTTGATGCTAGGGTTGCATGTAACCTTTTCCCTTTGATAACATGATTGTGTGCACTAATGGCAAGGGTTAATACATTAATAACAGGTGTAAGGGCATGGGGATCCTTACATTAGTGGTATCAGAGCAGTGGTTTGCTCTTTGGGGCTATTGAGGGCCTAGGAACATATAAATGGAACAATTATATGTCATGACATCTATGGAATCGTAATATAATCTGTTGATTATGATTGTGAGTAGTGGTACAGGGACAACCAAAGGGAGCATTTTGAAATGCATGGGGATACAGGAAGTACTTTGTACTTATGGTTTATACATTTACCTTTTATAATCATATGGTGGTGAATATGGATTATTATATGCTCATGCTTTGGGATTGTTCCTGTAGGGACGTTTTGGCATGGAGGGCTAAGACCAGTATTGACGGGCACCAAACGGTAACATTAATTTTATATACATCATGGATTATGCATTGTGCTTGCATATATATTTGAGTGATGATTTTAATGCTTGGCCGCTAAATGTTGAAGCGAGGGTATTGCCGCATGTCACATTTGAAGCGAAGTCCATTAAAATATACTCATAGCGATGTATATTGGGATATGGATTATGCATTGTGGTTGTAGGTATAGATTGGATGCTTGGTGAATATCCCATGAGTCTTTGTTATGGACGAGTGATGATTTTAAATGCTTTGCCATTGTCACTTGACGCGATGATAGAATACTTGCCGCTGTCATATTGTAGCGAGGAAAGAATAGTTGCCGCCAAATGTTGAAGCGAAGGTATTGCCGCATGTCGCATTTGAGTGAGGTTATTCAATGCTGATGATATGTCGAAGTGAGGGGTATTAGTGCCATGGTCATGACAAGCGAACTGCATTAAAATACACTGCTATAACAAGACTAGGGATTAACTATTCTGTTGGCAATGGTTTATGCCGCCGGATATTATATAGCGACGGTTCATTCAGCTATGATGTTGGCGATGGTTTATGCTGTCGGATATTATATAGCGATGGTGCATTCTATTTTATTGGCGATGTTCATGCCGCCGGGTATCTATATAGCGATGGTTTATTCCGCTATTTTATTGGCGATGGTTCATGCCACCGGGTATCTATATAGTGATGGTTCATTCCGCTATTGTATTGGCCATGGTTCATGCCGTCGGGTATATATAGCGATGGTTCATTCCGCTATTTTATTGGCGATGGTTCATGCCGCCGGGTATCTATATATGGGTGGTTTATTCTGCTATTTTATTGGCGATGGTTCATGCCGCCGGGTATCTATATAGCGATGGTTCATTCTGCTATTCTATTGGCGATGGTTCATGCCGCCGGGTATATATAACGATGGTTCATTCCGCTATTCTATTAGCGATGGTTCATGCCGCCGGATATATATAACGATGGTTCATTCTGCTATTCTATTGGCGATGGTTCATGCCGCCGGATATATATGACGATGGTTCATGCCGCCGGATGTATGTAGCGATGTTTCTTCCACTGACTCTATTATGTCGTTGGCTCTATGGCGAGGGATCATGCCACCGATTCTATAGCGATGGGTTATGCCGCTATCTACGTAGCACGGGATTGTGCCGCCCACAAGCTATGTGTATTGATTGTGTACCGCTATTGGACGACGGAGACAGGTATGCCGCTCTTATTAACGATGAGTTAGGGTATATTACTATTTCGTTAACATTATTGTTGATGTCATATGTTGACATGCAACGTCAAGTGTTTGACTATGCGATTATGGATGTCATGTATTGACATATACTGTCACGAGTTGACGATGTTATTGTGGATGTCATGTGTTGACATGTACCGTCGCAGGATGACGATGATATAGAGGATGTTCTACGTGGACGAATGCCATCGATACGATGAAAAATACAGTAGGTGTATGTATATGGTTTGAGTGCCAATGATGAGCACAATGTGGTGTCTACGTCACCGGTTGACGGGACAATTATGCCGATCAGGTTTGCTCGATGATTTATGGATGCACTGTACAGGTGAGTGTACTGCATCATCTATTGGAGGTAAATATTTTACGAGTAGTGATACCCTTGTGTATACTCGTTGAGATGGCTATTGGCCAAGTGACTGGTGGTAAGAGTAGTTATTGGGGGAACTACTTTATACCGATGTGACATGTGGTGGACACGATCACATTCACACATGAAGGTGTGAGATAAATCCTTATGGATTAGGATTGTATTGTGGTTGAGTAGGACACCGGGATGTCCATTGTACATTGGTGTTTTAGAGAAATATTGGGTGATGACCCACTCCTCTAAATGGATGTTGCGGTATGGTATACCGGGATGGACCATACCGGGATGGAACGTATGATACGTTGGCAGGTTATAAACCTAAGGAGGTAGCGATTTGCTAACCCAGTATTGTTGCAGTGCTATATGTGCTTGTTGTAGCCATTATACTGCTCATTGGTACCGAGTTGGTGAATCGTATGATGATACGATGAGGGTTATAGTGGACTCTTGTAGTCACTTTGTGGCTTAAAGTTTGAGGCAGGAAATACCTCACGTGGGCGTTTATACATCAAATGTCTAAGGGACTTGTACCAGGACAACTCAATTTTGTTGGGAGTACCAACATGAGTGTCAACAAGTCGTTGTTAGGGCTAGTTGAGTATCCTTGCAAATGGAATGCAATGGGGGACACAATTGGATTGTGAGATATAGTTAGTTGGGTGACACTACTACACTGATTTTATCTCTTGGAGAGATTTGGATTGTACTGTCATGGAGACAACTAATATTGGTCGAGGGTTGATTGTGAATCAATCATGGTAAGCATTACTAGTGTTGGACTAGGTAATGTCTTTATATTCCCGGCGAGACGTACGAGGAGGTGTCTCTGGGGAGATGCTCGAGGTTTGTGGAGTAATATGGTATTAGTACAGAACATTGTTAGATGTGTATACGTTGTGTATACTGATTTTGATTTGGTAATAGTGGCATTGATGCACTATTCTGGACCAGTTGTGTATTTATTGGTTCCAGGATATATTTTGGTATAAATATATCCAGTTTCCCGAACGGTGGTTCGAAGTTGGAGGGCCATGGATTCATGACACTTTCCTTATGAGGAAAGCGGTATTGATATACCTACCGATTGTGAATCTTTGGGAGATCCGATGAGTCGATTTGTGTGGTGTTGATATTGGAATCACACCATTGGTTGTTGGTCCGCCAATCATTATTCTCCGCGGGGCGAGAATAACTGGGGATTGACAGTTGTAATTGGGACTTCTGGGTATGATTGGTGATACCCGAGTCTATTGCATTGAGTATGCATGTAGAAGTGGTGCTTAGGCATGTATACCGGCGTGTGTATACGAATGCCAGCATTTTCTTGGTACACGTTGAGCATTGGATTAGTATGCTTGGATGAATGAATCTCCGGTGAGAGATTTGAGATTAGTAATCTCAATGACACGGTATATTCTGAGGAATGATCATGAGGTCGGGTTGACTCCCTCTGAGGAGGGATTGGCGTAATTGGGATCATGGTAGATCTTTACTGGGTAATCTGATGGTATCCCTGTGATAGGATTGTTGAATCCTAGGGTAAACGAGGGATGCCCAGGATTGGATCTGTTGGGTGTCATTGTTGACACGTGAGGTATTAATGCAATTGATTTTCTTGCATGTCCTCTATGGGGACTTGAGACCTTGTGGAGTCTCGATAGTGTGTTTGGACCAAGATGTGATTTCTTGGAACACATGGATTGTAGACATCTTTGGAGATGTGTTTTGTGTTGATCGGTGGCCGTGATGTTGCGCGATCCTTGTTGCGAAGTGGTGCAACTACTCCTCTGTTGGAAATAATTTTGGAAAGTGGAAATCGGATGTAGTTTAGATACACTGTTGTGTACGGGTGGTTTCTTTGGTAACGATGTATGTTTAACATCATTGGTTATGTCTTAGAGTTATCATTGGGGCGATATCTATTTGGAATCTCGAATGATTCGTTTGGTTAGCAGTTAGGGTTGACCAACTGCTTTTGGGTGGTTAGCGTCGATGTATGCTAACGTTCTTTTGAGATGGTGATGACTTGAGATATTTACTCCATTTCAGGTTTTAGTGCAAGGTCGGTGTCCTCGCGGTCGGTGTGTCGTTCATGATATGTTCATGACTCGATGATGTAGATCCGTTTGGTTTGTGTGGTATCAGTGATACGTGGAGTACGCATGTGCAAATTTTGAGGACGAAAGTTTATTAGTGGGGGATAATAATAATGCCCGGGAATTAATGGCATTAATCCCGATGTGGTAATGATCTCTATTGTTTTTAATTGTGGCAATTATGAATTAATTACGGTGTTGGAGCACCCGATGATGTTAAATTCGGGTATTTGGGATCGTTGGATCCAAATGTTGAGATTGTATTCTCATCGTGGTGAAAAACCTTGGAATTGGGTTTTTGGTGGGATCTGGGGTCCAGAGTACTTAGTGCTGGGGCTGGTAATGAAAATAGAGATTGAGAGGTAATTATTGAAAACAGATGATTTTTAATGAATCATGATGTATTTGTGGAGGACTTGGTATTTTGGAGCTTTGGTGCTATATATACCAAATGGACTCGGTATTCGGTCATTTGCACGAAGTCTCTCCTCTCTCTTCCCTCTCTCTACGCCAAACCCATTTCCCCTTTTCCCCTCTTTTCTCCCATGGAGGAGAAATCGCTGGTAACTTGGCTCGGGAGCCGGATTTCTCGAAGATAATCAGGTATTGATCTTCCATTCGTCCTTATCTTCGATTTGATAGTAGTGTGGTGGTTTTTGGTTGAGTATTATGTTGGGTTTGGAATTTGGGGATTTTGAGTTTTAATAGTGTATTTGAGGTGTTGAAGGTGTAAGGGGTGTTGGTTTTGAGTTTGGGTGTGAAAAACACCATGGAAGCTCGAGTTTTTCGGAAAATCGCAGGTCGGGATCGATCGCGGCTTGGCGCCGATCGATCGCGATGAGATTCTGAAAATTTAAGAAGATGTACAGTGCTGGTGATCGATCCGGATGAGGATGATGCCATCCAGGGAGTATTATTTTAATATTCATAGTCTTTACATTGAGTGAATTATGAATTGTAATATTGTGCTTATTGGATTGGTGGTATTGGTATGCTCACCACGTGTGGGGGTTGTCTCTGTTGGGGCAGGTGGTACAGGTGCAGCAATGGCTTTGGAGTTAAGTCCGAGCTGTTGATTGGAGGTGCTTCCAGGATCGAAGTACCAAAGCTAGTATTGAGCATGATACTTTATACATTAGATACACGTAAATTTATTCGATGCTCGCATGTGAGCTTTATTATGTGTATATGGGTTGTATAAAGAAGGCAAGGGCCTTTCTCTTTTCATTTATGCGTTGCATGCAATTAATTAGGAAGAGCAAAATGAATTGAGAGCATGTTATTGTGTGTATAAAGGTGCATGTTATGTTTATGGACTATGTTGGGGGAAAGTTAGACATTATATGGAATAATGTAAGAAATTTTATAGATGGTATTTCATGCTAGGGTTGCATGCAACCTTTTCCCTCTGATAACATAATTGTGTGCACTAATGGCAATGGTTAATACACTAATAACGGGTTAAGGGCACGAGGATCCTTACATATGCAGTACCACAAATTAGCTTATATAGTACCACAAATCAATACGTTTAGTACTACATAGTAGCTTATATAGTACCACATATTTTGTTATGCAGTACCAAAAATTCGCTTATATAATACCACAAATTATATAATTTGGTACTACAAATCAGTATATTTAGTATCACATATTAGCTTATATAATCCCACAAATTATTTGATTTAATTTGTGGTACTATATAAAGAAAATTTATTGTACTATATAATATAATTTCTTGTACTATATAAGGTAATTTATGGTACTATATAATCTAATTTGTTGTATTATATAAGGGTAAATTTGTTACTAAGTAATCTAATTTGTGGTATTATATAATATAATTTGTGGTACTATATATACTAATTTGTGATACTACATAAGCTAATTTCTGTTATCACATTATCTAATTTGTGATATTATATCTTACTAATTTGTGGTATTATATTTTTTTGAAATTATGCTCATGAAGCGAAGCCAGAATGAGGATTGAATGATGATGATAAACATAGAACAAATATCCAGTGAATGAACATTTAGTATCCACAATGTAATATTTTCATTCCTGTAATGAAACTAAAAGCTTAATTAACATATCATAAACTTTCATGAAATCACAATGTAAAAGCAATATTATAATTATAATCAAACCATTTGAATAGCAACTGAACCTAACAAAACCAAAAAAATAGACTATATTAATCTGTTTATTGAATGATCATCACAATTAGTACAACATGAAAAGAACATATGGAAGAGTAATCATTGTGACTTCAATAGGAACACGAATATCAATCCTATGAACGCAATGGAGGTCAATGCAATCAATTTCAAATCGCTCAAGATCGCTTCACATGAGGCTATTACGTATGTCATATCACCATAGACTTCCATCTTCACATCTTTGTGCCTTACACCAAACTTTGTCACAATTTGAGCATTTTCTCTCATTCCACCTTTCAAAGCCTACACCAATTCAGACAAAATAATTAACCTACATATATGCTTACTTACAATATAACTTCAAACAATATATGTTTCATTCAACACCAAACTGCATCCTATTTTTGTTCCTAGAAGTTGTTGGATAGTACTATATATTTCTTAGTTTTCACCTGTATTAATCTGCTCAAAAACCATTTGTTCGCTCAAATGGTGAAAAAACTGTCAAACTCAAACATGACAATTTTTGACAAATTTTAGAAAGAAAAAAAAAGTAATGAAATTAAACACACAAATACCATAAACAAAACAAAGGATCGAAGCTAAAATTAAACATTTCCAAGCAAATTTTGTTGGTGTGGGGGAATCATATGTCTGAAGTGTCGAGAAACGTGATTCAGGAGTTGAATAGCATGCTGAACCAGCGATCCTTCAAACTTCACACAAGCGTTCCATTCTTTCACAATAACCCATTTGCATTGCATATTTTATTTTGCAACCAATTGGAAAATAATGAGCTTCAAAGCTTCAAGAATATGGTGAATTTGAGGGAATTAGTAAAAATACATGTAAATGAAGTTTAGAATAAAATCAATCGGTGGAAGATGGAAGAGAAATAAATTGGGAGAAAAAGAACTATTTTAATCCAGGGAAGAAGAAGACAATAGGGTATTTATGTAATTAGGACATTTGGGGACTAAATACAAAAGAAAACATTATGTCAGGAAGCTCAAATATATTTTTATGACATGTGGATTGAACTTTAAAATAAAATAAGGTTTAGGGATTTTTTAACAAGTCTCCAAACAATAAACTAAATATGAACTTTATATAAAAAATTAAAAATTGTTCGGCAAGTCTCCAAACATTTCTTCATCAAGTCTCCAACATATTTGTAACTTTATATAAAAAATTGTTGTCGAATACAAAATTAAAATTAAAAGTATATATATATATATATATATATATATATATATATATATATATATATATATATATATATATATTAGTGAAACTAATACAAAGCATGAATTGAGTGAATAATTTAGAGATAAGATGTATACACACTTAGTGAAGATAAATAATCCCAAAATGTAGAGTAACACTCTTATAAGTATTTAGGAGGAACTTACATAAAGATACTTAGTCGGAAAAACATTTTTCCACTAAATCAGGTCAAAAATCATCATTGCATATAAATGAATTGTGCAACAATTCAAATAAGTCCATTTCTTTTATCTAACATATCATTTTTCTCTCAATAATACCCTTACTTTTTTAAAAAACAAGGTTTTCATCGTCTTTCTCTACGCTCAATGCCAGGAGATATTTTACAGAAGAAGAAGAATTTCAAATTTGCGTTTTTCTGGAGAAGCTAGAGAAAAATGGAGGATATTGAAGTTTACAGAGCTGGATGAAGCCGTGGAAGAGAAGATTCAGATTTTAAATGGGTTGTGATGCCTACGTCTATTAGTGGAACCAGGCCGATCCACTTCCAAACTGATAGACGGTCTCTCAATTCCGAAGCCTCGTTGATTGTGCTATGCCAGAGTGTCATGAGTCGTTCTCGTTTTATTTTTTTGTAAATGGAACATGCTTTTGTGTTTTGCGTTGTTTTTTCCTGGTCTGATAAGATTTCCGTGTTTCAATTAGCTTTGAACACAAGTGTTGAACATCATTTTTTCGCGTTGTTTATTTTCATCTGTGTTTTTGAAATATATACTGCTGGTCACACTTTTCTCTAACACAAGATATTTACCAATTCAGTTTTAATGTGTGAATTCAACCACAACTGCACGGTGTCAAGTTTTAGTATAGTAAAAAGAAGTAAGGATGTCATACCCATAAGGATTATCGGTAATTACCAGATTTAATTAGCTTAACTATATTTAGTCTACAAATTTGTTATGAATAATTGAAAACTAGAACTCAAGAAGTAACCAAACCACAACAAAAGTAAACATGAGAAAAAAAATATCAATACTTAAATTCACTTAGGTAATCCCCCACAATTCATCTACTAGTTATTATCGAGATTTATGCATCTAAGGTGACACGTTTCCCGGGAATATCTAATATACTCTCTCGAGCTATATTAAACATAATACCAATTTATAGTAAGTAACTCCCGTTCACTTAATTAACAAATCAATATCGTAAAAGTTTTGTGAAAACTTCTAGTCTTCGATTACTAGGTATCTATAGCTATCACACATGTATTTGACGTCATCTCTCGATTTCAGTCTGAAATCCAAGGTATGAGTTATTCGTTCTGTATCATAATATTATCTCTCGATCTCAATGCAATACTAATATCATTCAAAGGGTCGATGATCCCTTAAAAGCATTAAAGTAATAACACAAAAGCAAAGATAGCAAAAACTCAATCAAAAACTAGAATTAAAATCGTGGGTTCATAAAAGATTTACTCATCTCAATAAACTAACTTTGCCTGGTATTGTAACGGAAAAACAATGTTTATTATATCAAACAACATAATAAACATTGAAAATTCGAATAAAAAATCAAAACAAAGTTCAGATATACGCATAAACTCTAGACTTTCCGTGCGTCACTTGGATCTCTCATCTTGTCTACGACGGCTCCTCCAATGTTTCGGGTTAAAACTCTGAAAAAGTCCTCTATATGCTGGAAAACCTCCCTTTTATATTGGGGAAACCGAGCCCATGAAATAATGTATAAAGGATGGCCCAATTTCTTAAAAAGGAAAGAAATTCGCACAGGATTCGGAAGGCGATCGATCTCCATCAATAAGCGATCGATCGGCTTATGCATTCTGTCCGAAGGAGATCGGTCTCCAATATGTAGGTGATCGATCGTTTGTTGTTTCAGAAATTTCATCAGCTTACTGCCCTTGTTGAGATCGATCGCCTGTCTTGTTGAGATCGATCGTCTGTCGTCTCTTCATCCAGACCCAAGAATTCTCACCCTCTTTCCAATGACACGGCTCGTTTCTTTTCTTTTCCACCTTTCATTCGATATTTGGGGTATCTTGAGCAATTCTCGCACTTTCAATGGGTTCCTGGAATTATACAAAAATATACCCCAAGAGCGTAAAATTGTCCACAAATCATATAAGTGCAAATATGACACTTGTCAGCTCCCCCAAACTTAGCTCTTGATCGTCCTCGAGCAAGAATAGAATCAAAAACATTGAAGCTCACAATTGATAGGTGACATTGATTATTTCGTGCTCAATTGTTTATCTCAGGAATTTTACTTATACAACAAATGAGAGTCAATCCAAAAGTTAGTAAGAAGTGTTTTCTCTTAAATTAAGCAGCATGCCTCAAACTCGGAACGTGCGTGTGTGCTATTGTCAGTCATAAGTATTATGCAATCTTCATAGATCAAATAGTGTTAATTAATAACAATCAAGATTATCCGTGAACATCCCATAAGCCTACTTTTCAGACAACTTCTCTACTAATGATAGTCACTCCATAGACTCGGATCAAAAGGACTTAATAAGCTTATAATGTCAGGCCTAGGTGTCAGGTACAAAGAAAAGGGTAGGATAAATACAAGGAAGAGAATATAACATGCAAACTCACATAACTCTTTTCCTTGTAATGTGCCGCTATGGCTACATTTTAATGGGAGACATCTAGTCAATATGGGACTAGATATCTATATAAACAATCACAACATGAAAAACGCAAGCTCAGTCCCATTTTCAAATTTTTTTAGCACTTTTCACTTTTCTTTGTAATATCAATCATCTCATTCATCAAACATCTTGCATTAAGCTCATCACCAATATTTCATTTAAGTGCATTGAATGAGATTTTCATTATACTCCCTTCGGGTGAAAGTGGAAATTCATTTTAAGCTCAAAGGGGTAGGAATAATGAGCTTATGAATGAATGTCGAATGGTGGTCTAATCATATGCATAGCATACACCATTCTTTTACAATAAGACTCAATGGGGACACTAGAGATTGATGTGAACTAGTAAGCTTGAAATGCTCAAATGTTCCAAAAACCACCTAGACCATCTCCAAGTGAAGTTCATAACTATAAAATTTTGCCTCAAAGTGACTCTAAGTAGGTTCTAGGATATTGGTCTGCGTTTATTGTGTACGCCCAAATTAACCGCACTTTTTATGAAACTAATGTAGTAGTGAAAGTAGGGATCGATCCCATGAAGAAAGGGTATTCTCTTGTGTTAACCGAAAACCAAATAACAAAGTATCAATTAGGGGGTTTTTCGAAATTCTTAACTATAACTTAATTAAACTAAAGCAAACAATTCACTAAATTATCAAATTAAAAGCAATTCTTGGTTTTTGGTCAACTTTACTTTTGAAAATTATTCACTTGATCATCAAATCACTAAACATTTGAATTCATTCAATTATTCATCAATTGGAAACTTAATTCCTACCTTACCTTAATGGTAGTCAAATAGAAGACATCATTCAATTAGACTCTTATCAAATCGTTAACCAAAACTACAGCCATTAAGATTAAATCAATGATAGCTTCAAAACTAGTAAGTTATGAATCTAATCAATAAAAAGTACAGCCGTTAGAATCAATTATCCAATTGTTTTTCTTAAGAATTTAATAACACCAACAGCAGGTAATTATCAATCTTAGTTGCTTCATAATTAGTATTAGACTGTGTAAGTGATTACTAGGTGATCAATCTATCAATCAAACACAACAATCATAATAATCAAAATCAGAAAAACAAATTGAAATTGAATTTAAAATCCAACAATCAAACCAAAATCTTCACAAGTGTTTTTATTCCAAAGGCAAGTATCTCTCAACCAAGAATAAAAGTGTTTAGCTACTCATAATCAAATCAAAAACAACAAAATCTAGTGTATGAAACATAAAATAATCAGTAGAGAAGAGTTACTGAAGAGAAACACGCTTTCGGCTCGTCGATTCCGTCTTTGTGTTTTAATCCTCCAAAGCGTTCTTCAAGAATTTGAGAGTAAAAATCTATTCTAATCTCTAAACTATGATGTTAAGTCTGAATTCTTCTCCTTGAAGGCAGAAGAAATCGAGCTATATCATGTAAATATGGTAGGATAGGTTAAAATCTTTCCAAGGATGGTAAAACTCTTAATTTCCTTATATTTCCGGACTCTGCAGCGATCAGTCGCTTCTTCCATGCAATCGATCGCTTCCTTTATTTTTTCAGCAAAATTCTCCGGGCGATCGATTGTCTCTTTTCACGCGATCGATCGCTTGACTCTAGTGTCTTTTCGCGATCGATCACCCCAATTATAGTGATCTATCGCTTCCTCGCATAATTTGTTGCTCAACTTTCTGTCAATAGGCGATCGATCCCCTCTTCCATGCGATCGATCGCTTCTCCAAAATTACATTTTTGGCCTTTTTCTTGATCAACTTTGAGTCCTTATCATCTCCAAAGCTTCCCTTGATCTTTATACATCTTTTTTAGCTCGATTTCTTCGATTTCACCTATAATTACACAAACATATGATTAGGTAGCATATATATCGAATTATTCATCAAAACCTACCAAATATCGTAGACATTTCAGCGCAATAGATGTGTCTATTTCTAGTCACATCAAACTCCCCCATACTTACTCTTTACTCGACCTCGAGTAAATCAGACAAAACTAAAATCTTTTTGTTTGGCCCATAGGTTCATAACAAATTAAATTGTCCTCACTTTTATGCCTCAACAGTTTTAAACATGCATAGTAATGAAAAGCGGTGAAAAGTTAACTGTGGAACAAGTTCAATCCCTAAGCATTTCATACCCAACAAAGTAGTGAACGTGCGTGAGTGGTCATAAACAAGTGCCATGTACAAGTTATAGATCCAATAGATGCAAAACCCACAATAGCTTAAGTCATACACTAACACAATTATAAGCTCACTTGCACACTCTTCTCCACTATCTTAGCTACTTTGCAAACAAATCAAGTAGGTCTTTATTAGCTTGTAGCTTGGCCTATGTATTGTCTTATAAAAGAGTAAGATATATCAAACAAGAGAGTATGATGATGTGCACAATTTAAAACTTCTCTCCTTGTATGATTTTTCAACTTTGTTCATTTTCACACCTTGTATGCTTTTGCAAGGTATATTTCAATCTTTTTTTTATCTTTTGTGCCTTGGCTCCCCTTGGAGTCATATTTGTATTTATTTTCTAAAGGCATCCATTTTCTTACATGCATTTCATTCTTTTTACGATGAAGTTCAAACATATAATTCAACGAATTCCTAAGTGCATGTGAATGAAACACATCATACCCCCTTCAAAGATGTGGATTAAAATCATATTTAGGCTTATTAGGGATGGATGATAAGCTAGCCAAAGAATATCGAATGAGGGTCGTTTGTATGCTTAGCACACAATCATTCTTTTACATTAAGGCTCAAAAAGGATATTAGTGATTTATTTTATTTACATGGTAGGCTTGAAAGGCTCAAACGCATTAAAGATTGCTTTTATCACTTTCATGTTCGCAAGTAGTATAGACATACGCCTCAAAGAGCATGTAGTTAAGTTCTAGCATGTATTAGAGACTTCTTAAGACTATCACAAAATTTACACAATCTTCACTAATACTTCACAGGTCATGACAATATTGTGCTCAATATATTCAACTACTAAGTCAAAGCACAATTTGCATTAGAGTTCAAAGTGTTCCAATATTAACAATTCACCTATGTTCAAAATCATGCATGATATCAATTAGGTTTCATCATGGGCTAGTGATTCAAAGCATGCATTCATCACTAACTACGAGCTCAAAATTTTCAACTTTTTTGATTTTTTTGTATTTTTGTAAATAAGAAAGCAATAACATACCGTAATCCCTCCACCATACTTAAATCTTACATTGTCCCCAATGTAAGGCAAAAATACAAGAAAAGAGAAATGTCTAATTATGAAAGCAATAAAAAATAAAAAGGATAAAGGAAACTAACTCCCCTTGGGTTGCCTCCCAAGCAGCGCCTCTGGAGCCACCTTGATGTTCACTTGTCCACCTTCCTCGCTTTGGACACCTCGTAGTAATGCTTCAATCGGTGACCATTCACCTTGAAAGTCTTAGTGGTGTCCAAACTCTGAATTTCCACTGCACCATGAGGATAGACATTAGTAACGATAAAAGGTCCATCCCATATAGAACGAAGCTTACCTGGAAAAAGTTGAAGGCGTGAGTGGTAAAGGAGAACTTTTTGACCAACGTCAAACCTCCTCCTTGATATCATCTTGTCATGGAAGTCCTTCGTCTTTTTCTTGTAGATCCTTGCACTCTCATATGCCTCATTCCTTATCTCCTCTAACTCTTGCAATTGCAACTTCCGATCCACTCAACTCTCATCATAGTTCATGTTGAAATTCTTCACAACCCAGTATGCTCTATGCTCCAACTCTACAGGAAAATGACATGGTTTACCAAAAATTAAGTGATACGGGGACATACCTTATTGGAGTCTTATATGCAGTCCGGTAGGCCCAAAGTGCGTCATCAGTCGTAAGCTCCAATCCTTTCTTGTTGGGTTGACAGTCTTTTCCAGTATGGCTTGATTTCTCGGTTAGAGACCTCGACTTGACCATTCGTTTGCGGATGGTAAGCAGTGGAGACTTTGTGGGTTACATGATACTTCTTGAACAGACTTTCCACCGTCCGATTGCAAAAGTGTGTACCTCTATCACTAATTATGGCTCTTGGGATTCCAAACCTAGAGAAAAGGTTATGTTCGATAAAATCTGCAACAACCTTAGAATCATTAGTCCGGGTGGCAATAGCTTCCACCCATTTCGAGACATAATCAACTGCAAGAAGTATATAAACATGACCATAAGAGATAGGAAGGGGTCCCACAAAGTCGATGCCCCATACGTAAAAAATCTCACAAATAAGAATGGGTTGTTGATGCATCTCCTTTCTTTGGGCTATACTACCGGTCAATTGGCATTGCGCACAGTTCTTGCAGAAACTGTAGGCATCACGAAACAGGGTGGGCCAAAATAACCCACATTCTAGCACTTTCCTAGACGTTCTCTTTGCACCAAAATGTCTGCCACAAGCATATGAATGACATAACTTAAGAATGTCATTTACCCCAGTCTCGGGAATGCATTTTCTAATGATTTGATCCGTGTAACTCTTCCATAGGTAATGATCATCCCATACATAGTACTTGGCATCACTCCTTATCTTAGCTCTTTGAGACCTAGACAGTTCAGAAGGTAGCACATTAGAAGCTAAGAAATTTACAATATGAGCATACCATGGTAGATTGTCGCTTATGGAAAGTAGATGCTCATCCGGGAATTCCTCCTTCAAACAAAGCTCCTCATCCACATGCGGTAGATGGCTTAAGTGATCCGCTACTTTGTTCTCGCTGCCCTTCTTATCCTTGATTTGTATGTCAAATTCACTCAAGAGCAAAATCCATCTTATCAACCTTGTTTTGCTTCCTTCTTTGTCATCAAATAGTGAAGAGCTGCATGATCAAAATAAACAATGACTTTAGTACCAAGTAAATAAGGTCAAAATTTTTCAAGAGCAAAAACAACTGTTAAAAGCTCTTTCTCAGTAGTGGAATAGTTCCTTTGAGCATCATTCAAGGTCTTTGATGCATAGTAGATTGCATGTGAAGCATTCCCCTCTTTTTGGCCTAAGACAACACCAACCGCAAAGTCACTGACATCACACATGATATCGAAAGGCTTACTGCAGTGGGGTGGTTGGATGATGGGGGTAGAAGTCAATGACTCCTTCAGTCGATCAAAAGATCTCTTGCTCGCTTCATCCATCTCAAAAGTGATGTCCTTTTGTAGTAACTTACATAAAGGTGTAACTATCTTAGCGAAGTCCTTGATGTACCTCCTGTAAAAACCTGCATGTCCAAGAAAAGAGCGCACATCCCGAACACAAGTAGGATAGGGTAAAGACTGCATAACATCAATTTTAGCTTTGTCGACCTCTATACCATTAGCAGAAACGATATGACCCAATACTATACCTTGTTCTACCATCAAATGACATTTTTCAGAATTTAGAACAATGTTAGTCTCAATGCATCGTTTTAACACAAGTGTGAGGCTAGCTAGACAATCCTTGAATGAGTTACCGTAAACAATAAATTCATCCATGAACACCTCTAAAATATGCTCAATAAACTCAGAAAAGATGCTAACCATACACCGTTGAAACGTGACTGGAGCATTGCATAGTCCAAAGGGCATGCATCGGTAGGCGAATGTGCCAAAAGGGCATGTGAAAGTAGTCTTTTCTTGGTCCTCCGGTGCAATTGCAATCTGAAAATTACCCAAATAACCGTCAAAAAAATAATAGTATGAATGACATGCTAACCTCTCAAGCATATGATCAATGAAGGGTAGAGGGAAGTGGTTATTTCTAGTCACAGCGTTGAGCTTCCGGTAGTCGATGCATACTCGCCATCCATTTTGAATACGTGTGGGCACGAGTTCATCATCTTTGTTCTTTATCACAATAATACCGGTCTTCTTTGGCACCACTTGGACTGGACTGACCCACTGGCTGTCGGAGATGGGGGGTAGATTACCCCAACCGCTAAAAGTTTCAAAATCTCCTCCTTCACCACATCCATCATGGGCAGGTTAAGCTTCCTTTGGGGCTGACGTGTAGGGCTCCCTCCTTCTTCAAGTAGAATGCGGTGCATGCATGTTGAGGGACTGATTCCCTTGATGTCAGCGATGGTCCAACCTATTGTAGTCTTGTGCTCCTTGAGCACATGAATAAGATCATTCTCTTGATCATCCCACCTGGCTAGAGATGATCACTGGTAATGTATCCCCTTCACCAAGGAATACATACTTGAGATGGCTAGGTAATGGCTTCAACTCAATGGTGGGTGCATGCAAAACAGATGGAAGAATTCTAGTGTTAGAAACATGCAGTGACATAAAAGAAACGTTACCTGACTGAAGTAGCTCAGGTGTATCATCCAAGGCATCTATGGTATCTTTCAACTCATCCATGATGAAGGCATCTATGGTGTCTTTCAACTCATCCATGATGAACGACTCTACATTCTCCTTTTCCATAGCCATGGTAATAGTGACTTCCAGTTCATCATTCCTTACAATCTCAAAAACTTCCTGGGACAAATAATCAATAACATCAATATAATACACAGTGTCATCATTATTGCAAGGATATTTCATGGCATCATAAATGTTAAAAGTAACAATCTCACCATCAAATTCCATAGTAAGGGTACCATTATGCACATCTATCTTGGTCTTAGAAGTTTTTAGGAATGGTCTTCCTAACAAAATGGGACTACTCTTATCACCATTCTCCATATCAAGCACATAGAAATCCGCATGGAATACTAATTCGTTCACTTACACAAGCACATCTTCAATCACACCCCTAGGATATGCATTAGACATATCTGTTAATTGAATAACTATTCCAATAGGGTTCAAAGGACCAAGTTGGCGAGAAGCATAAATAGAATATGGCATGACATTGATCGATGCTCCTAAATCTAACATGGCCTTTTCAAGGCTGGTGTTACCAATTGTGCAGGGGATAGAGAACATACCTGGGTCCTTACACTTGGTAGGAATCTTCCTTTGTATCACAGCTGACACATTTTCAACTAATTCAATCTTTTGGGATCCCTTCAACCTATGATTTCTCTTCGCAATTCACAATTCTTTCAAAAAATTTGCATACCGAGGTACTTGTTGAATTGCATCAAGCAAAGGAATGTTTACCTCACCGTCAAAAAGTTGCGTATAGACATTTAGGTCCAGCATCTTTCCTATTGTCTTTCAATGCTTGGGGAAAGGGGGTGACACTTTACATTCAGAAAAGGAATGAGGCTTACCTCTTGGTACCTCTTGTTCCACGGTGGTCTTGTCTCCAACTTCAGCTTCCTTTTCTTCATCACCCTTTGGTAGATCTTTCTCCATCTTCTCCGATATCTCCAATTCTTTATCACTCCTAAGTATGACAGCACTTGCATTTTCCTTGGATTCACCACTGTTTGGGATGGTAAGGTGGTCGCTCCATGGGCTTCAACATGATTGAGTGTGGTGGCTAGTTATCCACTTGAGTGTTCAAGGTTTGAATACTGGATCTCGTTTCCTGTTGAACTTTTGTAACATTATGAGCAAGATCTTGAATGATATTTTCTAACCTGTCAGTAAAAGAAGGGAAATTTCAGTGTTGTGGCCTTTGAAAGGTGGCATGTATGGTGGTGGATGTTGTGGCACTTGAGGTGGAACGTGATTCATCGACTGTGGTCCATAGCTCAAGTTAGGGTGGTCTCTCCATCTTGGGTTGTATGTGTTGGAGTATGGGTCATATTTGCATTGAGGTTGCCCCGGAAATCCACCTGCTGCATTCCCTTGCTCAGCAGATGTCTCTTGAAGTGATGGGCATGAATCAGTGGTATGACTCATCTCCATACATATTCTACGCGGCTTCACTGTCTGTCCGTTTCCTCCTGCCATTTGACGAACAAGAGAGGTGAGGCTAATAAGTTGTTGTTCAAGGTTAGACACATTGCCTCTCCTTGTTTCCTTTGAACTGGCTCAGGTCTAAAGTTGCCAAACTGCTGTGAGTTGGCTGCCATGTTGGCTATCAGGTTTTTCGCATCCTCTGGTGTCTTATCCACAAAAGCTCCACCGCTCATAGCATCAACCAAGTTCCTGTCACTGGATAACAAACCCTCATAAAAGTATTGAATGAGTAAATGTTCACTTATCTGATGTTGTGGGCAGCTTGCACACAACTTCTTGAAGCGTTCCCAGTACTCATACAGTGTCTCTCCAGTGTATTGTCTAATAGAGTAGATCTCCTTTCGTATATTAGCCGCCCTCGATGCTGGGGAGTATTTCTCAAGAAACATCCTCTTTAGTTCATTCCATGTTGTGATCGAGCCTGATGGTAGGTAGAATAATCAGTCCTTCGCAGCATCCTTTAGAGAGAAAGGGAAGGTTCTGAGCTTGATTTGCTCCTCAGTAATACCAGTCGGTTTCATGGTGGTGCAAACCACATGGAACTCCATCAAGTGCTTATGAGGATCTTCGCCTGCATGAAAAGAAGGCAACAAATGTATTAGTCCAGATTTCAGTTCAAAATTAACATTTGTTGCAAGAGCAGGAATGTAATACAAAAAGGTTGTTGGTTCAAATCTGGATTGGGCAGTTGTCGTAAACTTTTATTCGCAACCACCATGTTCCTCTCTTCTTTCAAGTATCATTGCTTCTCTTCTTCTCCGATGTAGTGTCCTCTCGATTTCAGGATCATAGTTAAAATTATCTTCGTGATCAGATGATTCACCTGTACTCATTAACAAACCCAAGTGGCAAAATAAAATAAAATAAAAATAAAGTTAACACAAAAGTAAACGCCTTCCCCGGCAGCGGCGCCAAAATTTGGTGTGCGTTTATCGTGTACTCCCAAATTAACCCCACTTTTTATGAAACTAATGTAGTAGCGAAAGTATAGATCGAACCCACGAAGAAGGATATTCTCTCGTGTTAACCGAAAACCAAATAACAAAGTATCAACTAGGGGGTTTTTTGAACTTCTTAACTATAACTTAATTAAATTAAAAGCAAACAATTCACTGAATTATCAAGATTAAAAACAATTCTTGGTTTTTGGTCAACTTTTGGAAATTATTCACTTGATCATCAAATCACTAAACATTTGAATTTATTCAATTATTCATCAATTGGAAACTTAATTCCTCACTTACCTTAATCGTAGTCAAATAGAAAACAACATTCAATTCGACTCTTATCTAATGTTTAACCAAAACTACAGCCGTTAAGATTAAATCAATGATAGCTTCAAAACTAGTAAGTTATGAATCTAATCAATAAAAACTACAGCCGTTAGAATCAATTATCCAATCGTTTTTCTTAAGATATTAATAACACTACCAACATGTCAATCTTAATTGCTTCTTAATTAGTATTAGATTGTGTAAGAGATTACTAGGTGATCAATCTATCAATTAAACACAACAATCATAATAATCAAAATCTGAAAAACAAATTGAAATTGAATTAAAAATACAATCAAACCAAAATCTTCACAAGTGTTTTTATTCCAAAGGCAAGTATCCTTCAACCAAGAATCAAAGTGGTTAGCTACTCATAATCAAATCAAAACAACAAAATATTGTGTATGAAACATAAAATAATCAGTAGAGAAGAAGAGAAACACGCTTCCGGCTCGTCGATTCCGTCTTCGTGTTTTAATCCGTCACAGCGTTCTTCAAAAGTTCTTCAAGAATTTGAGAGTAAAAATCTATTCTAATCTCTAAACTATGATGTTAAGTCTAAATTCTTCTCCTTGGAGGCTGATAAAATCGAGCTATATCATGTAAATATGGTAGGATAGGTTAAAATCTTCCCAAGGATGGTAAAACTCTTAATTTTCTTATTTTCCGGACTCTGCAGCGATCGGTCGCTTCTTCCATGCGATCGATCGCTTCCTTTATTTTTTCAGCAAAATTCCCCGGGCGATCAATTGCCTCTTTTCATGCGATCGATCGCTTGTCTCCAGTGTATTTTGGCTATCGATCGCCCCAATTATAGCGATCGATGGCTTCCTCGCATAATTTGTTGCTCAACTTTCTGTCCATAGGCGATCGATCCCCTCTTCCATGCGATCGATCGCTTCTCCAAAATTACATTTTTGGCCTTTTTCTTGATCAACTTTGAGTCCTTATCATCTCCAAAGCTTCCCTTGGTCTTTATACGCTTTTTTTAGCTTGATTTCTATTTCACCTATAATTACACAAACATTCGATTATGTAGCATATATATCGAATTATCCATCAAAACCTACCAAATCGTAGACAATTAAGCACAATAGATATGTCTAATTCTAGTCACATCAAATATCTCTAAGATGCTCAAGAAATGTAATCAAGTTCACACATATTATCACTACTCCAAATGCAATCCACAAGTTCATGGCTCAGAGTGTTCGAAATATTTCTCATTTTCAACATGTCAACTCAACTCAAGATATTCACAACCAGTCTACAATCATCAAGACTCAAGTTATATGTAGAGTATCATCATGGCATAGAGTCATTATTTTAATACAGTTACCATCTGTCCAAAATTTTTTATTGTTCTTCATAGGACAATTCAAGATCATGACTCAACTAAATATTCGTAGCTCAAGACAAAACACAAATTAACAGATAGACTCCTAGATAAAATCAGGAATTAACACCAATAAACTCACAGAATCAGAAATACTAATAAAAA
This sequence comes from Haberlea rhodopensis, assembly GCA_907163345.1. NCBI lineage: Eukaryota > Viridiplantae > Streptophyta > Magnoliopsida > Lamiales > Gesneriaceae > Haberlea > Haberlea rhodopensis. The sequence continues at coordinate 361,934 of CAJQUN010000452.1, forward strand.
ACCAGAAAATACGAATCAAAAATCAACTCCCCCAAACTTGAGTAATACATTGTCCTCAATGTAGTCAACGTGAAAAGGATGGATAAAGTTATACCTGTGCTGACGGCCGACAATGGTCATCACTCTCATCCTCAGCTGCTTCTTCCTCGTCTTCATCATCGGTGGGAGGTATATGGCTGGAGAACGGGTTGCTGTGGAAATGCCAAGTTTGGATGAGCCTGTGTTGACGTAGTATGACACTCATTGGAGAAGTGCATGTACTACCGAAGCTCTAGGCGCATGTCATTTGATTTCTCCGAAGCTCTCGTTGCCGGTTGTGCATTAGTTGATGTTGAAAGTTAAGTGCAATCATCTCCTCCTCCAGTGATCGGAGTCTTTGATGTATGGTCATAGGTTCAGAAGATGACGTAGAATAGCGATGAGTAGCTCAGTGGTGTGATGCATGTGGCTGTTCCGGATCCTGTTCTTGCTCTTGCTCCGGATGTGGTTTCGCAACTCGAAGAGATAAGAACGGCTTCAATGTCTCTTCATTCATATCCCAATGCACACCCTCATGCCTACACAATTCAGTGATTAGTGATGGAAATGGTAAACCAATTGTGGTGGAACCTTCAACAGCTAATCTCATGGAGGATTTGATGATATTCCTGAGATTCACTGACCGGCCAGTAATGATGGCAAACACTTACACTGCTCTATCCTTTGTAACGACAGCGATGTGTTTGGATGGCAAGACTCTATAAGATTTTAATGTGAACCAAATGTTTGCTTCTTCTTTCAACTGAGTCTTCTGAAGTTTTTTTTATCTTTCCCTAGTTATTGAGTGTCCATTCAGTGCCCTCCACACACAAGGTCGAGATGACTTCATTATAACCCGTGTGGTTTTGCACGTAGTCAGTGTAATCATCATCCTCGATATGTGGCACACCGTAGATGTAAGGCCTCTCTACCTTAAGTGTGGATTAAAGCCATAAGAATAGCTAAACATACATCTAACAGAGTATAAAGATCATGTTGATGCCTTGAGCTATTAGGATTACAGTGGCAAAATAAAATTCCAAAAAGGATTAATTACATTCCCAGCTAAATGAATGTTATGCCTATAGTTTTACACTACTCTTAGAGTAGAGACTATACAAAAGAATCCTGTCATCCTATACCAATAACACTCCTCACAAGCTCACTGCATCAACCCGCTCCTTAGCCCTTCATGCCAAATGTACCTACAGGAACAACCTCCAAATCATGAGCATATAAGAACCATAATCATACCAACAAGATTATGATATAAAATGCATAACCGTAAATACAAATCACTTCCTGTAATATATGCACTTAAAAGCTCCCTTTGGTTGTCCCTGTACCACAAGCATAAACAATTGATTATAATGCCAATAATGTATGTCGTGACAAGCATCCATTCCATTAATACCATTGACCAATTTCCAAGTCTTATTATATCAGTGGCATAATACCCCTCGCGTTAACATGACAGGGGCATTAATACCCATCGCTTCGACAATACCAGCGGCAATAATATCCCTCGCTATAATATGACAGCGGCTTATTCTTCGCTTCTACATATTAGCTGCAAATATTCTCTCGTCGCTACGGTATGACAGCAGCAAGTATTCTATCATCGCTATGCCATGAAGGCGGCAAGTTCTCTTCATCACTGGAATATAATCTCGACTTACAATCACATGCACAATGCATCCAATGAGTGTATGCAACCATAATGCATCAACCAATATGTGTATGCAACCATAATGCATAACCCAACAAATATATGCAACCATAATGCATAATCCAATAAGTAAAAATTTACAGTCCGATGCCCGTACGTCTCACTACGTACCTTTGTTCCAAAAGTGGAGATGTTGTAGCATTTTATCTCCTTGGTTGTGTTGCTACCTGTGATGGTTCTACACAATCACACAAACCAATATTATAAGCCAAATAATAGTCCGATACCAAAAATCCCACAAAAATAACCAAAATATCCAATTATGGCATCTCGCGGTCGATCGCTATAATGTCCCGATCGATCGCCAAATGCTGTTGTTCGCTACTAGCTTGCGCTCGATCGATCGCCAAAAACGAGCGATCGATCGCCGCTACCTGTAACCCAAAAATCGTCATTTTTCTTCCATTTTCCTTCCCCAATCCATTCATCTCAAAAACTAACCAACCATAAACACCAAAACATCATATATCAACAATACCAACACATTTCCTAGCATAAAACCATAACCCAACCTCATACAACATATACCCAAAAACAAACCCATTTTTCCCCAAATATTTCAACCCATTTCAAAACAAAACTTCATAAAACCAATAAGGAGGGATCCATTCCTCTTTATGCTTCAAATCCTACCAAGAAATCCAACAAATGAGATTTTGCAAAGGTTTCTCCTCCTCTCCTTTGAGTTGGACGATTTTGGGGTTGGGGTTAGGGCTTGGGAGTGATTTGAGAGAAGTGAGTGGAGTGTTGGGGAGTTGGGGTATTAGGGGGTTTAATTAAAATTATGCCCCGATATTTAGGATGGTGTATAAAATATCCTCAACATGATATTTTAAAAGCATTTTCCAAGAATGCACCAAAATTCAATTAAACATGCTTCACCAACATAATTAATATCCACTTAAATAAACCATACCAAACCCATTTTCCCAACATGCATCACATGCACCGTGAAATGCATTACCAGGCGACGCCCACTGCATGACTAAGCATTTCACCATAATAATTAATTCAACACCAAATTAATTAACACCATAATTATCACATAAACATAATTAATGCCCAAATACACATAATTATTTCGGGGATATCACAGTAGATGCTATTGAGTCATGCACTATCAAACCTGATGCGCCTCCTACGAATGGTGAGATTAGGTAAATCCGGACCCACTGTAATTGGCATAAAATTCTTTGACAACTGGTATCACTTCATTACATGGTGGTCTAACAAACCCCAACCAATTTCTTTGTTCCGCCTCTCGGAGTATAGCGGAATTGAAAGTTTACATATCCATTCCTCGCTCCTTTACCAAGGGCTTATAACACAATTTTTCGTAGGAATCTTCAGCCTCTTGGTTGAGTCTACCAGTTCACGTTTTGATTGCATGCACCAGTAGATTCAAAGGTCAACACTAACTTGTTTAAAATCGCCACCTTATTTCCAATTACGTACACCAACTTGGTGTGTCTACTGGTGCATGTTATTGTTGCGTGCACCATTAGACTCAAAGAGTTTTCCAGACAGTTTTACAGTTTGTGGATTTACAGTTTTAAGTGTGTTACGTGCACCAGTTGAGTCTATCAGTACACGAATCCATAGTGCACCAATAAACTCAACCGGTGCAAGCAACACACGTGCACCGTGAGGTAAGACACTTAATAACAATTAAGTCAAGGGTGCCTTTAGCATTCAACAGCATGCACATGCACCCCAATAATTAAACACTTTCACAACTACAGTAAATCGGGTGAAATTGACCATAACAAACACCCATACACATACAAGCATAAGTGCACCACACAGCTACATTGACAAAGAAGGAAAACCCTCCAAAAATGCAGAAGCAAAATGTTGAGAACCTACCGATGCACGTATGTGTATGTGTATTTCCTTTCCCCCGGTGCACATACCTACCGATGCACGAACGTGTATAGGTATTTCATTTCCACTAGTGCACATTATACTACGTGCACCGATAGAAATGAAAGGCCAATAACTACCGGTATACGTATGTGTATGGGCATTTCCTTTCTATCACTGCATGTAATACATATGTGCATCCGTAGAAAGGAAATGTCCATACCCTACTGGTGCATGTATGAGGTGGTGATGCACGTGAACCACCACCTTTTATATGGTTGTTTTACATGTATTGGTGCACGCACCCATTTTTTGTATGCGCCATATCTTCAACACTAAAATTTCATTCAAATAATTAACCGAACATCTCAAATGCGTAGTAATTTCAGGTTATAGATTCTAAAATCTCAAATGCGATATTCCAGTTTCGGGTTTCACATTCAAAAAAATTATGTAGAAGAAGAAAAAATGGTGGAGAAGAAGAAGGCAAGTTGAATTCCCTTTGATAGCAACAACTGTGTAGAATTTCAGAAAATTTATTCAAACAATGAAAGAGTAGAAAGAAGAAGAAATGGTGGATAAGAAGAAGATGAGTTGTATTCAGGATGTACTCCCTTTGATTTGTAGGGTTTTTTCGTAACTTCAACAAATAATGAACTTATATGAAATCAAGTTATTTTGGTGGCATTAAACAAAAAAAGTTTCTCCATTTGGTACCGACAGGAAAGTCTTCCTTTATTTATGTCATATTGTTGTGTTTAATCAGTCCATTATCCATACTTGTCACCAAAGCAAATCACACCACTATCCATACTTGTCACCAAAGCAAATCACACCACAAGGAAGTCAAAATTATTATAACAAAAATTGTAAAGCATATTATATTTTTTATTTGGTTTGTTTCCATTCAAAAGAACTATCAAAGCACCATTTCTGGTCCTCATAAATATATATATTTAAACCGCATTTAAACAATTGATTTACATTTAATACAGTTTACCTCTACAAAAAATTATGAATTAGTATTTGAGCCTAAATAGATATAAAGTTATGGTTTTCTCTGTTTTCAAAGAATTACAGAGATGATTTTAGATTTTACACACATATTCACGAAAAAAAATATGATTCCTAAAAATTGATAATGAATCGCGTGAAAAAGAACAAGATCCAAATAACTTCTTTTTTTTTTTTTTCTAATTTATAAATTCAAATAAAATGGAAGAAAATAGGCAGATTTTTTAGTGAATTAATTAAACAATATTTTTGTTATTAGAATATACAAAAGTTTGAATCTATATTGAAAAAGATTAAAAGAAAAGGGAATTTTTAAAATTAATATAGAGTTTTGTATCGATCCGATGCCTAAAGTATGAAAACTGTTGTCTAGGATAGGTTTGGCATGGTTCCAAAACCGACATATTGAGTTTTGAAAACACGAATAATCTTTGCTTTGAAGTGAACAGAACTTGTTGTGTTGCTAATTATTTTTTCAAGTCTGCATGTGACATATCATGATTAAAAGCTTGATGAAAGCAAAGAAAAGGTTTGAAGTCATCTTGCTGAAAACATCAAGATGAACCTAGCTGAACTCCGATTGTCGCTTATTTTTTGGATCATATCAGATATGGAACTGACGTACTTACAGAGAGGTTGAACAACTAACTCAATTTTCCAAAAGCCATATTTCAATGTAGCATGGCTGATACAAACTATAACTATGAGCAAAACCATTTGGAAGTCTTAGATGAACTCTCGCTGGAAGGAGCAGCTTTGGTAATTTGGTCATAACTTTCACCTGGGTTATCGAAACGTAGCGATTCAGCATGAGTTAGAAAGCTAAGAAGAATATCTACAGATCATCTTCAGATCAGATGTGCTTAATCGGATTCTCAGATGGTGAAAATATGACTACAAGTTGATGGTCCTGCTGTTGAAACATTCTACGTTACAGTAGGCACACATTCTAGTATCTCGAGCAGGACGTTCTCGTATGATGTCAAAATCGAGTTTCTTGCTTCTATGAAAAGCTAACACAAAGGTCTACAACTTTCATGCCCATCTCTTGGCCCAGAAATCAACGAATCAAGAGCTATATTCAAGAGACCGGGCTTGTTAAAATGTAAAAACAAAGTTACCCGGCTGGACAACTTTGTACCTTGCCATTGCGACCTACCTGGTGGATCCAATCTACCTGGGTAATATCTGCAAGGTACTTAGCTGGGTCTAGCAAGACATCAAGTAGAACTTCAAAAATGTCCCAGAACCAGAATATGAATATTGTAATGTCGTTAATCGTACAGAACCTTTTCCAATGAGCAAATTCTTGTGTCTAATGTATATATTAATGTTGGAGGCTATTATACAAGACTTGGAAGCACAAATCAGACGATTCCAGCTAGAATCCATATTGGAGAACTTCAAAGATGCATTCTTCTAATTGAAGTACACACCCACACCTTTGGCACATCTCACCAAGTTTATATTAAATTAAATAGGATCACTTGTGCCAACCCACTTCACTCTATTCATTGTATTTGTGAGCTTAATAGATGAGTGAAGTCTTTCATTGTTTGACATGTTCTCTAAACAGGGTCTTTGCACATCAAACATTAAAGAATATGTAAGTTGAGAGGCTAGAAGTTTAGATCGTGTGATTGATCAAAGTGAGTTTGTAAAAATAGTTATAAAAATCAAAGTCTTATATTGTAATCCTTCCATGCGGTGGAAGAAGAGGAGGAATAGAAGATTACACTACCTTCGAACTTCATGAAACAAACTTGTGTGCATTTATTTTATGTCTCACTTTACTTGCTATTTTTCTATTAAATGATTGTAACTTGTTTAATCAGTTTCAGAGTAAATTGGTTCCCGTGTCTTCCCCTTGCTTTGAAAACCAAACGCGATCTAGTCTCTCAATGCAATCATTTCAAGAACGCAATTTATTGTAGCTCAGTTGACTAGAATCAACTGCATGTGGACTTGCCACCGACATCCTTATCATTTTTGTTTCCAATGAAAGCTGAAATCAGAACCGAAATGTTTGAATACAGTAATGATTACAGTTTGAATTGATTTAGACTAAAAATTATTCTTTAATTGATTTAGACTAAAATTTATTCTTTAAATTTAAAGACAAAAAGAAAAAGTTATACAATATAGTGAATTGAAACTAATTGTTCAACAATTATACTATAAAATGATATTAATATTTCGTTCTTTTGTTAAAAAAATAAAAATAAAGGTTAAACTTAATTTATATAGACCTAATAGTTTAATTACATAATTTTAGATGTTTATATGTGCTACAAAAGTTGACTATTAAGAATTTGGTCTTGGTTCTGGAACCGAAATCAGAAAACGGTTTTGATTTTGGTTTTAGAGACACGATTGCAGTTTTGGCTCCAACATGAATCGTGGCCAGGTTTAATCGGGGATAATATTTTTTTAAAAAAAAAAAACACCCTCATTATACAATTTTTTTGTTGAAACAAACCATATATTTATTAAAGAGTCACCAACTTGACAAATAAAAATCAGGGCGAAAATAACAACCTTAACACCCAGACAAGCCTAACCAGGAGAATAAATGAAAGAACAGAAGTCAAAACACAACCTCTTAGGTAAAGTGTTACAACCAAGTGGATGAGAAAGTGAATCACGACATAAACACTAGACAGTGACCAGAAGGGGGCATAACCATTGGTGCCAAAACATGTCCCGTCAAACCAAGAAATCCAGAGTGTGGCCAAGCAAGCAAACCGTCTTTCATAACAAATGAAGGTACAAATGTGGATTTACGATGAGCATAAACTGAGAAAGAGACGACAAACGCACAAGCCATCGCATACAAAATCATTACTAGAAGCCAAACCACTGGATGGCGCACGAACCGCAAGACACCCTAGTCAAAATCATGCAGTGCTCTAGCAATGAAACATAAAAAGATAAACACCGCCATATTGACAACATATGATCACAGAGAAAGTCAATGACAAACACCCTAGGACAACTACACACATATTACGACGACCAATTAACACATAAACTAGAGAAATACATTGTAGACAAAGATTATGCATTAACAAAAAGGGGGAACTCGTATGACTGATCAGTTGCACGCGAAATAGTGCCTGGGATGCCCCCAAATTCTGGACATGCCGACCAAGGAGCCTCATGTCGAGCGGTGGGGTTGCCACGCAACCACCGCTGGTACAGGAAGAGGCGTCCAAAGTCGGGCGAGAAACCCCATCATAAGCCACAGGAGAAAATACATATAGCAGTCAACGCCGCCACTGCAGAATTCTCTGACCATCGGAAATGCAAGGCGGCGGGAAATCTCCAAAAAGAACGTAACACAAGCAAGCAAAACCTAGAGAAATCGAGAAGGAACCAGAATACGGTGTATGAACGACCTTCCAGCCAGCATCAGTGACAACCCGTTGGTTTTGCTCATCTACAAATTACGGTTATTCGAACCACTTTTACGAAGATATGATCGGACTCTGGTTTTTGCTTCACTAATTTTGATAAATTTGTAAATATAATTTTTTTGAAAATCCTTATATAACTCTATTATATAATTTGTCATAAATTAATAGTTTTCTAAAATTATAGGGATTAACTATTAGATTACAAAAACAATGGTAACATGTATGTTTCGATGATAATAAAACGTGGTTGAATTGCTACATATTTTACAATTTGTTTATGGCCCAAAAAAGACTATCGGACTTACAAATTGGATGTTACAAAACAATATTGTTGAGATTAGTCTAGATTCTGAAATATAACAAACAATATTACGACACAAATTGGATGAAGAGAAATACCAAAGATGTTACAAAATAACAGGGCCCAGTCATAGGAAGTAATATTAGTCCAATCTTCGATAAAAACACATTGAGATCTATCCAAAATAAACAAAATTGTAGACAACACCGCAGTACATTAAGGTTTTCTTATTGAAAAAAAATGTTCGTTCAAGCTCAAATTGATAATGACCATCTCAAATTCCAACAAGTAAAAACGATGAAACAGTCGAAAACCTAGACAAGTTAACTACGAGGCACCCCGTCAAACCCACCAGAACCTCGGCCAAAACCAGGACGTCCACCGGCACCCTGCATTGTGGTAGAAAATCAGTTTTTTTATATTATGGATATTCGTAAACTTGAGTCACTTAAATTATTTCTATGTTTTCATGCAAGACATGCAAAGATTAGAAGCAACACAGATATGTTAGACTACACTGGAAGAAAGATTAATGGAAAGATCAAGGGGGAATTTTCTAATAGGAAAAATATGCAAACTCTCGACACCCCCTATGCAAAGGAAGAATATTGATGCATTTTAGAGAAATCCAATCGAATGTTGAACTAGAAAAAGAATATTAGGGAAATATAATTTCACGTAAATCTACAACCCCAACCAGTTCCAGAAACACCAGAAAAATCACATACTTTTTCATATACAACACAGTACAGACTCAACAAAGGTTCGACCAATACTCATACGGTTTCAACACATCAAGCTTTGTTTTATTTTAACCTAAACAAGATCAAGGTTATTCTCATTGTAAATATGCATGTTGCTTGATTCTCAAGTCCTTGAAAAGTAAACATTAAAATATATTTCTTGTGTGCATAAAACAATTACATTATAAACACACCATTATATAATCTCACAGACCGAAGTGCTAAACCAAAAGAGCACAGTTATGCGGTCCTGAATCTTTATAAAGGGTACATCATGCTCTCAAACAGGTATTACAACACAGATCACAACAGACAAACTCTTATCAGAACAAGGGTAAGGGAAATTACGAAAGAAACTTATTGCTGATCGAGAAAGAGTTAGCAACAGAAAATTGAAATTACCCTGAAGGCAGGTTGGTAATCAGCTGGTGCACCACCCTTCTCACCACCAAATTCACCTGGTGGCCCTCTTGGACCACCACGGTAGCCATCTCTATCACCAAATCTAGGTCTATCACCCTCAAATCTTGGAGGTCCACTAAACCATTAAAGACAACAGTGCATAATCACTAAACTATATAAGGAAGAAGAATGAAAAATTCCACCCATCAAAACTTAACAAATTGCATATCTCAACAAAATATAAAAAAACAAAATGACTCGTAATTCCTTTAATATCAAGAAATCACAAGACGAAGGAGCTTAACAGTTCATGACAGCCCAAATTCATACCAAAGCGACAATGAACAGCAAAAAAAAACTCGTAACACATATTTTTATCATTAAAGTAAAAACAAGATCTCATTGAACAGCAGACACAAATATACAGCCAAATATTATTTCTAGTATCATATTAGGACATGTTCAATCCTCATGCTAAGAAAAACACATCCCAGTAACATAGACATGCCAACAAACAATCAAAAGCATGAAAACAGTTACAATGCAATGCCATCGAGTAAGGCAGGAGCCTGGATTCTATTAAGGATCGCACAGTATTCAGGGTGAAAAATTGAACTAGTGTGGCTGACTCAATATATTTAGGTGGTGAAACTTTAACTTTATGAAAAGCATGCAAAAGTTCAACCTCTTTTAATTGGTGACCACCTCTCTTGCCCGGTTCTAATACTAATATAATGATTCACAATTAACTAGTCAAATTGATATTCTATCATCATTAACCTTAACATAGTCAGAATTACCTAACTAAGCAAAAGATATAGTTCCACTAACCCATTAAAACAACAAACATATACAATGAACAACATTATATATCCTTACCCAGGTCTATCTCCTGGGGGACCACCCATTGGACGGCCGAGTGGCTTGGCAGACTTCTTCAGCGTGGCAGGCACAATTTCTGATGGAAGGTTGAGGTATGTGCGCAAGAATTCAATTCCATCATTGGTAAGATACCAATAATAATGCATCCATGCGAAAGTCTCGCGCACATATTCCTTCGATTTGAAGCTCTGCATAAGCTTAATCACCTGGAGATTGGGAACATCAATTTCCGGATGCTTCGCCAGATTAAAATCCTTCTTCGCATAGCACACACCCTCTGTAAACATACAAAAATGTATCACAAATCGTATGAGCATAATTCAAGGCGCTTAAACCAAACTACCACGTTAACATTCGAAACGCAAATACGCGTAACTACGCCGAATAATAATTGCATGCATCAAACTCTATACACATGCACAATTCCAGAATACTACAACATTAATCTGACCTTGGAAAAGATACTTTGAGATCTCTCTCCGGTTCTTCTCTGGGATAATCTGGACGAGAAATTTAATCAAAATAACAAACAAATCAATATAGAGGGTAAATTATATAAAGTAAAAACGAAAAACAAAAATTTGCGAGATTAACGGCTAATGAGATGAACAGCCATACCATGGCTACTGAGCAGTTAGGCAGAAAGAGCAGCTGATGGAATTCCGTGTGGTGAGCAAAATTAAACCCTAGGCAATAGATATCTTTTATTGGTGGGCTTCTATACTGGGCTTGGGTTAATTTGTTTTGGACTAAGCCCATTTATGTTTTTTTTAATTCAATTGATTTGAAAAAAACTTGGAAATTAAAAAAAAAAAGTACAATTAAATAAATGTAACCTTTAGTTTGATGGATACTATTTTTAATTTTTGTTTTCTATATTCACGAATATCGATATATTTAATTATAAATTTTTCAATCAGGTGTCTGTTTTCATATATTGTTGTTTACATAATTCGCAGTTCGCAGTTAGGTGCTAAGACTAGGGGTGCTTAATGAATTGGTCGGGTCCGGAATCGGCCGGTTTCGGATCCGATAATCCCGAAATCGATCCGATCCGTTAAGGAATCGGTTTGGATCCGGTTCCGGTCCAACTAGTTGTGCCACTATGAAATGTAAGATTAGACCATCATTGCTCGAATTGAAGCACTTGACATATCTTGATACCAAATTCAAAATTCTCGGAGTTAATTAGTACTTTTGACAGATTAGTGTATCTCAATCTTTCCGACGTTGATTCAAGCAGACAAATTCCACATAGTATTGGAAACCTTTTCAAGTTGATATATCTTGACATTGATTCCAATATTGTCACCATAGTAAAAACATTGGTTGATCCCGAGGGTGGTCGCATAAAAAAACATAGCGATCAAAATGTAATTTTTGAAATAAATATTTTTTAATGTTTTTTTTTTGTAAGGTGGGGCTAGTGCCCCTTGTCTTAAGCTTCCTCGGTTCCTGGTGAAGCCTCTTGTGTTGGTTGACTAAAAGACCTTACCCTCCGGGGCATAGATCTCGAAAACGCATTCTACTGATTACAAGCAATCAGTAAATTAAGCTTCATAAAAGAATTACACTTGACAAATTGTGGACTTCAAGACATCGACCCTTGTTCTTTCCCATGAATCAATGGTACTGCTCCTCTTGCTATCTCATCTTCAACGTTTCAAAGGTGGGATTCCTAAATTAACTATTCTGGTTTTTGGGAAGTGTTTCTGGGTAGCATTATTCAAGTAACATCATGTGTTTTGATAGGGGAAGCAAACTCTTCTCGAGTTCAAAGACGAGCTTGTTGATGAATAAGAACTCTCTTCGTGGGGAGTCGGAAAGAATAAAAGAGAGTGATGTAGATGGAGAGGTGTTCGTTGTCACAACTTAACTAACTAATCACGTTACACCTATGTTGCACCGATACTCCAAAAAAATTTGCGATCAAGTATCGGATACTTCTGGGATACGGATACGCGAGGATACGGCATCGATACGTATCGGATAAAAAAAATAGGGTGAAACTGTATTAAAATTAAATTATTTAACTAAATCTCTATTTCCTAACCACTTTAATGTGTTTATGTCGATTATATGCTTGAAATTTTTAGATGTCATGGATTAATATTTTACCATTTGTCGTGAAGTTAGTGAGTTTGCAACTTTATTCTGATTTCTAATGTGTTTAATGTTGATTATATGCTTGAAACTTGATTTATTACAAATATTATTAATTATATATTTATATATATATAAATAAATTAATAAAATTTACCTTATCCGGACGTATCGTACCTACAAAGTTTGAAAATCCCGTGCAGTCATACCCGTATCTGCGTATCCACATATCCCCGTATCCGTATCCATGCAACGTAGCGTTACACAATTGAATCTGAGAGGTCCTCCACGGTTCTCGTAATGTGGGGTTATTTCCAAATATAATGCACCCAAATTTGGAAAAAATCATTCCGAATGCCAGATCTAGCTGCCCAGTTGCTTTGGAGCCCATTTCCCTATATAGAGTGACATATTCTACTTTTTCTTTGGATTTCACACTAAGATTAATGAATTCTAAAATGATTCCATATATTAAGACGTGGACCTCACAATCAGAAATAAATGGATACAATTGATCATAGAGTTAGGGCAATATGGTACATGATTATGTATGATTTTCAACCCAATTGGTATTTACGTCATATTAAAAAATTAAATACACCATTTATTTATTAATTAGCACATTATTTATTTTATATATATGTAAAATTAACCATAATCAAGTAGCATGATAGTATATTATTTGTTTGTTCATTTTAAAATTTTCCTAATATTACCCTCAATTAATTTCTGATATTAAGCTAATTAATATTCATTGACACATAAAATTTTAGTTTATTTGATGAATTTTTTATCATATTTATCATATAAATTTTTTTTTTTTTTGATAAATAAGGTTTATCGAGTATCGAGTTTCATCACATCATATTCCGGTTTTCAGCGGATTGGTACCGAACCAATCATGAATTGTAATAAATTGATGAATTGATATATGAATTATGAGAAAAAAAAATCATACTTTATTGAATTTGAAACATATGTAAAGAAAAGTTACAACATTTGAAATTAATAAACTAATTTATATTATTTATCATAATTTATTAGTATTGGTTTAACATATTCGTTTTCTTCTTCGGAACCTTGGCCTAAGAAATCGTCGACTGTCATTCTATTTTTTACTCTTTGACTCAGCATCAAACTAATCATTGAGCAATGTAAACATATACAATGATTGAGAAGAAAGACTACTCTCGTGGTCTCCAATGATTCAGTCACGTGTTGTGGCTGATTCAGATGCTACACTTGACCATCGCACATCAAATATATCTCTAGTCATTTTGGATAAGACATGATATTGTCTTGAATTTACTTTCCACCAGTCTAGTACTTCAAAACTTTCATCAGTTATAAAAACTTGACTATAGAAGAACTGCAACTCGTTCGACCTGCTCGTTGCCACTCCTTTTCCTCTCAGCTTCTCCTTCCAAGACTCCTCAGTAGAATAATCTCTCCGCTTCTTGATTGTATAGTGTCTTTCTCATCTCTTGTCTCTGTGCTGATGACCATTGTACATGTTCACTATAATAAAATCCAAACATATTTTGGAGAGAATACATAATTGACGTCTTTTTATCGTCAACATCATTATCTAAAACAATTACAAAGTATAAATAAAGAAAAGCATCAAACAATCATACGCTTTGACTAGGATCTAACAATGTAGATATGCAGTGCACGTATAGTCTTGTTTTCCAATACTTTTTAAAATTTTCCTGCATGCGAGCAAAGTTTGCCAAATCATGGTAATATCTAAATTCAATAAATTTACAAACGTCAATAAAAGTTTAAGGAAAAATTAGTAGTAGGATAAGAAACATCAGAAAAACGATTAGTTGCTTCTTTAAAAGTAGATAACAAAGCAGCACGATTTGTAACAAACTCTCAATCATCATCAGCCAATAAATAACATTTATCACTGTCAGACATTTGATAAGAATTGTAGAAAGAAAGATGTCAAAAGTTCTTTATAAGATACATCAAATTAACATATGATACATAGAATTCCAACGAGTTTGTATGGGTGGCGGAAAACTAATATACCTAACATTACTACTTGCACAAGTATGTTTTCATTCACATTTAATGTGAGATTGGCGTAACCATTTAGTACAACTCTTAAGCTTTTCAATGCTGGTTGATTCAATATCTTTGTAACCAACTTTTACAGCCAAGTTAATGATATGGCATGCACATCTAACATGATAAAAAACACCATCAGTCATAGGTTTTAACAGTGCTTTGAAATCATACATTGCCGAGTTATTATTCTATTCTATGCATTGTCAAGTGTAATAAAAAATATTATCTGTAATTCCATATGTTCCACAATATTAAAAACATATTTAGCAATTACATACACAATATGTGCGGAATCTAATTCATCAAGTGATAAAATCGTTTATGCAAACTTCAGTTATTATGTGCGGAATATAATTCATCAAGTGATAAAATCGTTTATTATCAATCCAATAGCAAGTAACAACAAGAATTAATTTGATATATTCCAGGACCGGGATCGCAACTACCGGGCTGCCCACTCGAATCGGTTCGATCCGGACAACTTCCAGATCGGACCATTAATCCGGTTTGAACCAGTCTGGATATGACAATTAATCCGGCAAGGCTCCGGTTTCGAACCGGATTTCAACTAAATATATCAAAATATTTACATTTCAACTAAATATACCTTTTAAAAAACTTATTTCACATAAGTTCAATTTATTAAACCCTAATCTAATTGGTCAATTTTTATTACTAAATTACCCATGTTGCAAGAAATAAAAACCATCATAAACAATTCAAGTAATTTATTTTTCCTCACATAACGATTATCGTTTTCCCAAAAAAATTTATCTAATTCATTAAGCAGCTGATTTAATAGGTTGTGCATCTGCTAAGTGGTGTGATTTCAATGACGATGAATTTTGATTCAAATACTCAATCGATGGGCACCCTAATTGTTGTTTGAGTAATGCGATTGATATGAGAAATATGTTTTTGTTGTGTAAGATGGTCAATCTTTGTTTGTTGACAGTGCAAGTTGTTGATTGTAATGCTTCATTGTTGAGGTATGTTGATGAAGGTGTCGTAGTTTAACGATTGTGTCTAGAGACGCATGTGATATACATGCACTGCTAGACACAATTGCATGTGATATAAACTTTTTGACAGAGTCAAGCGGTATACGCAATATACATGCACATCTAGAGTCTATTTCTGCCCGTGATTTACATGCATCAATAGTATCAGGTGGTGCACATATATTGACAAAACAAATTGGCAGTTCACCATCAGGTTTAGGATTTGATTCAGAATATCGAAGATGCAACATTAAAGGCAATGAGAAGTTGTTGTTATGTTCTGGATGGTCATCAATTATTAGAGGGTGTGTCAAGTATTTAGAGGTGGTGTTGAAGAGTTTCGAAGTGTGTTGAGTAAATATTCTATGGAGGTTGGTTTTGATTACAACTACGCGAAAAATAATAAAGATAGAGTAGTTGCTGAATGTTCTAGGAAGCATGTTGATGGGTGTGGTTGGTTTGTGAGTGCCAACATTTCACGTGTAAATGGTTCTTTCTATATAAAAATATTGAACAACATTCACATTTGTGGTCTACGAGTCATGAAAGACAAATAAAAAAGGATTGTTTCACATTTAATATCAGAAATTATTTGCGAACGAGTCAGTTCCAATCCAAACTTTTCTGCTAGGTCTGTAATGGAGTTGATGAAAAAAGATTATGGGTTGGATATAACGTACATTAAGGCATGGAGAAGTGTGGAGAAGGCTAGGTCTACTGCTTTTGGAAATTATGATGAGTCTTTCAAGGAGTTGAAGTGGTACATCGATGCGGTGAAGACGACTAATGTTGGGAGTTTTGTAGAGCTTGAAGTTGACGACTATAACTGATTCATCCATTTGTTTGTGTCTTTTTGTGCTTGTATGGATGGTTTTATAGTTTGTCGCCCTATGTTATTTCTTGATGGAACTTTTTTTAAATCCTGTTTCAAGGGCATAGTTCTGTCAGCTACTGCAAAGGATGGGAATCAAGGTAAGATGCAACAATATTATAATGTAAATGAGATATTACATGCACCGAATTCTGTCGGTGCATGTATATTACATGTACCGATAGACTAATCGGCTCGAATGTGTAATATACATCACCGCTAGTCTATCGGTGCATGTATAAACTAATCGGCTCGAATGTGGTACGTGTAATATACATGCACCGCTAGTCTATCGGTGCATGTATATTACATGTACGGTGCATGTATATTACATGCATCGATATAACTTGGCGTCTCTAACATTTAGTACTACATATGCATGTAACTGAGAATCGGTGCATGTATATTACATGCACCGATAGAACTTGGCGTCTCTAGCATGTACCACTAAAGGTTATATAAGTGCATCATATAACATAAATTGTATTTTTTGCTTTATTCTTTCATTATTTTATTGTAGGGTTGTTCCCCTTGGCTTTTGCTTTTGTGGACTCAGAGAACTTTGACAATTGGTGCTGGTTTCTATCTTGCTTGAGCAAGATTGTAGATAATGGTGGTGATGTTGTTTATATATCTGATCGGAATGTTGGTTTGATGAAGGCTTTACCTGTTGTGTTTGGACCTTCTCTTTTTTTGTCTTTATCATTTGAAATGCAACATCCGGGACAGATATGATAGCAAACATTTTTCGAACCAGTTTTGGGAAAGGATGTGTTACTTGTTGGATGAGTGTGCATATTCGCAGACATTGGCTATTTTCACAGAGAAGCTTGCTATTTTGAAACGAGAAGGTGGTTCAATTGTAGAAGGGTTTTTACATGGTCTATCTTTGGAGAAATGGACAAATGCTTACTCATGCGGCATGCGATATGGAGAGATGTATTCAAATGCAGCCGAGTCTTTCAATTCTTGGATATTAGAGGCAAGGGGTCTGCCTATTACTCACATGGTGGATTGTATCCGGGTTAAGCTGATGAGTTGGTTTTATGATAGGAGATCAGTGGTTGCACGATGGAGTGGGGTTCTGTGTGCGAAGATGGAAAGGAAATGGTCTTTTTTTACGGAAAACAAGGTCGTGCATGGAATGTGAAGATGTCTTCTGACTGTTGTTTCGAGGTGTTTTCATATCCTTCAGTTACTGTGCGCCTTGATATTCGTACGTGTACTTGCTATCAATGGCAGCTTGATGGATTCCCATGTCCTCATGCGATTGTTGTATTTAGGAGGAACAAGATGGCCATAGATGAAGTTGTTGATGTATGCTCGTACCTATAAGAGTTGCTATGAAGGAGTTACAATTCCGATTCCAGGACGTTCAAGTGATGATTTTGCTCAGATTGTCACGGATATGAATATTTTACCACCACAAACGAAAAGGTAACCGGGTCGTCCAAAGAAGAGGAGAATTAGATCCAAATGTGAAAACATTCGACAGTTGCGTTGTAGCCGGTAAAAAATATGGACATAATAGGAAGACTTGTAAGGAACCTATTTGATGTTTTTTTTAAGTTTATTAACAAAATTTAATCGCATAAAATATTTGTTTGATTTGTTATTGGTTATTTAACATAATGATACAAATACATGCACCATTTCTGTCTATAGTTGCATGTAATTTACGTGCACCTATAGATTTAAGTTTCACATATAGGTGCATGTCATATACATGCACCAAAAGATTCAAGTTGAACATGGATAAATGAAAATGTGTAATCTATCGGTGCATGTGATATACATGCACCGAGAGAAACAAAATCTGAATTGGTGCATGTGTATTTACATGCACCGATATATTCAAGTTATACATGTAGGATAAATGCAACTGTGTTTTCTTTCGATGCATGTATTATACATGCACCAGTAAAAAAAAAATGTTAATGCATGTTTGTTTAATGCATCGTTGATTTGAATAACAAAAGTAAACAAATACATGCACCGCTTCTGTCTACAGGTGCATGTGATTCACATGCACCTATAGACTCGTTCGGTGCATGCGAAGGGACACACACAATAAAAATTAAACAAAGTGCACTTGTAGGATTCAATTTTGTCCAGTTCATCATTAACCAACTAAAACACCAAGATGAGTCTGTACAGTTATTCAAGAACAAAAGTTTGTTTATTTACAAAATTATACATTTACCATACAAAATATATCTACAACAAAGGATTAATCGTTGTCTTATACATTTTGGAGGATGGCTTTCACCATTTTTGCTCTATAAATACTATTTATATCTACATTTGAATGCGTGTGCACTTCTTGTTCTCTCATAATTCTTTCCATATTCACGCAAACAAACACGGCACTGTCTGCCGAGCCAGACTTTTGTTGCATTGCTTCTTTGAATGTTATGATTTCGTATGTATCTTCACTTGGACTGTAGGTGATGCCTGCTGAAATGGGAGACTCCTGAATGATTTTCTTCATCTTCTCTTCAACGTAGACTTTCTATATATTGGAAGATGTATTGTTATCAACTGGTAATTTTATAAAATGTATTGAATTTAAAAAAATAAGTGTATTTAAAGTAAACATTTTCAGTAATTTGGCCTTTTCAAAGTAATAATCTGTCTCCCCCTCAATTCGTGGCCTTTTTGAATTGTAATGAGTCCAAACTGACTATTGAATATCAAAGACAAGTAGTGTCCAGTGGTATCCTGGTGTTTTTAAGTGGTCTTCTTTGCCTGGTGTGTTTATTGGAAAAACCAAAAACCTATCTCTGGTGGGAATTTATCAATGTTATTTTCTGTTGAGTCTTTGTAGTAGCTTCCTAGTGAGATCAGTGTTGCGAATTGCTGCGAATTTGTATGAAATAATTGCATGATATAAGAATATCCAAATTTGAATGGTATGAGTGCACTTTGTTTAATGAGAAAAAAATATTTAATAGTTGTTTTTATTACCCAATACATGTTGTTAAACACATAGGCTATCTTTTTTCCGGTCTTGGCAATGTGGTTATTTACAATAATCGTCCAACGGTCAATCATTGTAAGTAACGATCAATCAGTTTCATAGATATGTATAGTAGTTCATGTACGAGACATGTTATGTCGGTGCATGTGTATTTATATGCATCGATAGATTCAAGTTGTACATGTTGGATAAATGCAACTGTGTTTATATCGGTGCATGTGAAATACATGCACAAATAGAAACAAAATGTGAATTAATGCATATGTATTTATATGCACCATTTTTTTAATCAGAGTATTTAAATGCATCGTTAGTACATATCAAGTAAAATAATTATAAAAGATATATTCAAGCCTCGCATGTTGGATAAATGCGACTAATGGTCTACCGATGCATGTGAAATCACATGCACTGATACAAAAAAATTGAATTGCTACATGTTATTTACATGCACCTGTTGATTCAAGTTGTTCATATTGTATAAATGCAACTTTGTTTTATGCTTGTGTATTTACATGCATCGTTAGTACATATCAAGTAAAATAATCAAAAAAGATTTATTCAAGCATTGCATATTATATAATTGCAACTAAAGGTCTATCGGTGCATGTGATTTCACATGCACCGATAGAAAATGTTGGATAAAATACAATTAATGAACTATAGGTGCGTGTATATCACATGCACCTATAGAAACAAAATTTTAATTAATGCTTGTGTATTACATTCATCATTAGTACATATCAAGTAAAATCATTATAAAAGATATATTCAAGCATCGCATGTTGGATAAATGCAACTAATGGTCTACGGTGCATGTGAAATCACATGCACGGATAAATTTTTTTTTGATTGGTCCATGTTATTTCACATGCACGGATAAATTTTTTTTGATTGGTCCATGTTATTTACATGCACCGGTTGATTCAAGTTGTTCATATTGTATAAATGCAACTTTGTTTTATGCTTGTGCATTTACATGCATCGCTAGTACATATCAAGTAAAATCATCATAAAAGATTTATTCAAGCATTGCATGTTATATAATTGCAACTAAAGGTCTATCGGTGCATGTGATTTCACATGCACCGATAGAAAAAAATGTGAATATTTGCATGTTATTTACATGCACCGATTGAAACCAAATGTGAATTAATGTTTGTGTATCAAGCAAAATCATTAGAGAAGTATAATGCAATTGACTTACATCGTTGGCAAGAGGTACATCGTGAAGGATTTCAGCAATATCCAATACAAATAACTTTCTGTTGGTGAATATGTCTTTCCAGATAAGTCCCGTGCACACAGTCGAAGAGTCGGTGTCAAGGAAATGTTGTTTAATTAAATTAGACGTACCATTTTCCATGTGTCTTGTTTATATTCATTATGTAAGACTTTTCATCTGCTGTTAAGAGCTTTATGGTAGGCATTGTGGTTTTGAACTTGAGCGGTCCATTATCTTTTTCGCCTTCCCTTTTTGTTTATTGTCGCAGACGAAATCATCATCTCTCAGCTCTAGATCTATGGGATCATTAATTGTACCTTTGTCTTTCAGACTTTGTATTGATTCCACTTCTGCATACTTTTTATCTCCCTCTTCGTCGTTTTTCTTGCTCCTCTTTGCCTTCCTCTTATCAGGGTATGTGTGGTCCATCTCCATTTTTTGCTGCATGTCCACCATTTTCTTGATCCTCTTGACAATGGATGTTTGTTCTTGCTTTTCTTTAAATATATGTTCTTGTTCTTCATTAATGATGAAGGAGGCAGCTTTGACATTGAGAAGCTCATTTTTCAGTGAATTGTTCTCATCATTTACCCTTTCAAGGTCCGCATAGAGCTGTGTTATTATAGTTTCGAGCTCATCTTTCTTTCTTTTTATTTCTTCGTAATTGTCTTTAATTTCTTTCATTTGCTCGTCTCTCAGAAAAAAAGATTTGTTTTTGTTTCTTTCAGCTGGGCTATTAGTTCCGCATATTCAGAAAATTGCGGTGTTGGAATTGTTTCTTGCTCATGATAAAAGGAATCAACAATGTTCTTCAGTTCTGTTATTTAATTATCCTTTGTCATGAACGACGCCTTCATTTCTTCAATCTCTGTTACAAGTAATGCAGCTTGAAGAATTCCTTGGACTTGTGTGGCATCAATTTCATTCATTTCTTCAGACAGATTGGCGACATTTTCTTAGTTCTGGGCTAGTTCCTCATCAATAGCTTCATCCAATATGTTGCCCTCCATTTCAATGTATTCATCATTGAATATATTTTCCTCTGTACTTTGTTGCTTCAGTTCCATGAGAACTCCGGCAATGGTGGAGTCCGTTGTTGTCAAATATTCAGCTGTTTTTGTGTTTCAAGTGAGAATATTATGTTTGCATTCAATTTGGGAAGTTGATATGTCATTGGAGATTCTGTAGCACAAGCAATGGCTTTATTCAGCATTTCATCTTCTTCAACAGAACTTGCAGAGGTTTTTTTACTATCTGCAATTGAATTGTTGCAAGTCTAGTTAAATTGCATGCACCAGCATAGTTTCATTGCATGCACCAGCGTAGTTAAATTACATGCACCTAATGAACTATCGGTGCATGTATATCACATGCATCGATAGAAACAAAATGATAATTAATGCTTGTGTATTTACATGCATCGTTAGTACATATCAAGTAAATTATTATAAAATATGCAACTAATGGTCTACCGGTGCATGTGATATCACATGCACCGATAGAAAAAAATGTGAATTGGTGCATGTGTATTTACATGCACTGTTTGATTCAAATTGTTCATGTTGGATAAATGCAACTTTGTTTTTTGCTTTTGTATTTACATGCATCATTAGTACATATCAAGTAAAATCATTATAAAAATTATTCAAGCATTGCATGTTATATAATTGCAACTAAGTAGACTAGTGCATGTGATATCACATGCACCACTCTACTTAAATTGCATATTCCAGTTAATTAAATTGCATACATCAGTATATTTAAATTGCATGCACCAGCACAAGCTAAATTGCATGCACCAGTATAAGTTAAATTGCATGCACAATCTACTTAAATTGCATGCACCAGCATAGTTAAATTGCATGCACCAGTATAAGTTAAATTGCATACATCAGTCTACTTAAATTGCATGCACCAATATCAAAAAATTGCATGCACCAGCACAAGTTAAATTGCATGCACCAGCATAATTAAATTGAATGTACAAGAAACTTATATAATCACTGGCGAGCTCTTTGATGTCAATGTTTTGAATCCTTTTGTAAAAATCCTCAAGATTCCACTTAAGGAACCTTGGGATAAGGTTGGGATGGACTGGATTTATGAGCTTTGTCCTCTCACATAACCAATACTGCAAAGTATATAGAATCGGTGTTATTATAAAAACATGAAGAAATAATTGTTGTTTAAAGATTCATTATAAAGACTTCTCACAGGTAGTAATAGAACACAACCGGAGTGTTTTTCAGAGTCAGGCTGCATCAGGCTGTTGAGCAATGTATTCAATATGTGTTTGGACCAATCGTACTGCAAATCATGTCCAGGTCCTCAACGATCGATGTGTACGCCCATGGAATGTTCGATGATTTTGTTGATATGAAAAGGCTGCAAGAATGTACAGAGGCACCAAAAAAGCAACGTCATTGACATCAGAATCAATGATGCTTTGTGCCTTTATTTTCAATTTTTTGTAGATTAAACTCTTGCTCATCCTTATGTCTTTTTATCTCCTTTCTTTTCTGGAAAGCATCTATATAAGAATTCCGTACGTTTGTAATCCTGAAGCTGCATATCAATGTCTTCTTTACCATCTCTTATTCCAAAGAGTATACGCACGTCATTTGTCCTGATTTTCATTGTATATAATCCGAATGTGAAATCTTGAGATTTTCTGTTGAAGTAGCCAATGATGTCTTTTACTAATATGTCACGCTTTTTGCAATGATCGAGGACAATTATGTTGGAAAAAATGGAGTTCAGTAAAGGCGAGAACGGTGTCTTCATTAGCACTATGATGTGAACTTGACCGAGTTCAAGTGCCTTTATCTCTGTTATAACTGCCTGTAGGTTGGCCCAATATGTGGTTTGTTTATTCCCATTCTTTGTAATTTCTTCTGAGCTTGGTGATGATGGAGGTGTAACTGAGAGAAAATTTTATGTTAGTTAAAAAACTAAAAAAATGAATTTAATAAATTAAGTTCATCGGTGGATGTAGATAGTCTGTCGGTGCATGTTAATGCGGTGTTAATACTGTGTTTTGTATCGGTGCATGTAAATACATGTATCGATAAAAAAACAAAATGTGAATTAATGCTTGTGTATTTACATGCATCGTTAGTACATATCAAGTAAAATCATTATAAAAGATATATTCAAGCATCGCATATTGGATAAATGCAATTAATGAACTATCGGTGCATGTATATCACATGTACCGATAGAAACAAATGTCAATTATTTACATGTTGGATAAATGCAATGTTTTATATCGGTGCATGTACTATACACATGCACCGATAGAAACCAACTGTGAATTAATGATTGTGTATTTACATGCATCATTAGTACATATCAAGTAAAATCATTATAAAAGATTTATTCAAGCATCATATGTCGATAAATGCAACTAATGGTATTCCGGTGCATGTGAAATCACATGCACCGATAGAAAAAAATGTGAATTGGTGCATGTGTATTTACATGCACCGATACATTCAAGTAGTTCATGTTGGATAAATGCAACTGTTTTTTCGGTGCGTGTATTATACACATGCACCAATAGAAACAAACTGTGAATCAATGCTTGTGTATTTACATGCATCGTTAGTACATATCAAGTATGTGCACATATGTAACACTTTAGCATAAAAAACTAAAAAAGATGTTCCATTGGTCTCAATTTGTTCATGCAGTGTTAATACGACAGACTATGATTTTAAAAAGTTGGTGTATGTAATATAAATGCAAGATCAGAGTCTATCGGTGCATGTTAATTATATGCACAGATAGACTCATGTTACTTTAGAATAAAAAAGTAAAAACATTTCTCAATGCGGTGTTAATAAGGTATTCAATAATACTCATGCATTATAGATACAAGCACGTACAGTAACACACAAATAGTTTAATATGTGAAAACCCTAGATTAATGATTACCAAATAGTTTAATATGTGAAAACCCTGGATTAATGATTACCAGATTTTGGAGCACCTTTTTTTCTTTCCATTGTTGTTTGTTGGTGGTTTGGTTTGAGGAATCTTCTTTGATTTTGGAGCCATATTATTAGGTTTTCACCTCAGAAGGATTGACAAAATTACAGTAAAATACTTGTATGATTTCGATGAAATTTTTGAAAACTTATAGGAATCTTTGAACGATTTCGCTGAAAATGATGGAGGAATAACTGGAAAAAAATTTAGCGTTGAAGAAGAAGAGGTGCGATGATTTGAACAAGAAATAACAGAAGCGATGAAAATGAGCAGAAAGTTTTTGACGATGTATGTAAAGGAAGAAGACGAGAGTAATTTAGTAACTTACGTTCAATCGGACTTAAATGAAAGGCAAATAATTTGGTGGACTGGGCCGAAAAATCTTTTATGTTTTGATACCGACCCGAAATTTTCCCAATTATTTTTATAAAAATCATTATCTATGGTATTGTTTTCTATTTAAAAAAATGAAATACAATCGTCTGTGGTAAATATGATATATTATTTGGATAATACACTAAAAACTAGAATGAATCTTATATTTAAAGCATTAAAATCTAGATATTTTGGCTAAGCTTGAGAAAATTATTCAATTGAAAATTATCAGTCAGATTTTTGTTAAAAATATTATCTTAAAATATAAAAAACTAAAATTATTATCTAAAAGTTATATCTACTAACTTTTCAAATAACACAATATACAATTTCTTCCTAAAAAAAATAAAATTCCTCTACATAGATATTATTATATAAACAGTATTACCAAAAATATAACATTTCTCAAAATTCAGTTTACCATCAACTATATCTCGTCTTAAGTTCCGAAAATAAATAAATATTTTTTTACTTTTAATAGCTAAAAATATAATCTAATATAAAAGTAAATAACAATAATATTATATTTTAAAAATTAAAATCAATAAGGATCTTTCTCAATGAAGGATATGCAGCCGATACCAGTAGCAAAAAATTAATTCAATTTAATCCATAAAAAAAAACCTCCAATCGTTTAAGTCCACTTTGACGTGAAATTACCAAATAGACAAAAGAACCCGAAGCCAATTCAAAAACCCATATGTTTGTCTTCCATCATTAAAAGTGAATTCAACTTTAATTTCTTCTACAATTTCCGGTCGAAGTTACATAATCTGAAACCATTCAAATTTATTTTCGAAGTTGAACACGAAAAGAAAAATTCTTCATTTCAGACGAAGATGGCTCCAAAAGCGACGAAGAGAAATCCACTGATGCATGCAAGAGAAAAAAAAAAAAACATAAGAAACAAGGTACGCAATCTGTTACGTAATACATATAGTTTAGAATATTCGATTAGGGTTTGATTATTACATGTCGAAGCATTTTGGGATTAGGGTTTTGCATATTGTGTCTTCTCATTTTCTAAGTGATTTATTCACTGTTGTTCAACTTTCGATGGTGCCTATTTATTTGTTATTTTGCAACAAGTGTCTATACATGTGATTGTTATGTAGATTTTCACATAAAATTTGATATTGTTTGTGATGTTGATATGAGTATACAAATCTGGCAAGCACAGGCTATATTTATCTCTACCGATGCACGTATTATGCATGCACCAGTGGATTCAAATGTTCCACGTGCGCAGAATTCCTCAATATGAGCAAGCATTGTCTATAAGTATGATTGTTATACAAATGTTCACATTAAAATTTGATATATTTTTTGTGACGGTGATATGATTATAGTGATCTGGTTTTCAAATGCTATTTGTCTATGACAATGCACGTGTTATACATGCACTGATTGATACATTTGGTGTGCATATCATGTGTGCACCGGTGGATACAGATGGTTCACGTGCGCAGAGTTAAAATTTGATATTTTATGTGACAGTGATATGATTATAGTGATGTGGTAACCGATTGCTACATTTGTCTATGTGCTTGTTATACGTGCACCGATTGATACATTTGGTGCATGT
Source organism: Haberlea rhodopensis (assembly GCA_907163345.1). NCBI lineage: Eukaryota > Viridiplantae > Streptophyta > Magnoliopsida > Lamiales > Gesneriaceae > Haberlea > Haberlea rhodopensis. The sequence goes on from CAJQUN010000452.1 coordinate 388,511, forward strand.
ATTATCCGTGCCACCGGTAGTCACATTTGGTGCACTTATTAAGCTTGCACCAGTAGATACAATTGTCCTTTTAATAATATTTGTCTCGTAATTTACATATCGTTTCGTATCAGAATCACCTCCTTCATCACCAAATTATGAAGAAACCAAAAAAAATAAAAAATGGCACAAACCAACACCTTACAGGAAAACCTGCAAGCTATAGTGACATAGCTTAGAAAGCTCGAACTCCATGATGACCATATGCACGTGATACATTATATTGTCGCTTTTTACCTTTGTAGTATTTGGTATGTGAGATGACATAGTTGGTAGATCGATTGAATGCCAACTTATTTCCACGGTTCCTGAAATGGAATCTTGAATTTTTTTACAAAAAGCTGCAGTCCATTAACATCAAGGAGCTTCACCATGATTACATAACTATGCTTGTCTGCAATAGTCAATTATACATACACTTGTATTGGTGCACGTGAATATATACTTGAATTGTTGCACGTAACTCATCATTTGACCGGTGCATGTTAATATAAACTTGCACTAGTGCACGTAACAATATAAGAGACATGTGCACGTACTTACACTTGCATTGGTGCACGTAACAATACAATAGACAGGTGCACGTATTTACACTTACATTGGTGCACATAACAATACAATAAACAGTGTATGTAACTAATCATTTAACTGGCGCACCTGAATATACAATTGAATTGGTGCACGTAACAATACACTAGACAAGTGCACGTACTTACACTTACATGCTGCACATACCAATACAATAGACAGGTGCACGTACTTACACTTGAATTGGTGCACGTAACAATACAATAGACCGATGTACGTGAATATACATTTGCATTGGTGCACGTAACAATACAATAGACAAGTGCACACACTTACACTTGTATTGGTGCACTTCACAATACAATAGATAGGTGCACGTGAATATACAATTGAATTGGTGCATGTAATAATACAATAGATAGGTGCACATACTTACACTTTCATTGGTGCATGTAACAATATAATAGACAGGTGCACATGAATATACAATTGAATTGATGCACGTAACAATACAATAGACCTGTGTACGTGAATATACAATTGAATGGTGCACGTAACAATACAATAGACATGTGCATGTACTTACACTTGCATTGGTGTGATCGTGCTTTAAATAAATTCTGTCGATGCACGCTTCGACTCAAATAACACGATTTATAACGCAAGTGCATGGTTGTTAAATTTTAGTATAGATTATGAGACGTAGGAGTGTCGAATCCACATGGATTAACTGTAAGTACCAAATAAGACCTTAAACTATATTTAACCTATGATAATTAATTATATAAATTACTAATTAACTAAATAAAACTACTAATCCAACCAAGCAAATCAAAGTTAACGAAAATATTTCATTTGAGAAGATTATCAAGACGTCGATTCACCAATGTATTCTCCTAACCCAGCGTAGAATCCATTCGTAGATCCTAGCTACCTCTCTTGCTTCTTTCTCAATCGCCTTCTTTGATCTCATTGTTTGCTTGTTCCAAATCATATGATGAAAGTGATGAAGGATGGTGTAGGGTGATGAGGGCTTGTTCATAGGTTAAAATATGGGCCAAGGTCCATATTGTTGTATTTATAGTGGGGGGAATAATAAGCTTCCTTGTTGGACACAAACATTTCAAAAGGAAACAAAATCTTGAAATGTTATCGCCTACGATCGATCGGCAACTTCTTACCGATCGATCGGTATATTTACCTTTTTATTTTTCTCTCCTATGCATTCTACCCATCGGTCGGTAGGACTTTTATCGATTAGTAAATCTTAAATTTTTCAGTTTCAGCATTGTAGTTCACCGATCGGTTGGTGGCCTTGATTAAGATCGATCTGTAGCTCACTTTTCAACCAAGCTCGAGATTCTTGTCCCTTCTTCAACGTGTTGGCTCAGTTTAGTTCTTTTTTCATCGTATTTAGCTCCTTTTCTTTATTTCATTGTACTTTCACCTAGATTCGTAAAACATGCAAATTAATACCAGAAATCGTAACATCGTTCAAGAATCACCTTTAAATATAACGAGAAAACATATAAATATAAGTGCAAAAATGACACTTATCATGGTGTACGTCACAATACAATAGAGAAGTGCACGTGAATATACAATTGAATTGGTGTACGTGACAATACAATAGAATGTTGTGCATACTTACACTTGCATTGGTACACGTAACAATACAATAGACAGGTGCACGTACTTACACTTTAATTGGTGCACGTAACAACACAATAGATCGTTGCACGTGAATATACAATTGAATGGTGCACATAGCAATAAAATACACAGGTGAACGTACTTACACTTGCATTAGTGCACATAACAATATAATAATCAGGTGCACATAGTTACACTTCAATTGGTGCACGTAACAATACAATAGACCGGTGCACGTGAATATACAATTGAATGGCGCATGTAACAATACAATACGCAGGTGCACGTACTTACACTTGCATTGGTGCACGTAACAATACAATAGACTGGTGCACGTGAATATACAATTGAATGGTGTACGTAGCAATACAATAGACATGTGCACGTACTTACACTTGCATTGGTGCACGTAACAATATAATAGACAGATGCACGTGAATATGCAATTGAATTGGTGCATGTAACAATACAATAGACATGTCTACGAACTTACACTTGTATTGGTACATGTAACAATAAAATAGACATGTGCACATAACTTATCATTTGACCGGTGCACATTAATATTTGAATATGTGTGTGCACGTAACAATACAATAGATAGGTGCATGTACTTACTCTTGCATTGGTTCACGTAACAATACAATAGACAGATGCATATACTTACACTTGAATTAGTGAATGTAACAATACAATAGATCAGTGCACATGAATATATAATTGAATGGTGCATGTACAATACAATAGACAACTGCATGTAACTCATCAATTCACCCATGCACGTAAACATAGAATAGAATGGTTCATTTAAAAATTCATTTGACAAGTGCACGTATCTAGACCCTACCAAGGTTAATAATTGATATGGTCAATGGGCCGGTTAATAAAGTCAAGGGTTCGATGGGTCGGACTTGTAACTGACCCGTCTATAGGCTGGCTAGTAACTAGCTTGTCTATAGGCATGCCTAAGAGTTAAAATGATCTAACCCATGAACCGCCGGTCGGTTCATGGGTTTATTTTAATTTGTTTTACATTTTTAAATTTAAAACATATGTTATGGTGTAGATTTGAACTCATGACCTCCAGCAGGAATAATTAGCTTTAATTACTAATGTATAAGAGCATTGTTGATCTAAATAGAGTGATATAATTTTTATATATTAATCAAACAACTATATATTACACATTTTGATATATGAACTTGAATTTATTTTATGTTATTTTATGATTAATCTGTGAAGGAAAACAGCCAAATATTATTTACTCTTTTTGTCAAATTTTAATTAATTTTTTAATTTTTTTTAAAAAATAAGGGTGAACCTGTAGCCGGAACAGGGACCGGAACTGTAACCTGTGGTTCATAAACTGTAACTGGAACAGTTAAGGAATGTTAAGGTTAAGGTCGATGTTTTTGAACCGATGGTTATGAATAGTTTAATCAGCGATTCTGAACCGTTGTCAGGTCTTCACATATCAATATGTGGTGCACGTAAATAACTATAGTTTCCACACAACTTAGTTCTAGATAATAAAGAAGGGACTTACACTTTCAAGTCAGGAAAAAGAACTTTTGGAATCAGCAATCCCTTCATACACAAGTGAGCAACAACTCCACCCACAACAAATCCTTTTAATTGAACCACAGGCAATTGAAGAAACTACAATTCCAAAACCTCCAATTGACGCTCAACCAGATTCTCCAATGACTTCCGACAGCAGTGAATCAAAACAACTCCACCCACTTAAAGGACCCACCTCCAATTGAAGAATATGCAGTTATAATTCAACAACACCATACTCCATAATCGCAGGAGTGCTCATTGACCTCAAGGAACATGATACAAACAATAATTTACATGACGATGACGAACAAATCTATGGAGGAAAACTTGATTGATGTCTTTGATGTTGATTAGACAGAAACACATCTTTCATTTAATGAAGAAAATATTCACACACAAACAAATGTGTTTTCTGATGAGCCATAAAACAGATCCTTGTTTTCCTTGTCCTTCCACAATAAGAAGACGTGGTGACACTTGTTGAGACAAACACTGAATCCATTCCAACTCAACAATTTTTTTAAGTTGCAGAACTCATGGCACAGTTTGAAGAAACAAAGTCAATACTTCTTACAAAGGATGAGCAGTTAAGGATCTAGAGATGAAATTTGAAGAATTAAAAAGGCAAAAATAAGAGCTCGACAATGTAAATGCATAGCTGCATGTTGAAAAGAAAGGCTAATTCATGAGAATGACAAGATTAATAATATGCATGAACACACAAGCAACCTCATTAATACCTTAACATGAAAAGAGGAATGGGTGAAGAAAATGAGGAACAAACGTCAAGGAGAATAAGGAAAGAATGGACAGACAGAGGAAGAGAGAGAATGACCACACATACACTGACAAGAGAACATCCAAGAGGTCCAAAAAAGAAGAAACATCATGAGAAGAAACAGAGCAAAGAAAGCAGAAAAAGAAATAATAGAATTGCTAGATGATGATTTCGTTGATCAAGGTAAAACATTTGAAAAAAATGACGACAACAAGCCATTCAAATTCAAAACAAGCATGGTTATTTTCAATAAATTGTCAAAAGAGGAAAGTGATTAATAATAAACATAAACAAGAAATATGGAAAATGGTATGTTCTAATGTTAATCCTTTATATTTATTTAAATTCGATATTTGAATGTATGCAGAGCTGTAGCCTGGAGCGATAAAGACACACAAAAATTACACGTTAAAGATGGTGCCATTCTTAACAATCTATCCATTAGCAATGATGTGAGTAATTGTGAAACTATATGTATATATATTTCATGAAATTAGAATGTGTACTGGTTTGGTGCACTTGTGTAAATTCCCATGGTCTAGTTTACTTGTTTTATTCAACGGTGTACGTGTTTATTGTTGCGGTGCATGTGGTAGAATGATAACGATGCATATAATATACATGCACTAGTGAGTTTACCGGTGCACGTAATTAGCATGCACCGCCGTAGCAAATGGGTGCACGTAAGGTGCGTGCACATGTAGGTGATCTTATAAGGACCCCAACTCCTAATCTAGTCATTAATGCATTTATCATTAGCATTAGTGTATGCATTTATAACATTAGTGAATTCTCATTATATTCATCGTAACTATAGCATAACCTTTATAAAAGTTTTGCCATAATTCCCCTATAGCCCAACTCTAGGCATGAATAAAATTCACATATGCATACACTTTATCTGCTCTCAAATCATTCTGCAATTCTTCATCAATTAAATTGCATGCACCGCTTAATGAACAGAGAAATTTCAAAACACGTATACATTCCATATACACATATCACTATGCTCACAACCGAGCATCGAACGAATAAATGTGTAATTCTTTGTATAAAGTACATTACCATGTACTCATACTGGTACCACGTTCCTGCGAGTATTCTCCATCACAACACGAGCTCATTTCCAGAGCCTATATTATACTTGTTTTACCCGTTTCAACATAACCACACACAGGATGAGCACACTCCAACTCAACAGTCATACTCATATCAATATACAAATATACAAAATTGAAATGCAACTAAATAAGATTATTAAAATCTATAAAATATGCTCCCTGAATAAATCTGGCCAATGAAGGCTTTCTTATACTGTTCATGTTTCAATATGTCACAAATCAACAATCGTCAAGATCGATAACATTATTTAAACGATGATACTCAATATCAAGATAAATCGTTTCCTTAATGATACATCACTTATTTCACAATCATAACCAACACAATTTAAATGCACTCATGCCTATTTACTATGACCATTCTCAATGGTTTCTCATAACCAACATGCCATCGGCATCCAAAACTCAACTCGCATATTCGGATTGTGTACACTTATGTATCCACAGTGCCACAAGCACTAAACAGTATTCACATAATAGGATTTTGCATAATCGCATATTACAGTTCATAATTGATATCACATAAATGCATTATCTTAGTATTACTACATGGCATATCTGCTTGTACGTCACTATGTACCTTAAAGTCGTCAACCGGATTAAGTCACTTTCGACAACCGAAGGCTTGTGATTTATCTATAACGAATATCAATTCAATGATGATTACTCAACAAAAGATATCAATATCAACACCATTATTATCTATTCTAAGCATGCCCCATATACTACACCACAAGTCAAACATCTTTGTTTATTCGAGTTATCATCTAACTCAAGTATTTATCATCTCTTCAATTCTAAGGTTCCATATTTAGAACGTTAATTCTTTGTTCAAGATTGATATCAAATTATCATTCTCTCTGACCAGATGTCTGATTAGACTCTACACGAATTCAACAATATGATAGACATTCATTAATAAGGCCGTTAATCATTAAACATCATTCCAATAGCATAGCCATTATGCTCAATATAAAAAATCTCAAATCCAAGAATTAATCATCAATGCACCAATACAAGCTCCTAAAAATTTAAGGAGAAGTTTTTTTTTTTTTTTACTATTCAACCTAACCGATTGATCGGTGACTTCTACCTATCGATTGATAAAACCCAGATTTTTTATTTTTCTCTACGACACTCTACCGATCGATCGGTAACTCCTACCGATCGATCGGTAGAACCCTGAAAGTCGAAAATCACCATTTCAACAACTCAAATACTTCCTCAAACTCATACCAACAATTACCAACAACCATAATCATCAAAACTTGTAGTAAAACACAAAGTAACACAAGTTTTTCACTATAATCCACATAACCAACAAACCCAACAAGATTCATAATTTAACAATTAAAATATCAATGATAAACACTAAAACCCATGCTCAATTCACCCAAAATACTTCTAAAGCATGATAAACACTTACCCCAAGTTTTCCTCAACAAAAAACCAAGAGTGGAAGCAAGAGGGAAAAGCTTGGTGAAAGAGGAGGAGAAATCGGTTTAGGCATGAAAGAGGGGGAAGATGTGAATGAGTTTGGGTGATGGATGATAATGGTAGTATAATTACCATTTAGCAAATTAGTCCCTGGACTTTAATCCACATTACAAATTTCACCCAAAAATTATTTATCACCCAATTTCACTTATTGTCCAACTTCAATAATTATCTACCATTTCAAACTCAAAATTACTTTCATAATTGATATGATTTATCTCAACCATTTATTAATTAAATAAATATGAATCAATCATAATTCTCAACTACACTCGATTTATCTGAAAATCGAGTCAAAATGCAAAAGACATTCATTCTCAATTATCCCTTATTTATTACTTAAACTCAATTTAATTAGGGTAATTAAGTCCAGGCATCACAATTTTCCCCCACTAATAAAAATTTTGCCTCGAAATTTCAACACGCACCTCTACGAGGAATGACAACATAGTTCAAAATCATAACAGAGACAAGGTAGCATTGACATGCCGTCGAATATCTTACTAGACCACACATGGTCTGATAAATCTCGAATCCAAACATGACCAATCACAAGGAACCACCCCAGCTACCCATTTTCGATTTACATTTCCCTTCTATTTACTTATTATCGATACAAGTGATGATGTCTCATTACATCAATCCAATTAAGGGAACATATCACAATATTCATGAAATTTCTTAAAGCAAGTCATTTAGATTCTCGTTCGGAAATCAAAATCATGAATATCAAGTTATAACTTAATAATACCTCGTTGCATTAATCATCAGATTTCTATGTTAGACAGAGTTCATGCAAGAATCCTCAAACTCTCCAATCACATTTACGTGTGCAAAGACATCATGACCTCATTTATTACACAATTAACATTTATTAGTATTCACGTAAAAGTGTCTTATCACATCAATCTAAAATTCCACAACTAACATGAGTCCGGCTAGTTAGATTTAAAATTCTAACATTCGTATCTATCAGGATCGATTTCGGGGGTGGGTTGCCATTCCACACCCGAGTTCAACCAACTTGAGCTTCAATAGCTCGTGTTCTTGAATTAATGCACCGAGAGATTATATCGAGTTCGATTACAAAATCGAGCGGAAGACACTCGACATAACCGGCTCTAAACCAATTAACCATTTGAAAGACATTTTAAAGATATGCAAATAAAGTAAATAAACAAGCATTTGTTTATGGAAGTTCGAAGGTGGTGTAATCCTTCTACGTCTCACCTTCTTCCACCTCATGGAAGGATTCCACTAGAAGACTTTGATTTATACAATCCCGTTGTACAAATCCGATCCAGCTGGGTATTCCCCATCCAACTAGAACTCCTAGCAACTCAACTACGTATGTTCTTTAATTTCTCACATACAAAGACATATCAATCGGTTGTGATGAATCATCAACCGTTACAATGATATTCACTCATCTATTAAGCTCTCAAATACAATGAATAGAGTGAATATAAAGGCACAAATCATTCCATAGTGAATCGGATATAGCAAGGTAAGAGGTGCCAAAGGTTTGGGGAGTGCTCTTCATTTAGCAGCTTTTGTCTTTGAAATTCCCCAATTGAATCCCAAGTGGGTTTGCTTTGGAAGGCTTTGATTGATCTTCAATCACCTTATTTTAGCTTCCAAGACTTGTATATATAGCCCCAAACAATGATATATACGTTTGACACAAGAATATGCCCGTTGGAAAAGGTTCACCATTCCCGAGCTTGCAACAGTCATATTCTGGTTTCTTGGTTTTTTGTATTTCGGACCGCACTGGCCGGATCAGCTTGGGCAGATCAATCTTTCCGGATCAGTCTGGGCAGATCAGTCTTGCCGGATCAGTCTGGACAATCAGTCTGATACGAAACAGATTTATAAATTTGCTCTTCCAATCTGTTGCTTGTAGCTCTTGATTCTTTGATTTCTGGGCAAAGTGATCTACATGAAAGTTGTAGCCCTTTCTATTAGCTTTCCACGAAATCAAGAATCACTCGATTTCGAGTTTGTATGACAGAGTTATGCTTGAATACGAGGCGATGGTCCTGCTGTATGTTTGATGGATGCAGCAGCACATGGTGTGACTTGCAAAAGCTTTTTGGCCATCTTAACGTCCGATTCAGTCTTTGACTTTCAAAAATGACTTGTAGATCTTTGTCTTAGATTTCCAACCCATACTGGATCATCTCATTCCGATAAGCGAGCTAAGAGTTATGCCCAACAGACTGACAGTTGCTTGTTGTTTCTTCGCGGTACAGCTCGATCTTGCAGGCATCTTTTCTCCTTGATAACATTTGAACTATCCGATCTGTTGTGAAATATGAATTTTAGTATTTTGAGTTGGCTGTTCAACCTCTTTGGAAGCATGCCATTTCGATATCCGAGCTACGAGATATGATCGAAACAATCCGCTCTGCCAGGATTTCAGTCTTTGTCCAGCTTGATATTTTCAAGCTACTTCTTTGTAATTCATCAAGCTCTTAATTATGATCTATGAACTGCACACTTGATGAAATATTTTATCAACACAATAACAAGTTTTGTTAACATCAAAACCAAGATTATTCGGGTTTCCCAACAATCCCCCCTTTTTATGATCACAAAACTTGAATAAAAGTATGAACATTAAAGCACAATGTTGCATAACAAGAAATTATATTTTTAAAATAACATATTTCTCCCCCTTTTTGTGTGAATATAAAAGGAAGACAAATAAAATTTACTCCCTCTCAAGGATTGAGATCAAACTCTCCCCCTTAATTTTAAAAAGTTTGAAAATTTGAACAAGTGGGGGGCAAATGGGATAGGCTATAACAAATTAAAAATAATAATGCACATTTAATTTTTGAACAAAAATAACTCTTTTGATGATAGATGAAGCATACTTGGCAATAAATTTGAATTTTTTTGACAAAACTCAACAATGTCCATTTCATCTTTCTGCGATGGCAGCATACTTAGTCCAGCTTGAACTAATAAACAGCTTTCCTAGAGCAAGTTTGGGCTGAAAGACCTATACTGCTGTGATCCTCAATGAGTCTAGTTTGCAACGCAAAAAACGGTTTGTCATTTGGACATCCGAGCAAGAAGTTATGCCAATTTTCCCAAAGTCGCTGCAAGCTGCCAGAAAAACTAAAATGCTTCGAAAATTGTTAGATAAAATCTCAAAATAAAAATTTTAAACTTAAATAGAGTTTAGAACCAAATTGAACGAGAATTTGAACATTTAAAATAGATTTTAAAATTATTTTCGTGCAAAATGAATGCAATGAAATTGATTTTTATGCTAAAAATTTTCATACACCAAGTTTTAGAAAATTATGCTATGAAAGTAATTTCATGCTTATGAGAAATTTTCTATAAAAGATTTCCGTCTAAAATCGGTTAAAATGCTTTCGAAGAACAACCTGCTCTGATACCACTTGTCGGGATCGATTTCGGGGGTGGGTTGTCATTCCACACCCGAGTTCAACCAACTTGAGTTTCAATAGCTCGTGTTCTTGAACTAATGCACCGAGAGATTATATCGAGTTCGATTACAAAATCGATCGGAAGACACCCAACATAACCAGCTCTAAACTGATTAACCATTTGTAAAGACATTTTAAAGATATGCAAATAAAGTAAATAAACAAGCATTTGTTTATGGAAGTTCGAAGGTGGTGCAATCCTTCTACGTCTCCCCTTCTTCCACCTCATGGAAGGATTCTACTAGAAGACTTTGATTTATACAATCCCGTTGTACAAACCCGATCCAGTTGGGTAATTCCCCATCCAACTAGAACTCCGAGTAACGCAACTATGTATGTTCTTTAATGTCTCACATACAAAGACATCTCAATCGGTTGTGATGAATCATCAACCGTTACAATGATATTTACTTATCTATTAAGCTCTCAAATACAATGAATAGAGTGAATATAAAGGCACAAATGATTCCATAATGAATCTGATACAGCAAGGTAAGAGGTGCCAAAGGTTTGGGGAGTGCTCTTCATTTAGCAGCTTTTGTCTTTGAAGTTCCCCAATTGAATCCCAAGTGGGTTTGCTTTGGAAGGCTTGGATTGATCTGCAATCACCTTATTTTAGCTTCCAAGGACTTGTATATATAGCCCCAAACAATGATATATACGTTAGACACAAGAATATGTCCCGTTGGAAAAGGTTCGGCACCATTCCCGAGCTTGCAACAGTCATATTCTAGTTTCTGGGCTCTTTGTATTTCGGACCGGACTGGTCGGATCAGTCTTGTACAGATCAGTCTGGCCGGATCAGCTTGGGCAAATTAGTCTGGCCTGATCAGTCTGGGCAGATCAGTCTTGCCGGATCAGTCTGGACAATCAGCTTGATATAAAACAGATTGATAAACTTGCTCTTTCCGATCTGTTGCTTGTAGCTCTTGATCTTTGATTTCTGGGCAAAGTGATTTACATGAAAGTTGTAGCCCTTTCTCTGATATTTCCACGGAATCAAGAATCACTCGATTTTGAGTTCGTATGACAGAGTTATGCTCGAAATACGAGGCGATGTTCCTGCTGTATATTTGTCTTAGCTTTCCAACCCATACTGGATCGTCTCGTTCCGATAAGCGAGCTAAGAGTTATGTCCAACAGACTGACAGTTGCTTGCTGTATGCTATTTCTTCGCGGTACAACTCGATCTTGCAGGTGTCTTTTCTCCTTGATAACATTCGAACTAGCCGATCTGTTGTGAGATATGACTTTTAGTATTTTGAGTTGGCTGTTCAACCTCTTTGGAAGCACGCCATTTCGATATCCGGGCTATGAGATATGATCGAAACAATCCGCTCTGCCCGGATTTCAGTCTTGGTCCAGCTTGATATTTTCAAGCTACTTCTTTGTAATTCATCAAGCTCTTAATTAAGATCTACGAACTGCACACTTGATGAAATATGTTAGTAACACAATAACAAGTTTTGTTAACTCAAAACCAAGATTATTCGGGTTTCCAAAACCCAACAGTATCTACACGAGATATCCTTAGGGTGCTAACCAACCTTTGAGCAAGGTCATTTCCACAGTTTCAATACTTTTAACATCATCATTCAAAGATCTAACATATACATATATTTTCATTGATGTCAATCATTTCTAGTTCATTCTAATCTTTCACCCCACTATTTCTTTCAACTTTTCACTTAACAATTTATCATGTCATTTTTCAATATTAGACAAAGTTCTTATAAGATCATTTAAATTCTCACACAAATGTGTATACCCTTCCATTACGTAGCAATAGACTTTGTATCTCACATGATGCCACATTTCAATTATTGCATGCTCTCAACACCTCATTTAGTTAACAAATTCATAATGATCTTCTACCAAACAGATCTTATCTAATTTCTATCGCTACTCTTCCATTCGATCATATTATTATGTGTTTCATCACCTTCCACTATTATTTTTTCATTTTAGCTTAGTGTAAATACACTACTAATTATGATTCATCATATCTAAACTCTTAATCATTCATGAGGGTACAATTCAAGTATATGGTGTATCAATCACACTCTCCAGTGGTTATCATGCAATTTCATTACCCCTCACAGATTCACATCTTATAGACATTAACAATATTCCATGTTGCATTTATCTCATGTAAAGTAACTAGTCATCATAGTAAATTGTTTTCAATTAGACTTCCTACCATTCCTTTCTCAATATCAACTTTATGAAATTTAAATTGCAGCAATATTAACTTCGCATACAAAATTTCATACCTATATTGATGCAATCATCAATAAGATATACATTAGCATCATATCATCATGATCATCACCGTACACATATGCTCTAAAGCATCAATCTTTCCACATCTAATCACTCAGCTATCATCTGGGGTAAAATAAGTTCTAGAAATAAACTCGTTAGTACTTCTCATAATCGCATACCTCATCAATTACGCGTTACTGACATTCATAATGTCTCCATCATCGAACGTGAATACCATTGCGTCAAAAGTTTCACTCATCCATGTACACCTCATACTACAACAGTATATTATCACATGTTTGTGTGATTAAATTCAACATAAGGAGCAGTTTCGTAAATCAATGACATTTCTTTTTCAATCATTTATGTAACAGAGTATTATTTCACAAATGGACAATACATCATAGTATAGTAAGCATTCATGACTCTTATCCATCAGCCTCATCGCATATCATTTTCTAGCAATATCTGATGTCAAATAATTACTAAAACATTCATTAGTAATTATTACATGCATATATCATCATCTATATGCCTTTCGATTATTAACTCAATCTCAATCATACTAAATTATTTAATCATGTTGTTCAATTATCACAGGTATTCTCATAATGACATTATTCCATTATTCTTCACTTATTTCTAATTCATCATTAATCATCACATGATTATTCATCATTACTGTCATTATGCATCGGTCATAACACAATAATTTCACATTTAGCCGACATTCACGATAGTTTCACGTCACCCTGGGACGTTCACAATGATCACATGTCCATACATGACATTCATAGTGATCTCACGCCGAACTGTGGCATTCCATATCCTCCCATACCATTCCCACTAACCTCATTCTCACAAGATTACAACCAATTCAATATAGCACGTGATTAATCAATTATTAATCCTACAACATACCAATCTAGCATGCTTTCACAACAATAAATACCATCTCAAGCGATTATTATTCTCCCTCAATATCTCATCACTGAATACCATAACCTATTTCATCACCAGTTCTGTCACCAACCGCTTTTACATGCATAATCGATAATCACAATATTATCTATAGATCAATAGAGAAAGTTCAAATTAACATATACTAGTATGTTAAACAAGATATACCTTTACCTCAACTCCTGATGATTTTTCATCATTCATATATCCCCTTGGGTCGAAACGGCCGCACCAAGGAACATTGACATAAGCTCTTGGTCAAGCCAATCTAAGACGATGAGAAATTCCTCAAAATATGCATGTTTCCATAATCTCGCAAACATAGTCCTTCGTGAACAAGTCATATAATCGATTTCCCACACATTACAATATAATATAACAGTTTATACAAATTACTCATATGTCAATCTGTGACACTCATAATATTCCACGTCAGCCCGTGACGTGTCAACCCGTGACATCATAATATCCTCGTCAACCCGTGAGGGTATATGTCAACCCGTGACATCGTAGTATCCTTGTCAACCTGTGACGGTACCTGTCAACCCATGACATCGTAATATCCTCGTCAACCCATGACAATACATGTCAACCCGTGACATCATAGTATCCTCGTCAACCCGTGACGGTACATGTAAACCCGTGATATCGTAATACCCTCATCAACCCATGACGTTACATGTCAACCTTTGACATCATAATATCGTTGTCAACCCGTGACGGTACATGTCAACCCGTGACATCATAGTATCCTGCAATTCACGACTGTTATTATCTTTCAATTAATAAAATATATATATCTTTGCTCGTACGTAATCATGTACATGTATCATTATACTCATCGGATTCACATACCGTATTTTCACAATGTCCGTTATCACATATCAACAGTATTGCGCTGTATATCATCCTCTGTTGTCAGGTATCATACCTTGTCTCTCTTTTGACTTCTCCTACAACATTCAACTTCTCCCTAATGCATATATACGTACATAACATGTCCACGATTTCAGTAAAATTGATTTACCCCCCTTTCTAGCCATAATATCATATCACCATTGACATAAAATAATATCAGCATGGCACATCGTTTCTCGTTTTTTTTATTTTCCTGCAAAATCAGATTTCTTAGCACTTGTCATATATACAATGTGCATACTATTTCAATCAACATCATTTACTCTTTCACTGTTCACTACATCAAATTACTAGTACCTATCAACTTAACATTTCAGTCGTCGTTCATCATACTGTTACAACAGTTAAATCTATGAATTGCTATTTAAATATGTTACCGGTTGATAGCACTCTTCAATAATACCACCCTTGGTGCGTACACTCATCGGTATTACTGGTTATTTCTCAATATCGTTTCCATCGTATTCTATACGATCCTGCAACCACGATGGTTAGCAATAACACATTTTTATTTATGATTTCATATCATACTTTGCACATAAGTATAAAAACCATGTCACACTGATATAAAACCACTATCATGCGTAACCTATTTGCTATTTATCTCTATTGGTACATTCATTGGCCCTCAAACAGCCCGAAGAGCAAACCTTGCTCTGATACCACAATGTAAGGACCCCAACTCCTAATCTCGTCATTAATGCATTTATCATTAGCATTAATGTATGCATTTATAACATTATGGAATTCTTACTATATTCCTCGTAACTATATCATAACCTCTATAATTTTTTACCATAATTCCCCAGTAACCCAACTCTAGGCATGAATAAAATTCACATATGCATACACTTCATACAACACTTTATCTGTTCTCAAATCATTCTGCAATTCTTCATCAATTAAATTGCATGCACCGCTTAATGAACAAAGAAATTTCAAAGCACGTATACATTCCATATACACATATCATTATGCTCACAACCGAGCATCGTCACTACCGAGCATCGAACGAATAAATGTGTAATTCTTTGTATAAATACATTACCATGTACTCATACTGGTACCACGTTCCTGCGAGTATTCTCCATCACTGCTCGAGCTCATTTCCAGAGCCGATATTATACATGCTTTACCTGTTTCAACATAAACAATCCCCACATAGGGTGAGCACACTCCAACTCAACAGTCATACTCATATCAATATACAAAATTGAAATGCAACTAAATAAGATTATTAAAATCTATAAAATATGCTCCCTGAATAAATCTGGCCAATGAAGGCTTTCTTAAACTGTTCCTGTTTCAATATGTCACAAATCAACAATCATCAAGATCGATAACATTATTTAAACGATGACACTCAATATCAAGATAAATCATTTCCTTAATGATACATCACTTATTTCACAATCATAACCAACACAATTTAAAGGCACTCATGCCTATTTACTATGACCATTCTCAATGGTTTCTCATAACCAACATGCCCTCGGCATCCAAAACTCAACTCACATATTCGGATTATGTACACTTATGTATCCACAGTGCCTCAAGTACTAAACAATATTCATATAATTGGAATGGTTTTGGTGGGATCTGGGGTCCGGAGTACTTTGTACTGGGGCTGGTAATGGAAATTGAGTTGGAGAGATAATTATTGAAAACAGATGATTTTTAATGAATCAGGATGTTGCGGAGGTATTGATATTTTTGAGTCTTGGTGCTATATATACCAAGTGGACTCGATATTCCGTCATTGCACGGAATCTCTCATCGCTCTCTCCTCTCTCGCGCTCAAACCTTTCCCCTAACCCTTCCCCTCTTTTCTTTTGGTAGCAAATCAATGGAGGCTCGTCTTGGAAGCCCGATTTCTTGAAGAAAAATTGGTAATTTTCTTCTCCTCACTTTTAGCTTTGATTTGATTATGGTATTGTGCTTGTTGGCTAAGTTTTGAGTTGGGTTTGAGAATTGGGGGTTTTGGTTAAAAATCTAAAAAGTTGTTTTTAGTGTTTTTATTGAGTTTAATTGGTGTATTGGAGGTGTTGAGGAAGTTAGGGGTGTTGGTTTTGAGTTTGGGTATGAAAAACACCATTAAAGCTCGAATTTTTGGGAAACCCGCAGGTCGCGATGGATCGCGGCTTGGAACCGATCGATCGCGACATGTTACTGATTTGGGAAGGCGATGAGCAGTAGCGGCGATCGATCGTGAAAAGTGAGTGATCGATCGCAGGGGTCTTGGCGATCGATCGCAGGGGTCTTGGCGATCGATCGTGAGTTGTGGCGATCGATCGTGAGTTATCGCGGCATGTTTATTTTTGGGCAGTGGGATGTGGCGATCGATCGCGGCTTTGCGTCGATCGATCGCGGCACTGTTCCCCTTTGATTTTCAAAAATTTTGGAAATTGTCGGGATTTTGGAATCGAGGTTTAAGTGGCCAATTTCCGGGGCAATGTCTACATTCCAATGGGGATGATATACTTTTAAAATGGATTGGGTGGAGCCAAAGTTTAATAAAATGAAATTCTCGGTTGAGTTTTTGGCTATCATTTGAACTTTTAAAATGGAATATTTTGGGTATTATGCATGCTTAACCCAGGGTCTTTTAAAATGGTTAATCGTCATGGATTGACGATGGGTTTAGAGGTTGTGAACGTGCTTGGGCACGTGGTTGCATGCTTATGTTTGATTGCAAGTTATTTATGTATTGGTACATAGTTCATCGGGTCGCGGGACTTGGGCAAGGTTGGACTCGAACTACGGAATTATAAGGTACGTATAACGTACGAACATAGCTTTAAATGTATTATTGCAATTGTTGTGCACGAATAATATATGGGAATTGCGATCATTTGATATGCATTGGGAATTGCATGGTGCCACTTTTGAGCGAGCAATGATTGGGATGTTGTCGCTATGGAGCGAACATCGGTTATGACGCCGCTACTGTTGAGCGTGCTTAAGGATAAAATGCCGCTATTGTGGAGCGAGCAATGAACTAGAACTATGAAATCATTGGTTAGATATATGTGATATCTATGGGTATTTATTTAATGGTTTAATCACATTTGATTATGAAACTGGTATGGCAGGAAGGAAATTAGTTGATCAATGAGATTATCAACTGGCTTTTGGGAATTTAATGGTTTGGTTATTTTGAGAACATGGACAATAGATGAGGATGATACCATCCAGGGAGTATCATTTAATTTCATGGCATTTACATTTTGTAAATTATGAACTGTAATATTATGATAATTGAATATTGATATGCTCACCCCGTGTGGGGCTGTCTCTGTTGGGGCAGGTGGTACAGGTGCAGCAATAGCCTTGGAGTTGAGCCCGAGCTGTTGATTGAGGTACTTCCAGGATTGAAGTACCAGAGCCGGTTGAATAAGTATAACGGTAGATCCAGAGTTTAGATCGAGCTATGCATGGTAGGTGCTTCCAGGATCGAAGTGCCAGTAACGGTATGTGGTAGAATATCTTATACATTAGATATACGTTTATTCATTGGGTGACCTCATGTGAGCACGTTTTTACGTGTATATGGAATGTATAAATGGGCATGGATGCTCTCTCTTCATGTATTGTCTGTATGCAATTAATTATGGAATTGCTAAAGGAACTGAGAGCATGTTAGTGTATTATGAGAGTGCATGCTATGTAACTGGCCTTGGTTGGGGAATTTGAATATTATGGGGTTCTAATGCAAGAAATTTTATAGATGGTATATGATGCTATGTTTGCATATGGTTTCCTTCCCCATGATAATATGATTGTATGCACTAATGGCATGGATTAATACACTAATAGCGGGTTAAGAGCACGGGGGTCCTTACATTAGTGGTATCAGAGCAGTGGTTTGCTCTTTGGGGCTGTTGAGGGCCTAGGAACATGTTGATAGAAATGGGAAGCACATACTTATGCATGATGGTAGTTAGTGTTGTGTGGCACAACTATATTGCTTATGTGCATTTATGATATGTGTTTATAATTGAAATATGTTGTTGCTAACCATGGTGGTTGCAGGGTCATATGGGACATGGATTATGCATTGCGGTTGCATATATATTGAGTGATGATTTTAATGTTTTGCTGCTAAATGTTGAAGCGATGGTGAATTCCGCATGTCACATTTGAAGCGAGGTGCATTAAGATACAATCTTAACGATGTATATTGGTATATGGGTTATGCATTGTGGTTGCATAGATGGCGTAGCGATGTGAATACTTGCCGCTGTCATACCGTAGCGATGAGAGAATATTTATCGCTAATATGAAGCGAAGAACACGAGCGCTGTCATATTATAGCGAGGGATATTATTTTCCGTTGGTATTGTCTAAGCGAGGGGTATTTCCGCTGTCATGTTAACGCGAGGGGTATTTCCGCTGTCATGTTAACGCGATGGGTATTTCCGCTGTCATGATAAAACGAGGTGTATTGGTGCCGCTGTCATACCATCGCGGTGAAGAATATTTGTCGCTTAAACGAGGGATATTATACCGCTAATATGGAGTAGCGATGAGCTTTCCGCTGTCATATGATAGCGATGAAGAGTATTTGCCGTTTAAGCGAGGGATATTATGCCGCTGGTATGTCGAAGCGAAGTAGCGAAGAGGGATATTTGCCGCTGTATAGCGAGGGATATCATGACGCTAGTTTATTGGCGATGGTTTATGCCACCGGGTATCTATATAGCGATGGTTCATTCCGTTAGTTTATTGGCAATGGTTTATGCCGCCGAGTGTCTATATAGCGATGGTTCATTCCGCTAGTTTATTGACGATGGTTTATGTCACCGGGTATCTATATAGCGATGGTTCATTCCGCTAGTTTATTGGCGATGGTTTATGCTGTCGGGTGTCTATATAGCGATGGTTCATTCCGCTAGTTTATTGGCGATGGTTTATGCCACCGGGTACTATATAGCGATGGTACATTTCGCTAGTTTATTGGCGATGGTTTATGCCGCCGGGTATCTATATAGCTATGGTTCATTCCGCTAGTTTATTAGCGATGGTTTATGACGTCGGGTATCTATATAGCGATGGTACATTCCGATAGTTTATTGGCGATTGTTTATACCACCGGGTATTCATAGCGATGGGTCATTCCACTACATCTATTGGCGATGGTTCACGCCGCCGGGTATTATATATCGATGGGTCATTCCGCTACATCTATTGGTGATGGTTCATGCCGCCAGGTATTATATAGCGATGGGTCATTCCGCTACATCTATTGGCGATGGTTTATGCCGCCAGATATTATATAGCGATGGGTCATTCCGCTGCATCTATTGGCGATGGTTCATACCGCCAGGTATTATATAGCGATGGGTCATTCCGCTACATCTATGGCGATGGTTCATACCGCCGGATATCTATAGCGATGTTTTATGCCGCTGACTCTATGGCGAGGGATCATGCCGCTGATTTTATAGCGATGGGTTATGCTGCTATCTACGTAGCACGGGATTGTGCCGCCCGCGAGCTATGGGTGTTGATTATGTACCGCTATTGGACGACGGAGACATGTATGCCGCTATCTTGTTAGCGATGAGGTATGGTATATTACTGTTTTATTAGCATTATTGTGGATGTCATGCGTTGATATACATATACCGTCGCGTGTTTGACAATGAGATTGTGAATGTCAGGTGTTGACATGTACCGTCACGAGTTGACGATGTTATTTTGGATGTCATATGTTGACATATACCGTCACGGGATGACGATGACATGGTGGATGTTCTATGTAGACATGTAGTGTCATTTTGATGAATAATACGTCTGGGTGTATGCATTTAGTCATATGGTTTGAGTGCCGATGATGAGCACAAGGTGGTGTCTACGTCACCGGTTGACGAGACCATTACGCCGAGCAGGTTTGCTCGATGGATTATTGGATGCACTGTACCGGTGAGTGTACCGCATCATGCATTTGAGGTAAATATTTTACGAGTAGTGGTACCTTTGGGTATACTCGCTGGGTTGGCTATGGCCAAGTGATAAGTGGTAAGAGTAGTTATTGAGGAAACTACTCGCTTTTGTCGATGTGACGTGTAGTAGACATGGTCACACCCACCCTTGAGGGTGTGGAAATAAATCCTAATGGATAGGATTGCATTGGGGTTGAGTAAGGACACCGGGATGTCCATTGTGCTTTGGTGTTTTGGAGAAATATTGGGTGATGACCCAATATTCTAATTGTTTGGACTGTATGGTATACCGGAATGGAACATATGATACGTTGGTAGGTTTGGTATAAACCTAATGAGTCAGCGATCTGCTAGCCAGGTATTGTTGCAATGTTATAGTGTGCTTGTTGTAGCCATATACTGCTCGTTGGAACCGAGTTGGTAAATCGTATGAGGATAGGATGAGGGTTTTAATGGACTCTTGTAGTCACTTTGTGGCTTAAGGTTTGAGGCAGGAAATACCTCACGGGGACGTTTATAAGTCAAATGTTTAAAGGACTTGTACTGGGATAGCTCAATTCTATTTGGAGGACCAACGTGAGTATCGATAAGTCATTGTTGGTTTGGATGAGAATCATTGCATATGAAATGCAATGGGGAAACACAATTGGAATCGCGAAATATAGTTAGTGGGGTGGCACTACTATGTTGGTGTATCTCTTTGAGAGATTTGAATATACTGTCATGGAGACAGCTGGTAGCGGTGGTGGATTGATTGTGAATCAGCCATGGTAAGCATTATTGGTGTTGGACCGAGTACTGGATTTATTACCTTTCGGTGAGACGTTCAAGGAGACGTCTCCGGGGAAATGCTCGAGATTGTGGAGTACTGTGGTATTAGTACAGAGCATTGTTAGAATGAGTATACGTTGTGTATGCAAATTTCGTATTGGTAATAGTTGCAAGGATGCACTATTCTGAATCGGTTGTGTATTTATTGGTTCCGATATATATTTTGGTAGAAATGTATTCAGGTTTTCCGAACGGTGGTTCGAGGTTGGAGGGTCATGGTGCATGACATTTTCCTTGAGAGGAAGGCGGTATTGATATATCTACCATTTGGGAATCTTTGTAGACTCGATGAGTCGGTTGGTGCGGTGTTGATGTTGGAATCACACCTTTGATCATTGGTTCGTCAAACATCATTCTCCGCGATGTGAGAATAACTAGGGATTGACAGTTGTTTTTGGGGCTTTGGGGTATGATTGGAGATACCCGAGTCGATTGCATTGGGTATGCATGTTGTATTGGTACTTGGGCATATATACCAGTATGTGTATACGAATGCCAGCATTTATTTGGTCCTCGTCGAGCATCGGGTTAGCATGCTTGGATGAATGAATCTCCGGTGAGAGATTGTGGTACCTTGAGATTGGTAATCTCGATGGCACGATATATTCTGAAGAATGATCGTGATGTTTGGTTGACTTCCTCCGAGGAGGAATTGTAGTATTTTGGGATCATGGTGATTCTTTACTGGTTATTTCGATAGCCTCACTGTGTATGGATTGTTGAATCCTGGTGTAAACGAGGGATGACCAGGATTCAGATTTATTGGGTGTCGTGGTTGACACGTGTGGCGGGAATGTAATTGATTGTTCTCGCATGTCCTTTTGAAAACTTGAGACTTGGAGAGTCTCGATGATGTGTTTGGACCAAGATGTGATTTCTTGGAACATACGGATGTAGACGTCTTTGGAGATGTGTTTCGTGATGATCGGTGGCCGTGAGTTGCCCAATCCGTGTTGCAAAGTGGTACAACTACTCCTTGATGGAGATGGTTTTGGAAAGCGGAAACCTGGTTTACCGTGAGTATACTGTTGTATACTAGTGTTTTCCTTCGTGACGATGCGTGTTGGACATCGTAGGCAAGTGGTGAAGATATCATGGGATGATATTCATGTCAGAATCAGGGAGGATTCGTTTGATTTGTAGTTGATGCCAACTGACTTCTGGGATGGCTCACATCGAAGTATGTTGTCGTCTTTTGAGATTTATGATGGTTTGGGAGGTTACTCCATTCCTGAGATTGGTGCGAGATCGATGTACTCACAATTGGTACGTCGTTCATGATATGCTCATAATTCGACGGTTGTGGTTTTGTTTGGTTTGAGTAGTCTTGGCAGTACGTGGAGTACGCCTGTGCAAATTTTGAGGACGAAATTTTATTAGTGGGGGATAATTGTGATGTCCGGGAATTACTAGTGTTAATCCCGGAGTGGTAATGACCTGTAATGGATTTTAATATGGCAATTATGAATTAATTGCGATGTTGGGACTTCCGATGATGTTAAATCGGGGCTCGGGATCTTTGATTTCCAATTTGGATGAGATTCTCTCATCGTGGTGAAAAACCTTGGAATTGGGTTTTTGGTGGGATATGGGGTCCGGAGTACTTTATACTGGGGCTGGTAAGGGAAATTGAGTTGGAGATATAATTATTGAAAACAGACGATTTTTAATGAATCATGATGTATTTGCGGAGGTATTGGTACTTTGGAGTCTTGGTGCTATATATACCAAGTGGACTCGATATTCCGTCATTGCACGAATCTCTCCTCTCTCTCTCCTCTCTCGCGCTCAACCCTTTCACTTTGGAGTCTTGGTGCTATATATACCAAGTGGACTCGATATTCCGTCATTGCACGAATCTCTCATCTCTCTCTCCTCTCTCGCGCTCAACCCTTTCCCCCAACCCTTCCCCTCTTTTCTTTTGGCACCAAATCGATGGAGGCTCGTCTTGGGAGCCCGATTTCTTGAAGAAAAACTGGTAATCTTCTTCTCCTCACTTTTAGCTTCGATTTGATTATGGTATTGTGCTTGTTGGCTAAGTTTTGAGTTGGGTTTGAGAATTGAGGGTTTTGGTTAAAAATCTAAAAAGTTGTTTTTAGTGTTTTTATTGAGTTTAATTGGTGTATTGGAGGTGTTGAGGAAGTTAGGGGTGTTGGTTTTGAGTTTGGGTGTGAAAAACACCATTAAAGCTCGAATTTTTCGGAAACCCGCAGGTCGCGATCGATCGCGACATGTTACTGATTTGGGAAGGCGATGAGCAGTAGCGGCGATCGATCGCGAAAAGTGAGCGATCGATCGTAGGGTCTTGGCGATCGATCGCGAGTTGTGGCGATCGACCGCGGCATGTTTATTTTCGGGCAGTGGATGTGGCGATCGATCGCGGCACTGTTCCCCTTTGATTTTCGAAAATTTTGGAAAATGTCGGGATTTTGGAATCGAAGTTTAAGTGGGCCATTTTCGGGGCAATGTCTACATTCCAATGGGAATGCTATACTTTTAAAATTGATTGGGTGGAGCCAAAGTTTAATAAAATGGAATTCTTGTTTGAGTTTTTGGCTATCATTTAAACTTTTAAAATGGAATATTTTGGGTATTATGCATGCTTAACCCGGGGTCTTTTAAAATGGTTAATCGTCATGGATTGACGATGAGTTTAGAGGTTGTGAACGTACTTGGGCACGTGGTTGCATGCTTATGTTTGATTACGAGTTATTTATGTATTGGTACATAGTTCATCGGGTCGCGGGACTCAGGCAAGGTTGGACTCGAACTACGAAATTATAAGGTACGTATAATGTACGAGCATAGCTTTAAATGTATTATTGCAATTGTTGTGCACGAATAATATATGGGAATTGCGATCATTTGATATGCATTGGGAATTACATGGTGCCGCTTTTGAGCGAGCAATGATTGGGATGTTGTCGCTATGGAGCGAACATCGGTTATGACGCCGCTACTGCTGAGCGTGCGTAATGATAAAATGTCGCTATCGTGGAGCGAGCAATGAACTAGAACTATGAAATCATTTGTTAGATATATGTGATATCTATGGGTATTTATTTAGTGGTTTAATCACATTTGATTATGAAACTGGTATGGTAGGAAGGAAATTAGTTGATCAATGAGATGATCAACTGGCTTTTGGGAATTTAATGGTTTGGTTATTTTGAGAA
This sequence comes from Haberlea rhodopensis, assembly GCA_907163345.1. Classification (NCBI taxonomy): domain Eukaryota; kingdom Viridiplantae; phylum Streptophyta; class Magnoliopsida; order Lamiales; family Gesneriaceae; genus Haberlea; species Haberlea rhodopensis. The sequence continues at coordinate 413,252 of CAJQUN010000452.1, forward strand.
CATGGACAATAGATGAGGATGATACCATCTAGGGAGTATCATTTAAATTCATGGCATTTACATTCTGTAAATTATGAACTGTAATATTATTATTATTCTTAAATTGGTGGTATTGTTATGCTCACCCCGTGTGGGGGCTGTCTCTGTTGTGGCAGGTGATACAGGTGCAGCAATAGCCTTGGAGTTGAGCCCGAGCTATTGATTGAGGTACTTCCAGGATTGAAGTACCAGAGCCGGTTGAATAAGTATAACGGTAGATCCAGAGTTGAGATCGAGCTATGCATGGGAGGTGCTTCCAGGATCGAAGTGCCAGTAACGGTATTTGGTAGAATATCTTATACATTAGATACACGTTTATTCATTGGGTGCTCTCATGTGAGCACATTTTTACGTGTATATGGAATGTATAAATGGGCATGGTTTCTCTCTCTTCATGTATTGTCTGTATGCAATTAATTATGGAATTGCTAAAGGAACTGAGAGCATGTTAGTGTATTATGAGAGTGCATGCTATGTAAATGGCCTTGGTTGGAGAATTTGAATATTATGGGGTTCTAATTCAAGAAATTGTATAGATGGTATATGATGATATGCTTGCATATGGTTTCCTTCCCCATGATAATATGATTGTATGCACTAATGGCATTGCTTAATACACTAATAACGGGTTAAAAGCACGGGGGTCCTTACAGAGTCTATCAGTGCACTTGTCTCACGTGCACACAAGACTCCAGATGTGAAATTAAACCGCATGCACCTACAGGATCCAGTGGTGCACGTAGCTCGCAATCACCGCTATGCTCTACCATCACTTGAGTCTAGCAGTGCACTTCTCTTATATGCACCGCTGAACTCAAAGGTGTGCACTTCCTCCCTCTTCATCAACAGGCTGCATATACCAATTCTTACTCCTAGCCGAAGCTCCAAAATGCAATTTTATCATATACAACAACCACTGTCAAAAGACGAACATAAATAATGTTGCACAACAAAAAACATATTCCTCATAACATCTTCATTACTCAAACAACAATTAGGGTGTCCTGTGATAACATATTTAAGACAGATTCCCTCAAGATTCAAAATCGCACCACTTAGTTGATGCAATATATATCAATTGAGTGAATGAAAAACTGCAATTCACGTTTAGAACTTGTGTTTTCCTCTATGAACTTCAACAAAATCATGACCCACATCCATACCTCAATATCGATGAGCAAAACACAAAAAAGAAGAAACAAAAAGAAAATACGAGACACAAACCAAATGTTCAAATTTTTCTTCCAATTCCAATTCGAAACAGCATACAAATATCGAGAAAGAAAACCTCACCACCAATCATTACTTCTTTCCAGACGAATCCACACTTTGTATCGTTACTTCGTTATGAATCGGAAGTTTCAAATTTTTGAAACCTATTTTATTTGAAAATATGGGTATTTTAGGAACATAAATGTACATTTTTTATTTATTGTTTCAAAATGGGGCATATTTGAATAAAATGTATGTAAATGTGGATTTATATAAGAAGAAAGAAATTGACCAGATTTATTTATAATATGATTTTGATAATGGTACTAGACATGTCCACGATTATAAAATAACCGTGGCTCGGCCCGGAGCAGTAATCGGGTCAACGGGCCGGTTACACGTTGACCCAGTTCGACTGTTCCGAATCGGAACGGTTCATGGGCTATTAACCGGTGGCTCGCGAGTTTACTTTTTTTAATTAAAATTAATTGTAGGTTACCAGATTCGAACACATAACCTCCCACTTATAAGTTTGAGACTTTACCAATGAGCTACAAGGTATTTGTATTCATTATTTGGTATTACATTATATATATAATAATTAAATAAGTATATCTTAATTGCTAGAAACTTGATAATTTAATACTCAATTAATTAATAAAATCTTTCAAATGATTTGGCTTATCATAACTTACGAACAACATATTAAATTAATAATTCACTAATTTTATAAGATAATATATAAACAAAAATTCATATAGACAACATGAAATATATAAATTAACAATTTCTTAATACATAGCATATTTATGGTTACTTATGAAATCATCTTATCATTTGTTTCTTTTTGAAATTGATAGTCACACTTGAATCTCATTTTCGACTATTTTTAACATAACAAGAACTTTATGTAGTTTTCTCATAGCCCAATAAAAAATTATTTAATTTATCGATGCTTTAAAAGTTTTCTATCGAAAAGGAGGCTATATAATATAATTGTTATCTGAATGTCATAATCTTTATCACTTCAACAACGTTCTCAATTATCAGCTCGTCAATTACATCTTTGCAGTTATATTATTTTCTTCATTTACAATAAGTTTATAGAAAATTTAATATATGTTAAATTAATATGATTTTCTCAATCCAAATTTATATATTTATAAAAGTTTAACAGTAATCGTAACCTTAACCGGCGGTTCACGATCCTTAACCGAAAACGTTTATGAAAGTTAAGGTTAATGATCGAGTTTTTTTGAACAGTCGAATCGATAGTTCCGAACCATCTAACCGATGATTATGAACTATAATCATGTATAAATGGCACTAATTTGCGATTCGCTTTGTCAATTTTATCGAGATTATCAAGAGGCCGGGGTTGCCCTTGGGTTATTTTTATTTTTTATATTATTCAAGTAACAAGGATCTCTTGCCTCTACATTTTCTTTCAGCCTCCTCCTCGCATGGCCTCAGCCGCAGACCGCCGCCGCATCTCCGCCGAACACCTTCCGCGCTTCCTCCACACGGCTGCCATAAATATATCCTCTTTCTGCACCTCCAAAGCTGCATATCTGCCGCCACGTTCTTCCAAAATCCACCTCCCTTTCCTCCTTCCGGAGTCGCCAATCTCAGTTGCAACCCCATCCGAGTCAATCCAGCCTGATTCACTTTCCTCCGCTCAGTCAAGAGAAACCCCTTTTTCCCCATCCCCAGCAACCGAAAGCGCGCCTCCTTCAAATGCTGGTTCTGGGTTCCCTTCTACGGTTCGAATTTCAGCCGGTCGTGGTGTCGGACCGGCTTTTGTTGGACAGGTTTTCAGCATGTGTGACCTTTCCGGCACCGGTTTAATGGCTGTCTCCACTCATTTTGACATCCCTTTTATCTCAAAAAGGTATTAATTATGAGCTAATCATAATTTACAAAGCCTCAACATCCTTTTTGTTTTATTGTAGTACGCAGGTCTATGGACTTTTTATTATCACTTTGAATTTCATATGCATTCAAGCAAATTGTTTCTGAAGTTTCTGAAGAAGAAAATTGTTTCTAAAGAGAAAAGATGGGTCTTTTTTGTGCTTTATTAGTCATTTACCTGTGTGGCCGTGGCAGAATGCTTTTGTGCTCCCCTTCAAATTATTCGTGACTTTTTTTGGGTTTGAGGTCTAATTCTGAATTCTAGCCCTCCACAGTGCTTTAATTTGGAAACAATAAGGTTACAATTTGTCCAGGAAGCAAATTGAAACACCAAGTTCTGAGGTAGTTGGTAGCATGTTGGTGTTTATATGTTATTTTTTTTTAATTTGTCCTTTGAGATTCATGTGGCCAGGAAACATTGAGTGTTGTTTGTTCTAAATTCAGAATAAGGGCAGATGACAGGACCAATTCCTGAAATTGAATTGACAATTGTGCTGGATGACTGATATTAAAAACGGCTGCTTGGAGTATATAGAAATTGATCCTCATAGCTGGAGACAATTACAAATGCAGCACCTTAGTATATTAATTATATTTAGGTTCCTAATTTGTCAGAGTTGGTTGATTTTTAACTTTGTTTGTCAAGTATTTTGTTTCTTTCTCGATATTCTGGCATTTACAGGCTTCCTTTTGGTGCAAGATTGCTTATTTTTCATTTGCTGGTTTTTGTGTTTTGCATGTTTTGGACGTTCTATCATGCTTTATATCCCATTAATCTTACTGATAGAACACCGGAGTGGCTGAAGAAAATGTTTGCAGCAGTCACTAAGAGTGAAAGGAATGGCCCCGTGTTTCGTTTCTTCATGGATCTTGGTGATGCTGGTATGATTTAATAGCATTATTATCTTCCACTATGTTTTGTTTTTCGTTGAAGCGGCCCTAAAATGGCCACTGGTTTGATAGAAGATTGGCCTTTTCTTAGTGAAATAATTCGCGTTTGATTCTTATACTTTTTGATGTGATTATGTATGATTCTAATCGGATTCTTTTGTTTCCTTGTTTGGTATGAAATCTATTTTTCAATGCTTGTGGGCTCCTCTTTTCAAGTTTTTTGTTAGGATTTTTATTGGGGTTTGAGACGGCAAACTTCTAACTCATTATATTTCCAGTTTCTTATGTAAAACAGCTCAATATACCCAGTGGTGTGGTTGGTGCCTGCCGTCTTGACATCGCGTATGAGCATTTTAAGGTGCTATCTTTTTCAGTTTCAGTGGCAAATCTTGACCATGTTATAAATTTTTGAACTGTTTTTCATTCTTTTATCTATTATTTTTTGTTGTGCTTTCTGAGAGTCAGAGTCTACTTCCTATTTGTTTACTTCTAGTGATTTTAAGCAAAGGCATTCATTCAGCTATTGAAATCATGTGGTGCAACTGTGTTTTTTATTTTTTTCATATGATCAATATTATTTGTATGACGACAAGATTACAAGCCAATATGACTGCCAATCTATAAAATTTAAAGCTAAACACAGGGCTTTGAATGACGGTGATATTCCTTGCAAATTAGTCCTTGTTAGAATTTTAGGTTGCATCTGTTTGTTCTTCAAATTAAGACTAGCAACCTTTCTTACGTATAATAACATGTAAGTTTTCAATTTATTCGGCATTATACGGTGTTGTGTGAATCTAATATTTCCACTTAAATCATGTGATACACAGGAAAAGCCCGATTTGTTTCAATTTGTTCCAAATGAGAGACAGGTTAGAGTGCCACCATTTTTCCGTGACAAAACATGATAAAACCTTCAAATAACAAGATTTGCTATCTTGTCGTGGTTTTCCATCATTTACTCCCCTGCAGGTCAAGGAAGCAAATAAACTTTTAAAGGCCTTACACAATAGTGGTGAAGAAAAGAAAATGGTCGGTGTTCCTGTTTTTAGTGCTCAAAACTTGGATATAGCCATAGCGACGAACGATGGTATCAAGTGGTGAGTTAATACGTACCATTTGTTTCGATTGGGTGAATTTCTCAAGGAATTTCTGGTATTCACATCTCATGGTAGCTCCCTTTCAAATTCATCGTTTTTCTTTTTCTCTCTTTTGGTGATACTCATGATACTAACTTTATAGGTACACTCCGTACTTTTTCGACAAGACTATGCTCGATAACATTCTTGAAGAATCGGTAGATCAGCATTTCCACGCATTAATTCAAACACGGAATTTACAACGCCGACGGGACATTGCTGACGACAACCTCTCTGCCGAAGCTATTGAAGAGATGGGAGAAAGCAATTGGGAGCCTCTAGAGGTACAAATCTACCTGTCTACCGTCATGTACTACTTAACATGGCTGAAATTACATTGGAAAATTTTTTGATGCATGCTCCTAGTTTATGTTAATCTTCCCTGCTTTTGATAGGTTCAGGAAGTTCTGGATGAGATGGGCCATTCAGGTATACCTTTGAGTGTCGTATCAAAGGCTGCCGAGATTCAACTTCTATATGCTGTAGACCGAGTTCTTCTTGGGAATAGATGGCTGCGAAAAGCCACTGGAATTCAACCCAAATTCCCTTATATGGTCGACTCGTTTGAGAAAAAGTACTTTCTTGCCTTTCAACAATATTAGTTTAGTATGCATATTACATTTTTCCTTGTGAATTTATCCTGATAATTCTTGAAACTATATTTTGCAGGAGTGCAGCTTCTTTTTCGAGAGCTAAAGAACCATGTAACTTAATATCCAGTTCTAAATGCGGGGATGATTCTCAACTTCCGAGCCCTGGAACATCATATAAAGCTGATGACAAACGAGGGCATATCCTGGATTTCCAGTTCCCATTTGGAGATTGGTTAAGTCATCCTTGGTTGAAGCAAAAACGAAACCAGAGAAGCCTAGTCGATGTCGATTCAAGGTTTTCACCAGTCTCCTCTTCAAACCGATATTCCTTTTATTCATGATTTTCAAGATTGCGACTTTTACGTGCAGAAATGCGAACTCTACAAAGAAAGATAAAGGAAAATCATCACCTTTCCTCCCTAAGATTACAATGGTGGGTGTCTCGACGGGAGAGCCAGGAAAGATGAACAAAGCCACTTTGAAAAAGACCATGGATGATCTAACGAAAGAACTGGAACAGGTTGAACAAGGGACGAATCAATCTGGCTCGGTTATTGACGAGGACATGTTTGACTGGAGGGATCCGCTATTTGTGGCCAATGTTGGGGACTATTATTCTGGTTCATCAAGGACTGGCTCGGTTCGATGGGTTCGAGGATCATCAGCTTAGTGTTTGAACTGGCTTCATCTTTTTTATTTTCTGTAAAACCAAGTTTTAAAAATACTCTTTTAATTAGGTGAAATGGCTTAGATTTACAGTTTTGAGTTTGGTGCCACCCTTTTGTGCAAAGTTCATAATTTGTTACCGATTGATTGATGCCCACCAAAAGTTGTGTTGTCTATATAAAAGTCACAATCTTGTCTTAGACTTGACTACTTGTAATCAATACTAATAGCGAACCATGAAAAAAGCAAGCTTTTTTTATGGTAATTACAATATTGTCCTCCTACATGTTTAAAGTTGGAAATAATAGAAACTAAATCAAAAGTCACCACCAAAAACTACCCAAAATTCGTTTAAAAAAACAAAAAAACAAAGAAAACCTACGCAAAAGTTAAAGTTATGATTTATTTTGAATTCTAAATCTAAATTTTATATAAATTATTTAATATTTCATAATAAAAAAATGAAATAACACGTATTATGCATATGTAACTCCCAGAATATTGATGAAAGCAGTGGAATTGGTCACATTTCTCATACATTAAAAAATAAATAGAACATGAGATATCGCCACTATGAAGAACTGGTCACACCGATGGATCTGGTATTAGTAAAGGGTAAACTCGGTGCGAAGCTCAAATTTTTTGGGCATAATGTATGCAACATTTTGTATAATGTCAAATTCGCTGCTCACCCAGCTTCTCGCCCATTATTGGAGTCTACCCTTATTCTTCAACCCTACACTCTACGTGGTATTAGTAAAGAGCAAACTCGATGTACGAAGTTCCCGTTATGCGCAGGGTCTAGGAAAAGGGTCGAGTCATTTAGGCCTAATGTATACAACATTTCTCTTGCAATGTAAGGAGGTTGTTTCTCCGCGATTTTGTGTTATTAATGATCCTTCTATTCTCAACTCGAACTTGAAATATTCAATAATGGAAACATAAAAGCATGAAGAAAATCTTGGACTTTTTTCAATTATTTTTTCTACTATAGCAATTATTTTTAATTCGTAATTACTGTAGTCAATTAAATTTTAGAGATAGTTACATCTAAACCCCTCGACTGTGATCTAATTACAGAAACATCCCATTGAATTGGGAAAATACAGAGACCTCCACTCTAGTGTAATAATGTCAAAAAAATTAATAGAACTTGCAACATAACGTTTTTTGCTCTTTTGTATCTGTAATATAAATTTCAAAACATTATAGATACACCCCTATAATATATGTAATATAAAATTATCAAAATAATTCAAAAACACCCTTTATAGTATACTAGACATGATAGTTAACAATAAAGATACACCCTATAGTATATGTAATATAAAATTACTCAAAAAAATTAACAGAACTTCCCAAATGACCTTTTTTCGTGTATATGTAATATAAAATTTTCAAATCAATACAATTGTATTCGAAACAAACAATTCTAAATATAAAATAATGGTTTCATTACGACCACAGTCCCTAAAAAATAACATCATTAAACGACACCCCCTCTAAAAAATTTAGGTCAAACTAGAGATCAAAGTTGACCAGGGGCGATAGGGTTTTCATTAAACATTAGGGGTGGTTTATGTAACTGTCGTCAATTTTTTTAACATCAGGACTTGTCTGTAATGTTTAACCTAACTTGAAAGGAGATTTCTGTAATTTTTCAAACCATATTTGAGGTTTATGTGATTACGCCAAAGCTGAAAAGATGTACATGTAATTATCCTTAAATTTTATTGCTTTACAAATTTACTATTTAAATCAAATCGTGCGATCATAGTGAAGGTTGTCAAATTCATAAAACCTCACAATCCAACTAACGTTGTCAAATTCATAAAACCAACTAACGTTGTCAAATTCATAAAACCACACAATCCAACTAACGTTGTCAAATTCATAAAGCCAACCAACGTTGTCAAATTCATAAAACCCCACAGTCCATCCACTGATGTGTACAAGTTGATTAATGTCCCTTGAGCTACCACTACAAAAGAGCCAATGCACTATCTCTCAGCGTCCCATTAAATGCGGAAATTCTCATATGTATCGAGTGGATCCAAATGCCAACACACATATATTTGTTGGCGTATGTGTCCAACCGATGCATAAAAGAATTTCTCTCATTAAATGACACAACTCTATTATCTTCCACATAATGTTTAAAAGCCCTAATTTTTGAATATTATCTTTGTTTATTCAGGTCAAACCCTAGTCGAGCTCAACTTGAACCCAAATTTTAAGATCCTGTCGAAGTTATTTTCGCATTGAATTGGCAAAACTGAAGTATGATCGGAAGATCTTTAGTCGCATTCAATTATATTTACTCGATTGCAAGCTAGATTGAAGATATTTACAACTAAGAGAGATTTGAGTGTGCACTTGCGGTTGTGAATATCACCAGAAACAGAGCTAAGAATAAAATTTGAAGGGACGAATTTTTTTTTTTTTTTAAAAAAAAAGGGCAAAAAAAATCTTCTTTTTCATAATACAAAATGAAACATGCATTTTCTTCTCTCTTTTTTTTTTTTAAAAAAAAAAATTTCCACAAAATTCCCAATTAAAAACACAGATTTCTACTAGCTTTTACGTTGAAATTAGCATGAAGAGCGAGGTTAAAGATAGTAAGGACTCTAGCAAGCCAATAATGGAGAAAAATTATGTTTTTAGTTTTATTTAATTTTTAGGGACGATTAAAAAATACAAGAAAGTGCTAGAATTTTAAAAATCAAGTATTTGATACTGATATCCAATGTTGCACGGATACAGATACGTGGATACGTGCATATACAAATACGGGTACGATTGCACGGGATTTTGAAATTTGTAGGATACGATACGCCCGGATACGACAAATTTTATTAATTTATTTATATATATATAAATATATAATTAATAATATTTGTAAGAAATCAAGTTTCAAGCATATAATCAACATTAAGCACATTAGATCAGAATAAAGTTGTAAACTCACCAACTTCACGACAAATGATAAAATATTAATCCAGGACATCTAAAAATTTCAAGCATATAATTGACATAAACACATTAAAGTGGTTAGGAAATAGGGATTTAGTTAAATAATTTAATTTTAATTACAGTTTCAACCCTATTTTAAAAAAAACTTCAGAAAGTCCCGTATCTAACCCATGTCGGATACGGTCAACGGCGTATCTTGACCGTATCCGAAACGTATTCGAAATAAAAACTTATTTTTTGTCCCCAGATACGCCATGTGGCGTTCCGATACGTAACGGTGGCGTATCAGCGCATATCCGTATCCCAAAAGTATCCGATACTTGACCGTGAAATTTTTTGGAGTATCGATGCAACATAGCTGATATCAAATGTTACGACTCTAATGTGATATCATTTGAAAAATTCAATTTAGTAAACAAGAGAATATTATTAAACTTATTTGCCTAAAATTTAAAAATCAAGAAAATGAGGAATAAACAATATAAATAAATTGATTTTTTTTTTTTAAAATAAGACGCAAAGAATAAAAACAGAAAAACAGGTTAGGTTGTATTAGGGGCCTTGAAGCTTTCGAATTCAATGATGGGATAAGAATGTCGACCTAATGCTTAGAAAAGCACGAACCTTGGTATTTAATGAAGTAGCAAGGACGTCACACCATATGTACGTGAAGCACAACATGATAATAAGTCGATATTTAGAAAGCCACATGCACTCAGATTCAAGAAAAACTCACAATTTTGTTGATAAAATGAACTCGTTTTTTTCCAAATCTCGTCTAAAAGACATATTTATACCGTAAAATCTATCTAAGATATGAAATCTTCTTGGTTATCCAATGGGTAATACCCATGTGGTAGATCCAACAATCCAACATATGATAAATTTTCAATGTTGGATGAGAATATATCGCATATATGATTTTATTTACCACATGGAGCACTACCACATAGCAAAGAACAAATCCTAACATAGTTGTATGGGCTTAAAATAAGGTTAATTAAGCGTGTAGCATATAGTAACTAAATAAAGCACAAAATTAAACAAAATAAACAAAAATAACACCCACAAACTAACAAAATTGGCCTCCAATTAAAAGCACATTATCTACATGAGAAATACATTAAATAACTTCAACTTCCAAGCATAATTGTGAAACCCGATTTTTTTCCAACCAAGTGAATACTAGAGTTTTAGTCAAACCAAAATTAAAGTCATTTTGGCAATCCAACAACTTGATGTTAAGAGATAATATTGAGTTAAATTATAAGATAATATCGCACTATACTATTATTGTTAGGATCGATTTCGGGGGTATGTTGTCATTTCACACCCGAGTTCAACCAACTTGAGCTTCAATAGCTCATGTTCTTGTAATAATTGCATCGAGAGATTATATCGAGTTCGGTTACAAAACCGAGCGGAAGACACTCGACATAACCCGCTCGAAAACCGATTAATCATTTGAAAGGCATTTTAAAGATATGCAAGAAAGTATGTAAAAACAGTAAGGTAAATAAATGCAGTAAAGTAAATAACACAAGCATTTGTTTCTGGAAGTTCGAAGCACAACGCTTCTACGTCTCCCCTTCTTCCATCTCATGGAAGGATACACTAGAAGATTTGGTTTACACTTTACAGCATACAACCTACTTAGGCTAATACCATACAGATAGCCTAAACTCCTAGCACACACAAGTTCATGTTCTTTAACGTCTCACATGTAAAGACCTCACCCAGTTGTGATAAATCACCAACTGTTACAATGGTATGAACTCTTCTATTTTATCTCACAAATACAATAAATAGAGTGAATACAAAGGCACAAATGATTCCATAATGAATCTGATAAAGCAAGGTAAGAGGTGCCAAAGGTTTGGGGAGTGCTCTTCATTTAGCAGCTTTGTCTTTGAAGTTCTCCAATTGAATCTCAAGTGGGTTTGCTTTGGAAGGCTTGGATTGATCTTCAATCAGCTGTTATTGAACTTCCAAATCATGTATATATAGCCCAAAGTAATGATATATACGTTAGATACGAGAATATGCCCGTTGGAAAAGATTCTGCATCATTCCCGAGCTTGCAACGATCATATTCTGGTTTCTAGGCTATTTCTGGAAGGCCCGCTGGTCGGGTCCGGTAGGTGTGATCCGGTAGGTGCAATCTGGTAGGTGCAATCGGGTAGGTGTGATCCGATAGGTGCAATCCGGTAGGTGTGATCCGGTAGGTGCAATCCGGTAGGTGTGATCCGGTAGGTGCAATCAGATAGGTATGGTCCGGTAGGTGCAATCCTGGAGGTGTGATACGGTAGGTGTTTCAGCTTTGCACCAGCAAGCTCTTGCTGACGTCTTTTCGTCAAGTAAACCTTCGAATTTGGTCTTTTGGCATGAAATACGACTTGTAGAGAATTGAGTTTTCTATCCAACCCATTTAGAATCAGGTCGTTTTGATATCTGAGTATGAGATATGATCAATTTAGTCAGCAGCACTTGGGGTCTACTAGATGCTGAATTCTCATTTCAGCAACCAAACTCAAGGCCATTTCTTAGCAGATCATCAAGCTGTAAAATATCATCTATGAACTGCACACTTGATGAAATATGTTAGCAACACAACAACAAGTTTTGTTAACATCAAAACCAAGATTATTCGGGTTTCCAAAACCCAACAATCTCCCCATTTTTGATAATCACAAAACTTGAATAAAAATATGAACATTAAAGCACAATGTTGCATAACAAGAAAAAACATATATATATATTTTTTAAACATATTTCTCCCCCTTTTTGTGTGAATCAAAAAGGAAGACAAATAAATTTACTCCCCCTCAAGGATTGAGATTAAACTCTCCCCCTTTAATTTTAAAATGTTTGAAAATTTGAGCAAGTGAGGAGCAAATGGGATAGGCTAAACAAATTAAAAAATGCAATGCACATTAATTTTTTAACAAAAATAACCACTTTTGATGATGGATGAAGCATACTTGGCAACAAATTTGAATTTCTTTGACAAAACTCAACATTGTCCATTTCATCTTTCTGCGGGTGGCAGCACACTTAGTCCAACTTGAACTAATAAACTGCTTTTTCTCGAGAAAGTTTAAGCTACAAGACCTATACCGTTGCGATCCTCTATGAGTCTAGTTTGCAACACAAAAAAACGGTTCGTCATTTGGACATCCAAGCAGAAGTAATGCCAATTTTCCCAAAGTCGCTGCAAGCTGCCATAAAAATTGAATGCTTCAAAAATTGTTAGATAAAATCTCAAAATAAAAATTTTAAACTTAAAATGAGTTTAGAACATTTGAACGAGAATTTGAACATTTAAAATAGATTTTAAAATTATTTTCTTGCAAAATGAATGCAGTGAAAATGATTTGTATGCTAAAAACTTTCATACACCAAGTTTTAGAAAATTATGCTATAAAAATAATTTCATGCTCATGAGAAAGTTTTCTTTAAAAGATTTCCGTCTAAATCGGTTAAAATGCTTTCCAAGAACAACCAGGCTCTGATACAACTTGTTAGGATTGATTTCGGGGGTGGGTTGCCATTCCACACCCGAGTTCAACCAACTTGAGCTTCAATAGCTCATGTTCTTGAAATAATTGCACCAAGAGATTATATCGAGTTTGGTGACAAAACCGAGCGGAAGACACTCGACATAACCCGCTCTAAAACCGATTAATCATTTGAAAGGCATTTTAAAGATATGCAAGAAAGTATGTAAAAACAGTAAGGTAAATAAATGCAGTAAAGTAAATAACACAAGCATTTGTTTCTGGAAGTTCGAAGCACAACGCTTCTAAGTCTCCCCTTCTTCCATCTCATGGAAGGATACACTAGAAGATTTGGTTTACACTTTACAGTATACAACCTACTTAGGCTAATACTACACAGATAGCCTAAACTCCTAGCACACACAAGTTCATATTCTTTAACGTCTCACATGTAAAGACCTCACCCAGTTGTGATAAATCACCAAATGTTATAATGGTATCCACTCTTCTATTTTAGCTCACAAATACAATGAATATAGTGAATACAAAGGCACAAATGATTCCCTAATGAATCTGATACAGCAAGGTAAGAGGTGCCAAAGGTTTGGGGAGTGCTCTTCATTTAGCAGCTTTTGTCCTTGAAGTTCCCCAATTGAATCCCAAGTGGTTTGCTTTAGAAGACTTGGATTGATCTTTAGTCAGCTGTTATTGAACTTTTAAATCATGTATATATAGCCTCAAGTAATGATATATACGTTAGATTGGTTTCTGGGCTATTTCTGGAAGGCCCGCTGGTCGGGTCCGGTAGGTGCAATCTGGTAGGTACAATCTGGTAGGTGTGATCCGGTAGGTGCAATCCGGTAGGTGTGATCTGGTAGGTGCAATCCGGTAGGTGTGGTCCGGTAGGTGCAATCCGGTAGGTGTGATCCGGTAGGTGTTTTAGCTTTGCACCAGCAAGCTCTTGCAGACGTCTTTTCGTCAAGTAAACCTTCGAATTTGGTCTTCTGGCGTGAAATACGACTTGTAGAGAATTGAGTTTTCTATCCAACCCCTTTAAAATTAGGTCGTTTCGATATCCGAGCTATGAGATATGACCAATTTAGTTAGCAGTGCTCGGGGTCTACTGGATGCTGAATTCTCATTTCAGCAACCAAACTCAAGGCCATTTCTTAGCAGATCATCAAGTTGTAAAATATCATCTATGAACTGCACACTTGATGAAATATGTTAGCAACACAATAACAAGTTTTGTTAACATCAAAACCAAGATTATTCGGGTTTCCAAAACCCAACAATTATCATCTCTTAGCAGTAAATAATATTGAATTATAGTATCAAAATCCTTTAGATATTAGAATGTGGCTAAATCACCGGGATAGTAGGATACTAGGACTCTCGAATAACACACTTTATAAATATCGGTGTAGTCTTGTACGCCTTAAAGACTCGAAAAGCACTCACAAAATACGTAAATTTCGACACTAGCACACACACAAATATATGAAATTTTCAGCAAGGAAATGACGTCGCATTTTTGCCACCCAAATTCATTGAAACAAGGAAGAATCGTTTCTGATATCTATAAGTGTGTTTTCGCTTTAAAAATCCTTTTGTTTTCAAATAATAGGTATGTTTTATATTTCAATCTATTATGTGAAATATTTTGAAACTATGAAATTATGATGAAATTATGATTTTTGAAGCACTTTAAATTTCAAAATCCAATTGGTAGGAATTCTGAATTCTGTTTCCGACCACGATGCCATAGGATTATAACCATTTTTCTGACCTGATATGGTTGTTGACCATTGTTCTGGGAAGTCCAGACCCTTTATTCGTGGGTGATCCGATGTTCTGATCTTATATCTAGGAAGGTTTATCATAGACAATGGATATCAGTACCAGTAAAAAAATAGAGGATTTATGGTGTTTAACTTATATTATGTGACAAATGTTTTGATATGATAAGTTCTGTTCTGGCTCGATGAGAGCAATTCTCTTAAGTTATGTTTCAATAATTGTATCAGATTCTATTCCAATTTTGATATATGTTTCAAAAATTATTATGATTATATATATTTTGTCAAATTCGATTGAATCACACTTGCTGAATGTTTTCCAAAACACTTACTTCTTACCTCCCTCCCTAGATAAAAGCTAATCAGAAATCAAAGAGGAAATCACAATCAATATTGAAGATGGTAAATTAGATGCTCTTATTCAAAATTCCGATATCATTGATTAGTTAAGCTTCCACATACGTATTTTAATTCGAGACAACTTTTAAGATCTTTTTTGTAAGAAATATTTATTTTGTGGAATAATAGACTGATTTTAGTTGAATTTTGTACTATGAGGGCTTGTTATTTTTGAATTCATGTTTGGAAGCAACGTCAGTGTTATCGACCCAGTTTCAAGGGGTGACAATAAATCTTTCGACCTTTTGCTTGGCTAGAGTTATTGCCAAAACACCAATTGTTGGTGCCAAAGCAATTTTTTTTTAAATTGGCAGATTTACCTCTTAAAGATACATTTATGATATTTTATTAAAGAGTATGAAAACAATCCAATAGCCATCATGTCAGTAAAATAATGTTGAATTTAAAATATATGCACAAACTTTTAATAAAATAATTTATTAAAATTTTGAATCAAATTAAATTAATTTTAATAAAAAATATATTTCTTTCAACTATATTCATGGGCATTTTTTTCAATCTAATTTTCTGAGAATAATTGTAGATCTTTTATACTTAATACCAATAGAAAATAAATCATCTCCCTAATTTTATCATTTTAATTTCGACATTAATTTATATTTTTGATACACTTTTGAATATAAGTCACAATAATATATTGAAAAATAGTTCTATCACATTGACATAAAATAAAATTACACAATGTTAGGATCGGAGGCGTGTTTAGAAGGGGGGGTTGAATAAACACTGCCCTCAAATTCTGATCTTCGACTGATTACTGCAAACTGTTAAGTGATACAGTAGCTTCTCAATCAAATAAGCAAGTCAGCAGACACTAAGTGAAGTGTGGAATACGTCTGCTGCACTTGTGAGTTAACTAAAGTAAATAATAAAAAGCAAGTATATCACACAGAGATTGTTTCTGGAAGTTCGAAGCACAACGCTTCTACGTCTCCACTTCTTCCTTTGCAGGAAGGATACACTAGAAGACTTTGGTTTACACTTTACAGTATACAACCTCCTTAGGCTTTCACACAGCTTAGCCTAAACTCCTAGCAACACAATGTATATGATTTGTTTACAATGTAAACTATCTAACACTCCTTTGAATGACTATTACACTTGTACGCTTTGAGTGTTCTTGAACAATCTTTGAGCAGTACACC
Source organism: Haberlea rhodopensis (assembly GCA_907163345.1). NCBI lineage: Eukaryota > Viridiplantae > Streptophyta > Magnoliopsida > Lamiales > Gesneriaceae > Haberlea > Haberlea rhodopensis. The sequence continues at coordinate 429,537 of CAJQUN010000452.1, forward strand.
AGTTTTAACTTGATCTTTGATATACCAGTAGGTGTTCCTTGCTCTAGCTGAATCTTCAGTGAATTATGAGTTGATAAATTTATCTGTTTGAATGTATAGAATATTCGATTGTCAGTGGATTCAACTCTCACTCTCTTCATTCATTCAGCATCTGTATTTATAGATTTCTTTTCCAACGGTAAACTTTCTTGGTAAGGAAGGTTTAGCGTAGAATCTGTTTTCTTCTTCTTTTTATCTTCCTTCCATTTTTGTTCAGCAACGGCTCTTACAATCTGACGGAATTGGTGGCGATGATTTCGTAGTGCTCGTCGCTCTGTTGTACTTATGTCAGACGGAATTGTATTTACTTTGTCTTATTTCTTCAATCCGCTGCTGGATTTACTTCTACTGGTCTTGTAACTTCAATATCCAGTCGTACTCTTTAACTCAGTAGGTGTTGGTAAGATTTGATGAAAAACTTCATGCAGTAGATGTCTTTATCCGGTGGAAGTCTTTATCCGGTGGATGTCTTTATCCTGTGGATTAATAATACAGGAGATGTCTATTCCAGTAGATGTTTTTTATCCAGTGCTTATCTCAGTCCGGTAGATGTCTTCACCCGGTAGATGTCTTTATCCAGTGCTTATCTCAGTCCGGTAGATGTCTTCACCCGGTGGGTGTCTTCATCCGGTAGAGTTCTTCACCCGGTAGATGTCTTCACCCGGTGGGTGTCTTCATCCGGTAGAGTTCTTCACCCGGTAGATGTTTTTATCCAGTGCGTATCTCAGTCCGGTAGATGTCTTCACCCGGTGGGTGTTTTCACCCGGTAGATGTTCATCCAGTAGGTGTTTGACACCCGGTTGGTTTTTATCACCCGGTAATTCTTCATCATCCGGTAGATGTTCATCCAGTAGGTGTTTGTAATCACCAAAACTTAGAAATCGTTTCCCAACAATTTCCCCCTTTTTGGTGATGACAAAACTAAGCATTAACGATCTCATACTCGAATAGTTTAAACGGTGAATCCTGAAAAGACTTGAAGACCTAATAGAAAGGGAATTTTCATTAAATATAAGCATATTACAAGTTGTAATCAAACTGGACAATTTAGAGCGATTCATCTTCATTTAAGATGAATTCTTATAACTGGATACAACTTAACGACAAATCTATTTTACAGATTAGTTGATACATGACAAAATTCTTTAAACAAACAAAGTAGACCGGAGAGCTTCGATCCACCTAGTTGCGGAGAGGAAGAGCTCGATCCACCTTATTTCAGAGGGGAAGAACTTCGATCGGGAAGTTCAAATGTATATTCATCAGGCCTCCATGGTTTATGGATTCACCTAATGAGAATATTCTATCTCTGTCTTCCCCCTTTTTGTCATCATCACCCAGAAGACTCCTGATAGCAGTTCCTGACTGATGAGGAGCATCAGAGCAGGATCCAAACGCTGAAGCTTAACGGAGCTGGGTTAGATAAGTAATCAACCCATGAGGGGTTGATTTAGATAAGTAATAAACCCATGAAACTGAATAATTGCAACAGGTAAACCAAGGAATTTTCAAGGAATAGAAAAGAATCATGATGAGTGAATGTGTGTTATGAAAACAAACATGAGTCTCTATTTATAGAAGAAATTCATTTAGTGTGAACACATTAATGTCGTTACGATAACTACGAAGAAAAAGTCAACTGAAAACAATAAATAGATAAGAGTAATTAATAAGGGATCAGAAAACGATACTATTTGCGCCCTAACCAATGTCGGGAATAGTCGCGCTTTTCGGTAGACGGTTGGTGTGGACTTCGAGACCTTGGCTGGGAAGCAGATCTGTAGTGATGTCCACCTTCAGAGGCAGCTGGTGCGCGCTGAGCTGGACCGGATTCTCTTCGCCGTAGAGGAGCAGATGCAGTGGACTTGGACTGGTATTGGATAGGCTTCGGAATTCCAGCACTCAAATCCTGAAGTTGTGAGGCAAAGACCTCTTGCATAGTAGCTAGCTGCTCAGACAAGTGCTTCTTAGTGTCGTCAATTTTCTCCTCCAAGGCCATTGTAGATGCAGCATGGAGAGAGTCATTCTGCTGCTTCAACTGGAGATTAGTTTGCGAGATCCTCGAAAATACATCGGCAAAGGCATCAAGAACGAATTGATGATTTCTGTTAACAGCAGTTTGTAGTCTGTCTAGTTCTTGATTTATATGCCCAAACTGATGATCTGTATGAAGCTGGTGACTATCAATAGCATTGCTGGCATTGCGTTCTTCAGACTTGAGTTTATTGATCTCACTAGCCAGCCCGGAGATCAACGTAGTCATATGGCCAAGCTGTATTGTTAGAGCAGAAGGGCCTTCGATGGACAGAGGATCAGGAAAATAAAAAAATCAGCAGACGATTCAATTTCTACTGATTGCTCCAATGCCTCAGGCGGAGTGGGAGCAGGTGCAGGAGGTGAGCCAAGAAGAGCAAGAGGAGAGCTGGTAAGAGCATCAGTGGCAGTGAAGGACACGCAGCGTCCAGGTGAGGTAGTAGCTGGATGAATTTGTGAGGGTGAGGGGTTAAGTTCGGAGGTTGTTGGGTGAGCAGGGGGTTCAACTTGTGGTGAGAGTGGGGTTTCAGGGTGAGTCGGAGGTACAAGGGGTTCAACTTGTTGTGTGAGTTGGGTTGCAGTATGAGGTAAGGAAGGTATTGGTATAGATGGGGTAACCTGGGTAATTACCTTGTGAATGACGCTGTCAACGTCTATGGAATCAATGTCCATATCCGGTTGAGGTGAAGTATCATCCAAAGTGGGTTCACCTGTGGAAACCACAACACTTGGAATAGGAGGGATGGTTGGAGCTGAGCATGAGATGGTCAGAGCAGAGTCATCAGCCACCATTGGTTCAACTTGTGGAATCAGCACTGCAGCGCTAGTAACATCAGGGATGGTTAGGACTAAGCTCAAGTCAGTAGGAGTGGAGTCAGCATCATCTGGTACAGTTGAGCATGAGTGCAGACCAGTACTGATTCTTAAGTCATGTAGAGCAGTCTCTGCCAGTTCAAGCTTGGGACCAAGAGCATTTAGCACAGCTCGGTCATGATTGGCAGTCCCAGCTGTAGCATTGAATTCATTCTGCCGGGATATGACTAGGGTCTGGAGTTCACCCACATAGATCATTAGGCGGAACACATCCCGGAGCTGGAGAGCTTTCTGTACGTCTTGTGCTTGGAGGAAAGCCATCACTTGATTCTCATCTTGCCTCGCCTGTTCCAGAACTGGAAGAAAATCATCAAAGCGAATTTTCAAGCGTGCTTTCACCCATCTATCAAAAACTTCAAGTTGAGGCTGCATGTTGTGCTCATGACTAATTCAATCTCATATGCCACTGGAGTGGATGATGGGGTCATTGATTCTTTCCCTTTTCCAGTGACGGTGGTCTTGGGATGGCAATATGGGCAAAGAGATTTGGGTGATCTGAAGGAAATTGAGCCTGGTGGTTGAAGAGTACTGGGGTTGGTTGATGGGTTGGCTGCAGCAGAGGTTGGGTTAAATGCGATCATGGCCAGTGGAGCAACTGAGCTCACTGGCTCTACTGCCAACGTAGGGATCACAGCCTCAGACATGGCTGCTGATACTTTCAGCTTGGCTGCAGCTGGTCCTCCTCTTTTTGTTCTCGGCCTTTTCGCAGGCGGAATAGGTGAAGTTTCATCAGATTCGGAGACTGTATGCTCAGAGTCACTGACTACCAGAGGTTGTCTCCTCTTGACTACTGCTGGTTGGCTGGTCTTAGTTTCTCCACCGATTCGTTTCTTGTTGATCTCTAGATATTTGGCATTTATGAGTCGTCCAGTTAACTTCAACGTTATTTACGATTGCACACATCAGTGCGAATTTCTCCGGTGTGATGACGTCGAAAGATCCAGCTTTGCATAGCAACCCTTTTGATATTACATCTGCCAGTTGGCGAAAGTGGCTCTTAATCCATATCTTCTTGAAGGGCGGTTTGTGAAGACGCTCGCGAGAGTCAGAAAAGCCCATTCTCATTGCCTCTAGGATTGGCACAGATACAGAGAGGGCATTTGTTATCCCAGACATTGGAAGACACATCTGAGTCGCAAAGTCTTCCAGAGTAATAGTGATATGTTGTCCAGTGATAGAGGACACAACAGCTTCGCCAACTATCCTGGCATTGGCGAAGAATTCCTGAATAGCCGCCGGGTAGAAAGTGGGCGATTGGCTTTAAAATACCAGTAAGCCAGAGGTGTCCAACTTTTGGAATACTGCTTTCATGGCTTCGTCGTTTGACGAATAGATAGAGTGAAAATCCACATGAATAGCGTTGGTGAGAAAACTTGGCTGCGTTGTCTTTGACATGTTGAATGACTTCTGAAAGTTTGAAAATCCTGTGAGATAGAGAGATAAATTCTTTTAGGGTTTTGAGATTTTCAGAAGTGTTTAAGGAAGTAAACTGATTCTACGGAGAAGAATGCGGTTAGAAGATAGTGGGTAGATGTAACGTCGTACTGTAGATGAACGGACACATGTGTACGTGGCGTTCATCTAAACCATTTAAAAAAATATCAGAAGCAGTGGTTCTGGAAAGGGCGGGATTTGAATGAGTTAAAAATAATAAAATAAATAATTTGAATTCCGACGTCCCAGCTGGTTGCTAAAAGAGAAGGTATAAGACATCAAGGCTTATATAGTAACATCCACTGGTATGTAGACATCTACTGGTATAGTAGCATCCACTGCAGTGGACTATTGTGTTACCAGCCAGGCATCAGTAAAGGAAATTTTTACCAAAATTCCCCCTGAAAATATGCAGTTACATACAAACGATTCCCCTTGAGTTTAATAACAGTAAATAAATACGAATTAAGAGGAAATATCAATTAATCCAAGGATATTCCGGAAGTAAGAGAATTTTGCATCCGGTAGGGGCTTGGTAAAAATATCTGCTGCTTGCTGCTCAGTAGATATGTACTCCAGTCGAATCTCCTTCTTAATTACGTGGTCTCTGATGAAGTGATGACGTATGTCGATATGCTTTGTTCGAGAGTGAAGCACTGGATTGTAAGTAATGGCTATGGCAGATGTATCGTCACAGAAGATTGGAGCTTCAGTTGACTCAATGTCATAGTCTCTCAATTGTTGTTGAATCCAGAGCAGCTGAGCGCAGCAACTTCCAGCAGCAAGGTATTCTGCTTCAGCTGTAGAGGTAGCAATGGAAGTTTGCTTCTTGCATCCCTATGAAATAAGTATATCTCCTAAAAACTGACAGTACCCACTGGTACTCTTCCTGTCAATTTTGCATCCAGCATAGTCTGCATCTGAGTATCCGATAAGATTGAAAGTGGAGTCCTTTGGATACCATAGACCGACATTCTCAGTCCCTTTTAAGTACTTCAGAATGCGTTTAGTTGCTGTGAAATGAGATTGCTTGGGATTGGCTTGAAATCTAGCACAGATGCAACTGCAAACATGATGTCAGGTCTACTGGCTGTTAAGTAGAGTAATGAACCAATGATACCGTGATACATTTTCTCATCTACTGGTATTCCAGATTCATCCAAATCAAGCTTTGCAGATGAGCTCATAGGTGTAGCAGCAGCTGAGCTGGTATTCATCCCATACTTCTTCAGAAGCTTTTTGGTATACTTGGATTGATTTATCAGAATTCCCTCACTGGATTGTTTGACTTGCAATCCTAGGAAAACGATAGTTCTCCCATCATGCTCATTTCAAATTGGTCCTGCATTATCTTTGAAAATCTTTCACATAATTTTGGGTAAGTACTGCCAAAAATGATGTCATCAACATATATCTGAACTAGCAGAGTATGGTCCTCCGTTGTAAATTTGAATAAAGTTTTATCCACAGTGCCAATGGTGAAGTCGTGTTCAATCAAGTATTTTGACAGCGTTTCATACCATGCACGAGGAGCTTGCTTCAGACCATACAAAGCTTTGTTCAGATGATAAACATAAGAGGGTTGCAGATGACTTTCAAATCCAGGGGGTTGTTCAACATAAACTTCTTCATTGAGATTACCGTTAAGAAAAGCACTCTTAACGTCCATCTGATAGACTTTGAAGTCCATAAATGCAGCAAAGGCAAGAAATATGCGAATAGCTTCTAATCGGGCTACAGGGGCAAAGGTTTCATCGAAATCAATGCCTTCTTCCTGCCTGTATCCCTGTGCAACTAATCTTGCTTTATTCCTGATTACTGCACCATTCTCATCTAACTTGTTTCTAAAAACCCATTTAGTGCCAATTACTGTGTGATGCGATGGACGTGGAACTAAATGCCAGACATTATTCCTCTGAAATTGATTCAGCTCTTCCTGCATTGCTTCTACCCATCTAGGATCTAGAATAGCTTCATCAATCTTCTTAGGTTCTATGTGAGAAATGAATGTTGTATGAAGGAATTAATTGATCATCTGTCCTCTGGTACGCAGAGGAGCAAGAGGGTTACCGATGACCTGCCCGGGTGGATGATCCTTCTTCCACCGGAGCGGAGGTCCAAGGGGATTGACTTCTTCAGTTGTAGTGATTTTGGATGGTTGCTCAGGAGAATCGGCTGGTTCATTGTGTGCATTGTCTCCATCCACTGCAGTAGGAATCAGCCTGATTCCAGTGTCAGTAGGTTCTAGTTCCTATTGATCAGCAGGTTCGTCTACCTGTGCTTCTGGAACTTCTGGCTCTAAGCTGCAGTCAATCCTTCTATTTGGCTTTTCTTCTTCATCACTTGGATCATCAATGACTGTGTTTTCCAGTCGATTGCTCAAATAGTTTATTCGCAAGTCGTTTCCAGTTTTATCTGCAGACTCATCAAATTTAACATGAATGGATTCTTCTACAGTAAGAGTCCTGTTGTTGAATACTCTGAAAGCTTTACTAACAGTAGAATAGCCAAGAAATATTCCAGCATCAGATTTAGCATCAAAAGCGATGAGATGAGTTTTTCCATTGTTGTGTATAAAGCATTTGCAACCAAACACATGGAAATAAGAAATATTTGGCTTACTGTCATTCCAGATCTCATATGGAGTTTTGTCTGCTCGTTTATTAATCATTGATCTGTTTTGCGTATAACAAGCTTTGTTGACTGCTTCTGCCCAAAACCTCTGTGATATATTGGATTCTGCTAGCATAGTTCGCGCAGCTTCTTTCAAAGTGCGGTTCCTACGTTCAGCAACTCCGTTTTGCTGTGGTGTTCTTGCAGCAGAGTATTCATGTTTGATACCTAGGTCATCTATATATGATTCGAGTGATTGATTAGTAAATTCTGTACCCTTGTCACTGCGAATTCTATCTATCCCATATGATTTCTCATTTTGTAGTCTCTTGAGTAGCTTGATCAGCTTTGGAGTAGCCTGATCTTTACCACTCAGAAATAAGACCCACGTAAAACGAAAGTAATCATCTATCAACACTAGAGTGTACTTCATTTCCCCTAGACTTGTTACTGGTATAGGACCAAAAAGATCCATGTGCAGCAACTCTAGGCACCGAGAAGAAGATTTACTCCCTTTGTTCTTAAAGGTGGATCTGATTTGCTTACCCAATTGGCAGTCGGAACAGATCTTATCTTTTGAGAACTCGATTTGTGGCAGTCCAACAACCAGGTCAAGTTTACGAAGACTGGCAATAGTTTTAAAGTTTAAGTGACTCAACCGCTTGTGCCAAAGCCAATTTTTTGAGTAATTCAAAGCAGCAAAGCAAGTAGGGGAGGCAGGTTGATTAAAGTTCCAATCAATCAAATAGGTGTTCTCATGCCTTTTTCCTACGATTAGAGTATTACCATCATCAGTCTTAATTGTGCAGGTGTGTTGGTTGAATTCTACTGAATAGCCATTGTCACAAAATTGACTGATACTAATTAAATTGTAGCATAAGTTTTCTACCAGCAAAATGTCTTTGATGAACGTTACCATGGATAATCTTACCCTTACCCACGGTTCTACCTTCCGCGTTGTCCCCAAATGTTATTTTTGGTCCTGAGATGCCGATCAGTTCGGACAGCAGGGTAGCATTCCCTGTCATATGTCTAGAGCATCCACTGTCCAGAAACCACTCTGAGCTTCGAACTTGCTGGACTCTAGATATCTGCAATTAAAGCGAAAGAATGATTGGTACCCAATCCTACTTGGGTCCGGGCAGGATTAGTCCTTTCGGAACCCACACTTGTATGACCCTGAGTGGATTAGGTCGGTGTGTGTTCTGAAATGTGTGTGCATTCATAAATGATGGTGATGATCTTGACTGTGTAGTGTGATAATGAGTGTATGCATGTGCTCTTGGTTTGTAGTTCCTGTTATAGAGCATATACCTCTTCTGGACAGGCTTACAGTTGTAGTACCAGTTGGGTTTAACCTCTCTAGCTGCTCGACCAGTGGGTTTAAGTTCATTTCTGAACTTTTGCCTCGATTTAGCCTCTTTGATTGGTTCTACATAACCGATACCCCTGTGATGTGCCTGTTCCTTGATGAGTGTTGCTTTAACAGGCTCTTTAACCAGTTCATAAGGGTCATATACTGTGCTAGATCTTACAAAGTTCATTGGTTGAACTTGCTTTTTGTTAGACACAGTTGAGGTTCGTTTCCAGATGAACTGCCGTCATTGCTATTATAGCCTATGCCGGTTAAATCACCAGCAAGCCTTATAGACTCAAGCATTTCATCCTTTCTAATAGTAGACGCATTCCAAGTGCTAACCAGTTTGCTAAGTTTCTGGTAAGCACACTTGGCTTCATCTCTTTCTTTCACTAGGAGACTGGATGTTTCTCTTAAGCAGTTCAACTCCCTCGATTGTTCACAATCAAGTTTGTTTTTATGCGTTTCAGTTGGGATTGAGTGCTCAGTCTTATAGCTTTCAAAGGATTCATATAACATACGATACTCATTGATCATGTCCTGTAATGCATTGGTAAGTTCACTATGTGTAAATTCAGATAGGTTAGACTCGTGTACCTCAATCTCATCATTTGCCATTAAGCAGTGGACTTCTTCATCTTCACTCTCGCTTGATGAGCTCGTTGATTCTTCTGACTCTGACTCAGAATCAGCCCATTTGCTCTTGCTTTCTTCAGCCATCAATACTTTTTGATCTCTGTCCCTTCTGGATGATCTTCTGGTTTCCTTGGATTTTCTGTAATCCTTGGCTTCTCTTTTGTGATCATCCTTCTTGGGTTTAGGACAGTCTGCAATGAAGTGCCCCGGTTTGAGGCAGTTGAAGCACACTCGCTCTTCTTCTTCTGACTTTCCCTTGGAACTCTGCCTTCGAGGATATGATTGATAAGATTTCTGGTTCTTCTTCATAAATTTCCCAAACTTCTTCACGAACATTGCCATATCATCATTACACATCTTTTCTGGAGTCATCTCTGTAGAAGTAGACAGGGACTCCGATGCAGTGAGAGCTTTGGTTGGTTGACTGGTACTGGGTTCATCTTCCACCCGGATAACTAGTTCAAATTCATAAGCTTTTAAGTCAGCAAATAGATCATGTAGATCTATCTTGTTTATGTCCTTCGACTCTCTCATTGCAATTGTCTTGACATCACATTCTCTTGGGAGATCTCTCATCACCTTGAGAATGACTTCTCTGTTGGGTAACTCCTTACTCAGACTGCTAAGTTCATTGATTATACCAGTCACTCTCTCATCATATTCGTTGAGATTCTCTCCATTTGTCATCTTGATGTGCTCAAACTTCTGTAATGCCATAGTGAGCTTGTTCTCTTTTGTTTGATCATTTCCTTCGCAAAGTTGAGTAATCTTCTCCCAGATGTCTTTTGTTGTGGGACACATTTTGATCTTGTTGAATATATTTTTGTCCAAGGTTTTGAACAAAATGTCATTTGCAACATTGTCCAGATTGGCCTTCTTTCTTTCTTTATTTGACCACTGAGATCTTTCCTTCTCTACCATCTGTGGTTCACCAGTTGTGATAGAGGCAGCTGTATTGATTTTCATAACCTTCATGGGTCCATTAGTAATCACGTACCACATATCATCATCTTGAGCACTTAGATGTGCTTGCATACGGATTCTCCAGTCATCATACTCATCCTTCTTGAACATAGGGATCTTGCTGAATGATACCATTTGAACTTTAATATATCTCAAGATTGAGAAAAACCCGCTCGGATACCACTTGTTAGGATCGGAGGCGTGTTTAGAAGGGGGGGTTGAATAAACACTGCCCTCAAATTCTGATCTTCGACTGATTACTGCAAACTGTTAAGTGATGCAGTAGCTTCTCAATCAAATAAGCAAGTCAGCAGACACTAAGTGAAGTGCGGAATACGTCTGCTGCACTTGTGAGTTAACTAAAGTAAATAATAAAATGCAAGTATATCACACAGAGATTGTTTCTGGAAGTTCGAAGCACAACGCTTCTACGTCTCCCCTTTTCCTTTGCAGGAAGGATACACTAGAAGACTTTGGTTTACACTTTACAGTATACAACCTCCTTAGGCTTTCACACAGCTTAGCCTAAACTCCTAGCAACACAATGTATATGATTTGTTTACAATGTAAACTATCTAACACTCCTTTGAATGACTATTACACTTGTACGCTTTGAGTGTTCTTGAACGATCTTTGAGCACTACACCAGTTTTAACTTGATCTTTGATATACCAGTAGGTGTTCCTTGCTCTAGCTGAATCTTCAGTGAATTATGACTTGATAAATTTATCTGTTTGAATGTATAGAATATTCGATTGTCAGTGGATTCAACTCTCACTCTCTTCATTCATTCAGCATCTGTATTTATAGATTTCTTTTCCAACGGTAAACTTTCTTGGTAAGGAAGGTTTAGCGTAGAATCTGTTTTCTTCTTCTTTTTATCTTCCTTCCATTTTTGTTCAGCAACGGCTCTTACAATCTGACGAAATTGGTGGCGATGATTTCGTAGTGCTCGTCGCTCTGTTGTACTTATGTCAGACGGAATTGTATTTACTTTGTCTTATTTCTTCAATCCGCTGCTGGATTTATTTCTACTGGTCTTGTAACTTCAGTATCCATTCGTACTCTTTAACTCAGTAGGTGTTGGTAAGACTTGATGAAAAACTTCATGCAGTAGATGTCTTTATCGGTGGAAGTCTTTATCCGGTGGATGTCTTTATCCGGTGGATTAATAATACAGTAGATGTCTATTCCAGTAGATGTTTTTTATCCAGTGCTTATCTCAGTCCGGTAGATGTCTTCACCCGGTAGATGTCTTTATCCAGTGCTTATCTCAGTCCGGTAGATGTCTTCACCCGGTGGGTGTCTTCATCCGGTAGAGTTCTTCACCCGGTAGATGTCTTCACCCGGTGGGTGTCTTCATCCGGTAGAGTTCTTCACCCGGTAGATGTTTTTATCCAGTGCGTATCTCAGTCCGGTAGATGTCTTCACCCGGTAGATGTTCATCCAGTAGGTGTTTGACACCCGGTTGGTTTTTATCACCCGGTAATTCTTCATCATCCGGTAGATGTTCATCCAGTGGGTGTTTGTAATCACCAAAACTTAGAAATCGTTTCCCAACACACAAATATTAAATTACTAAAAGCAGGAGAATGATATAGAATGTTGATGTTGAACCAGTACTCCGAGCCTGCATTTCTGAACTTGGACTTGTAATACCATTAAAATTGATGATGTTAATTTCAAATGACATTTTTTTATATAATATATGTGTCACTATCAAATACATTATTACCAACAAATATGGAAAGTTAATTAATTATTATCAACAAACAATCCCTTTTTATTTGTCAACAATCGTGAATGTTGTTCAATTTTCTTTATGTAGTAAGAACTATTTACACGTGAAATATTGGCACTCACAAACCAACCACACCCATCAGTATGCTTCCTAGCACATTCAGCAACTACCATATCTTTATTATTTTTCACATAGTTGTAATCAAAACCAACCTCCATCGAATATTAACTCAATTCACTTCGAAACTCTTCAACACCACTTCTAAACACTTGTCCCACCCTACTAATAAGTGATGACAATCCAGAACATAACAACAACTTCTCATTGCCTTTAATGTTGCATCTTTGATATTCGGAATCAAATCTTGAACCTGATAGTTAACTGCAGTTTTGTTCTGTCGATATATGTGCACCACCTGAGTCTATCGATGCGTGTAAATTACGTGCAGATATAGACCCTAGCGGTGCATGCATTTCACAGACACCTCTAGGCACAATCGGTGAACTACCACCACCTTTACCTACAGACCTCAACATGAATCATTACAATCAACAACATGAACTGTCAACAAACAAAGATTGATCATCTTACACAACAAAAACATATTTCTAATATCAATCTCATTACTCAAACAACAATTAGGGTGCCCATCGATTAAGTACTTGAAACAAGATTCATCAGCATTGAATTAGCACCACTTAGCAGATGCACAACCTATTAAATCATTGCATCCGAAACTGGAATTAACATTCAAAACCAATGTTTCCTCTCTAAATTTCAACAGAATCATGATTCAGGTATCCAGCAGAGTTACAACGATAAAAATCTCACGAAAATTGATCAGATTACAATTAATTGACTATATAAAAGATTGATTCTATAAATATGTAAATCAATAACCTACACGATCAAATCAGCTGCTCAATGAATTAGATGAAAGAATTTCGGGAAAAAAAACGATCATCGTTGTGAGGTGGAGAAAAAATCACGTTTAGATGCTGATAAAACATAAAACACTAATTGTTACTAAGGGTAAATTAGTCATGAAAATGAATCAATTAGGTTAGGGTTTGATAAAATGGCCTTATTTGAAATAAGTTTTCTTATTTAATTGAACGAATATTTTTTTTTAGATATTTAGTTGAAAGATGTTTTGGAAAGTGGTATATTTATGTAATTTTCTCTTTTTATTAAAATTAATTTAATTTGATTCAAAATTATAATAAATTATTTTATTAAAAGTTGGTGCATATATTTTAAATTCAACATTATTTTGCTGATCGGATTGAGTTGGCTATTAAATCGTTTTCACTATCTTTTATAAAATATCGTAAAGGTATAATTAAGGAGTAAATCTGTCACTTCCAAAAATTTCTTTCATCCCCTGAAATTGATGAGCTGATACACCATTAATTCGTTTATCGTTCGTATTATAGATAAAAATGTTTTTTTGGTGTCTCACGGTAAAATCAGTGTTCTGAAAATCGATCAAAATCGATCGATTTAACCGATTTAACTACACCATTAATTTGTTTATCGTACGTACTGTGGATAAAAATGTTTTTCTGGTGTCTCGTCGTAAAACTAGAGATCTCCCGAGTAAAAAAAATGCGATGGACCTAATCTATTCCTTAGACTGAAAACCCTCTTATTGACTTGTAGGTATCCAAAACATATACAATGTATTTTCCAACATTATTATTTAAACAAAATTACTACCAATTTATAAGATTTTTCATATCACTATTTTTAATTAACTTCATATTATTTATGATTTTGTTAATTTGAAGAAAATATATCATATATGCTAAACTTGCATTCAAAATTTGACAATGAAACACTAAATTAAAGAGTAAAGTTAGAGTTAATAACATTTTTATTACAAAATTTTGATAAATTAATCTGTCGAAAGTATAATATTTTGAGATCAAAATAATAAATATTTATGTTTATGCTTTTGATATTTTTGTACTAAAATCTATAAATAGACTGTTGGGATACATTGGCTAGCTCCACTCAACAAAGATAGTGATTTTGTTCAATCCTTCTTTCCACAACTCCCATTCTTTCATTCTGAATTTGGTCTTTCCAATAATGGCGGATACCATTGTTCTTTACGCTTCGCCGGAGCACCTGAATTCGATGTTAATACTCGCAAAATTCACCGCTAAACATGACCAAGAAGTCCATGTCACCGTCCTCAGCACTGCTTCCACCTCCATCGCCGCCTCAGTTGCCGCCATCCCCTCAATCACCTACCACCGCCTCTCCGATGCCACTACTCCCCCTCCAAAGCATGTCACAAATACCGTTGAACTCTTCTTCGAAATCCCAAGCCTCCACAACCCTATATTACTCGAAGCCCTTCAAGAAATATCAAAGAAATCAAGAATTAGAGCTTTTGTCATTGATTTCTTCTGTAATTCAGCGTTTGAGGTTTCTAAAAGCTTGAATATACCAACTTACTTCTATGTCAGCAGCGGCGGATTTGGCCTTTGCGTGTTTCTTTACTTTCCTACTATTCATGAAACCGTTCCTGAAGACGTAGGACTATTTAATGATTTTCTTGAGATTCCTGGGTGTCCAAGAATCCACTCATCAGATTTTCCTAGTGGAATGTATTTTCGAGAAAGTAACATCTACAAACACTTTCTACACACTGCAATCAACATGGGAAGATCGGATGGAATCCTCGTGAACTCGTTTGATGCGCTCGAGCCTAATGCTAAAGACGCATTAATTAATGATTTGTGCACACCTACTAAAACTCCACCTGTTTACTTCATTGGCCCGTTAACTGCTGAAAAAAACAGCAACAATAGTGTTCCAGAGCATGCATGCTTGATATGGCTGGATTTACAGCCAAGAAAAAGTGTCATCTATCTATGTTTCGGCAGAAAGGGTTTGTTTTCTGCGGAGCAGTTGAAAGAAATGGCGGTTGGTTTAGAAAACAGTGGCCATAGGTTTCTCTGGGCGGTGCGCAGTCCGCCGGGAAATCTTAGTTCAACGTCGGATGAGGGGCCAGACTTGGACGAGATTCTTCCGCAAGGCTTCTTTGAGAGAACTAAAGATAGAGGGTTTGTTTTGAAGTCATGGGCTCCGCAAAAGGAGATTCTGAGCCATGAATCCGTCGCCGGATTCGTGACACATTGCGGACGGAGCTCCGTACTTGAATCCGTGTCGTTCGGCGTCCCGATGATCTGTTGGCCTATGTACGCTGAGCAGAAGATGAACCGGGTCTTCATGGTCGAGGAAATGAAGGTGGCGCTGCAGCTGGAGATGGCGGATGGTGGGTTTGTAACTGCGGCAGAGCTTGAGAAGCAGGTGAAGGAGTTGATGGAGTCGGAGAAGGGCAATGAGATCAGGCGACGTGTGGTGGAGCTGGAAAAAGCCAGCGTAGCAGCGGCGGCGAAGGGCGGATCTTCGGTGGTGGATTTGGAGAATTTTATTAGGCGTGTAATAAAGAAAAACTAATTACCAGATTTTTGTGGATCGTAATAAAACTACAAATGGCAATTGTTTAAGCTTGAATGTTATGTGTGTGCTAATAAAAATATTATAAATTTTAATTATACTCGGCTTTAACTAAAGCGTGAACTTCATTATAACTTTTAATTTTTATAATTCTTATTTTAGTCCCTCTAATTTAAACAATAATATCTTTCATATAGTGTATTTTTATGTCAAATTACAGGGGAGGTAGTTATAATTTTCTTATATATTTATGAACTATATGGGGTATTATTATAATATAACTATTTTTTAAGGGAGACAGATGTAATTTTTCAAACTAAAGTGAGAAATTTGTAAAACAGTTATTCTACAAGTGATTCATATGTAATTATCTCAAAATGATTTAACTTTGATTGTTAGGTAATAATACCATATAAACACTTAGAAAAGCTTTACTGAATTAATATGGTTATGGGCGCATGTGAGATATATTTCACCGTGAAAGAAATCATATACACTTTCTTCGTAAAGGTTGTGTCTGCTCAAATATGTCTACATGTGCGTACTTTATGGTGGTGAAACCATTGCATCGACATCTTCAACAAACAATTAGGGAAATTCCAAATAGGTGTTTGTTTTACATAAATTTATTATAAAAAATTTGAAAAAAAAAACTTATTATTAAAAAATACACTTATCAGAAAAATATATTCATATAAATCCAATATTTTAACTTTTGATTTAAAAATGTATTTTTTATTTACCAAATAACCTTCAATTGAAAACACCATAAACCTAATTTCAGATATTTCTTTTCTTTCTCGTCTTGTCACCTCACACCTTAAATTTTCTGCTAAAGTTTTCCAGTGATTCTCATAACATTATTTTCTTCATCATCTTGTCGCTTCATCTCGTAGCCTCATCCCTAAAACTTATATGTTAAAATGTTATGTACATGAAATATGTTTGAATCGAAGCATCTAAATTGTCCGTAGCATTTGGAATGTTTTTAACCGAAGAAGATCTTAGACTACTCTGCACATATAATTTCTGGATCTACTCTGTATGTGAATTATAAATTTGAATACCGATGTTAAATTAAAGACAGCGAAAGTATGTTGGTATGTTTTTTTTTAAAATAGACTCTCATGGTTTTAACTGATGCATATGGACGAAGAAGTAAGGTATGTGTTGGTGTCCATGCTTGTTTGCTCATTTCCAAAATTTACAGCATGACAATAAGATATTGCAACGAAGAAGATGACAATGAGAAAAACTAATTGGTGCACGAAAATTATAAAAAGTACCGGTGCATGAAAGTTTGAAGAAATAACTGGTGCACGAAAATATAACATTGGTGCACGAAAATCATAAAACTAACTTGTGCACGAAAATGATAAAAAGTAGATGGTGCACGAAAATTATAAATATTAACTGATGCACGAAAATATAAGCTTGGTGCACGAAAATATAACATTTATGCATGAAAATACAACACTAGTGCACAAACTTTGTGTTAATTAACGGATGCAACAAAATTTACATAAAACAACTGGTGCCGAAATTAAATGGTTCATGCATCAGTAACTTAATTGTATGGTTCGTGCATCACCCACTTGCGATTATGGTTCGTGCTTCACATACGTTTTCTATGTTCGTGCATCAGTTATTGATTTTAATTTTCGGGCATCAATTACAGATTTTTAATTTTCGTGCATCATTTAATGATTTTAAATTTTCGTGTATCAGTTAATGGTTTCCAATTTTCGTGCATCACTTAATGATTTTCAATTTCGTGCATCAATTACTGGTGCACGAATATAACATTGGTGCACGAAAAATCATAAAAAGTAATTGATGCGTGAAAATGATAAAAGTAACTGGTGCATAAAAATTATAAAAGTAAGTGGTGCACGAAAATATAATATTGGTGCATGAAAATACAACACTGGTTCACGAACTTTGTGTTATTAACTGGTGGACAAAATTTGCAAAAAAAAAAAAAAAGTGCACGAAATACAATAACTGGTGCACGAAATTAAATGGTTCGTGCATCACCACTTGCGGTTATGGTTCGTGCACCAGTTACTTTTTCTATTTTTCGTGCATCAGTTACTGATTTTAGTTTTTGTAGTGCACGAAAATATAACACTGATGCATGAAAATACAATATTGGTGCACGAACTTTGTGTTAATTAACTGATGCACAAATTTACAAAAAAACAATTGGTACACGAAATACAATAACTGGTGCACAAAATTAAATGGTCTGTGCATCACTTACTTAAGTGTATGGTTCGTGCATCACCCACTTGCGATTATGGTTCGTGCATCACATACTTTTTCCATGTTTCGTGCATCAGTTACTGATTTTAATTTTCGTGCACTAGTTACTTTTATAATTTTCGTGGCACCAATTAATTTTTCTCTGGGTCATCTTCTTCGTTGCAATTTTCAGGCTGTAAATTCTGGAAATGAGAGCAAAGTAGTGCATACATCAATGAATCATAACTAAAAACAGCAAATGACAGCAAAACAACACATTCATATATATACTATATATATATACACACACACACACTCAAAAAAACACATACCAGATTTAAAAAAAAATCTGGAATGAAGTGATGGAATGGAAAATCGAAGAGAGAAAAAACCAACTGTAAAAATCGTAACTGGCGAGAGAGATTTACGATGAGATTTGAATCGCATTCGTGAAAGGAAGAGCTCGAACAAAGTGCTGAAAAAAGAGACTGAAAATTTCTAAGATTGTCGCCTTTTGTCATTTCAACATAAAATGGACTTAATGATTGCAAGTTTTTTTTCCCGACATGGATAAATAAATTTCAGGGCTGTAATCAGCATGTAAGAAACTTATGATATCGTGAGAACAATTTTTATTAATTTAACATGGAATATATATAAATAAACTTATCTCTTACGAAATTAAATTATTACATATGTTTACAATCTGAATCAAATATAGCTACTGCAATGTTTTTTTTATTATTAAGGAGGTCTTTGCAGAGACGAGAGTTCGTACCGCTTTCGGTCCATTAACTGGCCCAGTCAGAGCTATTGTTTATGTCAGAAGAAAAATATTATTAGATAGAGTATAAGGGGTACTCTAACCCAAAAAAATACAACCAAACTAAAAAACAAAGCTAAGACAAGTACTTGGTTTTCAAGAGCCAATCATTAAGTGAAAATGAGAAGATTTTTTGTGTCCGGCTTTAATCCACCTCCAAGATTTAAGTTTAATGTCTTTTACCATACAACTAATGTCCGACATTTTCCATCGAATATCTTTTGTTCCTTTATTCCAAAGGGACCCACACCGAACTTGTGATATCCCCGAAAGATTATATGCTTTTGAGCATTAATTATGTTTATGTGGTAATTATGGTTGTTAATTAATTAGTGTTGGAATTAATTAATGTGGTGAAATGCTTAGTCATGTGGTGGGCGTGACTTGGTAATGCATTTCAAGGGTGCATGTGATGCATGTTGGGAATTTGGGTGTTGGCATGGTTTATTTGTGGTGGATAAAGATTCATGTTGGTGAAGCATGTTTTGTTTGAGATTATGGTGCATTTTTGTAAAATTGCTTTTAAAATATCATGTTGAGATATTTTATTCATCTGCTAATTAAGATTGGGTTACCATTTATATTAAACACCCATACCATCATACCCCATTCCCTCACTTAACCCACTCATCATTAAAAGAAAACCCATAACCCTCATTTCCCCAAACCCACCCAAATCGTTTCTTGCTTGGGGAGGAGAATGAGAAAATCTTGCAAACTTGGATTGTTGGATTTCTTAGTAGAATTGAAGACTTGAAGGGTATGAACCTCTCCTTGTTTGGTTTATTATGTTTTGTGTGTGAAATGGGTTTGTATTAGGGATTTGAAATGGGTTTTAGTTTGGGAATATGTTGTATGTGATTGGGTTATGATTTTTGAGGTGTTTTATAATGGTTTTATGGAGTTATAATGATGTTGAGTTGTTGGGATGTTTTGGTTTGAGGTGTATGTGGTGGAGCTTTGGATTTGTGCTCAAAAATGGTGGAAATTGCGTACACAGGGTGTGGCGACCGATCGCTATAAATGGAGCGATCGATCGCCGAGAAGCCGTAGCAAAAACTGGTGCAAGCGACGATCGATCGCTATAAATGGAGCGATCGATCACCACGAGACAGTGAGGTCTGGCGATCGATCGCTATGTCAAAGCGAACGATCGGTAAGGCTCGGGATCGATCGCCTTGACATAGCGATCGATCGCCAGCAGTCAGATTTTGAAGAATTGAGTTTGTATTGGATTTTTGGTTTTGGACTATTATTTGGCTTCTAATATTGGTTTGTGTGATTGTGTAGAACCATCCCAGGTGGCAACACAGCCAAGGAAGTAAAGTCCTACAAAATCCTACTTTTGGAAAGGTACGTAGAGAGACATACGGGCACCAACGGTACATGTATCTTATATACTCATTTGAATATGCATTGTGGATGCAAGTATATATCGAATTGTGTATTGTGGATGCAAATACATGTTGAACTATGCATTATGATTTCATATGTGTGTGTTGATTGTTTGGTGCACATCCCATGAGTCATGATTATATTAGAGTGATGATTTTAATGCTTTGCCGCTGTCACTTAAGTGATGATAGAATACTTGCCGCTGTCATATTGTAGCGAGGAAAGAATATTGGCATAAGCAGCTTGTACATCCTGAGAGCTTTTAATTTCAATCTGATCAGTTTCACTTTATCTTCCATTTCAGGTATCATGTCTGGTCCATTAGTGAAGACTGATCCACATCATCCCAATACAATGGCGATCTACATCGTCGCCCATATAGTGCCTCAAACGGTGTCACTTGTATACTAGTTTAATAACTATTATTGTATGAAAATTCCACCAATGGCAACGACTTGCCAAGAGTTATCAAACTCTAATACACATGGTCGAACATATCCTCAAGCGTCTGTATTGTATGCTCTGTCTGTCCATCTGTCTGAGGATGATACACTGTACTCAATCGTACATCCGTTCCTAGTGCTGACTGTAATCCTTCCCAAAAATTAGAAAGCAAATCTCAATCTCTGTCCGATACAATGGAAGCTGGTATTCCATGTAGTTCTCACTACAGTTTGAATGTATAACTGAGCCATCTTCAAGTAGGTAAACATCATATGTATGTATGTATGAAGTGAACTACTTTTGTTAGTCTGTCAACAACTACCCAAATAGCATCAAGGCCAGAAGAAGTCCGTGACAAATGGGTAACAAAATCCATGGTAAT